>LPNX010013510.1:72678-151939 GCA_001517045.1 Pseudotsuga menziesii
ATAGTGATGTACACACAGTTGAATAGTAATGAGAGGATGAAATATGCATGTTCAGACCTTGAAGACATACATTGTGCACTTTGATGATGGTACGGTTTTTGAGGAAGGGGTTGAACTTTGAGGATGAAACTGTTTGACGCAAGATTCGAGGCTATATATTGTTGATTTTAATTCTAGTTAATCTCTGTTAGAGGCATGTTCTTCCAGACAAGGAGTGGACACGAGTTACCTTACAGAATGGGCAAGAATTTCAATGAAAACCGTTGCTGTTAGAGGGAGCTCGCATACCTGAGAAGAAGTTGTTTCTTATGCACAGAAATCAAGTAAAATGTCTGTGTATTAAGTATGGCCGTTCAACCTGAGATTGGCATGGTTTCCTATGCTAGAGTTTTTGCTAAGAATGAGCAAGATTATGTCCCAGAATTTGCAGACTTGTTAATGGTTGAGATAAAGTCTAACTCTGATATATAGCGATGGAGGGAGGCACAGGAATTCTTAAGTCTGATATATTTTTTGCATAAGTCTGGTTCTTCTTTTCTCTTAAATCTTTAATGTGGATCCTCTGATTTTCGGGCATTTGACAGACTAAGACAGTCATAGCAATCTCTTAGTGAAATATTTTTATGGTCTTGTTGCAGCTGCAACAGTTTTCCCAAAATTCTAAAAATTTTGGGACCCCCTTTTTGCTTGAATCAGTTGGTTTTTCTTCTTGAAATGAGTCTAAGAACTTTCAGAAAGACTTTGCAATGACTTTGCTTATGCTTGGACTGAACTACCCATTGTTTTGATTTCTCCTCTGATGCCTTAAGTAATCCATTTTTTATCATGTTCTATCGCTGCCCTTGCACGCACTTGAAAACTTGCTGAAATCGGAAGATGATTTGTTTTAATTTTCCACCGTTGTGGGTGGATCTTAGCTTTGGCCTTCCGCAGTTGCGGATGGATTTTTGTTTTGCGGAAAGGAAAACCTTCCGACTTCCGATCCGTTGGTTACGTCGGGCGCTTTTTTGGTTTGACATCGGAAGCTTGTATGATCATTTCTTCCGCCGTTGCGGACGGGTTTTCGTTTTCGATTTTTGGTTTCTCCCGATTCGAGTGTTTTTCTCAACTAATTTTAAGTGTTGAGTCGGAGCCTTTTTCCCGTTGCGGAAGGATTTGGACTTTCATCCTCCGATTCGAAAACCTTCCGACATCCGATTTGTATAGCCAGATCGGAAGGCTTGGCGCTTTGATCGTCCGTCGTAGCGGAGGAACGTTCGCTTCCGTCTCCCGATTCGAGAAACCGTCCGACGTCCGATTTCTTTTGATCATGCGTGTCTCCACGGCTGGGTCTATGTTTTAACCGTCCGCCGTTGCGGAAGGGGGATTACTTCCAGCCTCCGATGCTGAAACCTTCCAACGTCCGATTTCTTTTTTCCTCACATGTGTGAGCGTATATATATAGACGGGGACGGCGTTTTGATTTTCTATTGTTTTGTTTTTCGCTGCCATGCACTGTCCCCGTTGAGCTGTCGTTTTCTTGAGGTAGTGAAGGTCCCCGCTGTCGGCGTACTTGCATCCAGGTGGCATTCGTGGAAGCTGGACCATCATCGACCCACTCATCTCCCCGTTCATTGCATTGCGTTTTCCAGGTAGGCTCTTCGTCGTTTTTCCCATTCTTTTGAGTTGTTAGTGTTTTTCTACGGTGGTTTTGAAGCCCTAGCCATTTTCCTCATCCCGCTAGGTTATACGCTTATATAAGTGGATATTTCATCTTTTTGACCGTGGGGGGGGGCAGTTTAACCCTCAGAGCAGCATTGTTTTTCCACCACCGTTTATTCTGCTACCCTGCGCATAGGGAGTGACGGGTTACGG
This sequence comes from Pseudotsuga menziesii, assembly GCA_001517045.1. Lineage (NCBI taxonomy): Eukaryota > Viridiplantae > Streptophyta > Pinopsida > Pinales > Pinaceae > Pseudotsuga > Pseudotsuga menziesii. The sequence goes on from LPNX010013510.1 coordinate 74,533, forward strand.
CGCAGATGGCCGTTACGCCGTCTGCGCCAAACCGCCCTGCATAATTTTGATAGGTATGAGGTAGATCTACCATGGATCGCTGTAGGAGTGGTGAGTTTGTTGACCCCTTGGTGCGTTACCCATATTTGAAAGCCCTAGCTACCCGGTTCTGCGCATCCTCCTCCAGCTTAGTTTCGAGCCCGTGGCCTGCTGGGGGGAATATGTCTTTGCTATTGTGTGTAGGCGTGGCACCGCACAGTCACCACTTTTGTTTCCCGCACCTCTTAAGCCCCAGTTGTGTTGCTCACGCCGTCCCACGCAGCCCATTTATGCCCGGACGTCTGAAACCCTAGCCAGTTAGAAGGGATACGCCGCTATGGTTTGTTAGCCGAAAGTAACAAGGGTAGTGGTTTGAGGGAACCGCCATTTGCAGGAAAATGATGATAATACCCGCAGAGAGCGAAAATTGTTTTTGGGTTGATGTAAATATTGTTTCACATAAGCTTTATTGTTAAAATGTTTGGTGTTGAAAAATATAGGCGACTAGCACGATCTTGATGCATTCAACCCTCATCTTTGTTTGCTATGCACTCGACCAAATAGCTGAATGCTACACCTTGCATTTGATATACATGCATTTGCCTCACTGATTGCTATCATGGAAGAAACGGCACATTGCGTAGTTATGTAGATTTAATACCGGCTCGAATATGGTTAAAAATTTGTTTAGTAGCATGCAGCAGTAGCAGATTGCTCATTTTATTGCACAAGACTGAGTTTGCTTCATGCTAGGTATAAATAAGGTCATAGAATACGGCACATTGGTTTCAGTAGTTCTAATAGTCAGGGCATTTAGGGCTGTACAATGCATGCATTTATTGCACTAATCGCTACTAAATTAGACATAGAAAAATGGCCCATTGTACAGTAATGCATACTAGTTTGATTACTCAGCTTAAAAGGCTTATATCCTAGCTTTATTGACTAATTGATGTCATGATACACATAGAAAGAATAAAATGCTGCACAGTGTCTTGTAGATGTCTGCAACTTAAATTGCTTAATGTCACAATGTTATACATGACAGGAAGAACTCACAATGTCCAAGAGACAAAAGAAGAAGGCCCCAGCGGTGGAAGAAGGGCCAAAAGTAGAAGTTGTCACGAAGACCGAATATATATATGAAGACACTCAATGTGTTTCTAGTGTTGAACCCGAGTACAAATGGGGTGAAATATATAGATTGATTTCCCGTAGGGAGGTTCCCGATACAGGCCTCGAAGAAGAATCCATCTATGCTAACATAGAAAAATCTTCTCTCATGAAAGTTGCCACCAGACCGGAGCTGTTCCCATGCTCTGAGGTAATTGGCTGGATCCTGCCCTAGGCAGATACAACCACAATGATCCTAGGAAACGTTGAAGAGGAAACGTTGAAGAGCAAAACTATGCTGCTTACAGCCCTGGGTATGTGGCCCTAGCCTATTACTTGCCAGAGGCTCAGGTGTTCTTGTCTGATGATTGGTTAGATAGCATAAAAATGGATCTTATAGAAACCATGAAAAGAATGATGCTGACCGGAAAGCATTTTAGAAATAGAGTAACAGGTGAATATGATACAGCCAGTCTACGAGTTCCATACAAATTCATAGCTTTAATGCTCAACAGAATCTTTGGAAGAGCTCATGGCAGGCTCTTCAAATTGGAATGGATACCCATCATATTCTATGTTGCAACCCAGGGAACAGTCTTCAACTGGGCAACCCAGGGAACAGTCTTCAACTAGGCCAGCCTTGTATCGAGCAGTCTTTCTTCTTGCTTGGCCGCAGCTTTGGAAGGAGAATCCCGGAAAAAGTCTGAATTCTATATGAGTTCAATACTGATAGACTGTATACTGTGCAACCAGCCTTTCCCTGGTCTCAGGTGCATCTGGGACAGGGAAAGAACGTATGTTTATGCTGCTTATAAACCGTTGTGGGCACACAAGTACCACAGCCATTACAGAGAAGACTGTGAGCACTTCATTATGCCACTCTACACGCTCATTTTCCGGAAAGAATGTGATTGTATGTCGGAGGGGGCCATGCAAGTAATAGAGAACTATGCAGATTACTTCTTGATAGAAAATGGCATGTACTTCCGGATGTTTGGCGACTCGAGAACACCCTCCCTGCTCCCGAAATATGCTACTGACTACATTGTTCACAAGGAAGCAGTGAGGCAGGTTTTCTTGGATGGTATAGGGCACTTTCTGTTCGAACATAAAAAGACTACGTACCCCCCTTTACCCTTCAGACTAGGGAGCTACAGGTTCACTAAAGTGAAACAAGCTGAGGAGTTCGTAGAAGAGCTGCAAAAGTTCCACTTTGGCGAGATGCCTTTCTGGAGAAATGATACCCATGGAAAAGTAGCTGAGCACTGTAAAGAGCACAAGGTGCATTTTGAGTACACCCACCATTTTGACAGGGAAGAATCTGTCTACCGGAATGCCCCAAACATGACAGCTCTAAGAAGGAGGTTCAAACCAAAGATCACCACCAAAGGTGGAAAAGGGGCTGAGCAAGCCAAAGCTGAAGAAGAGGCCAAGAGGAGACAAGAGGAGGCCCAGAAGCTAGCACAGGAAGCTGCAGAATGGCTTCATAGTGAAGAAGAAGGAAAAAGAAAAGCTGCCCAAGAAGCAGCTGAGAAAGCTCAAGAAGCAGCCAAAGAGGCAGAAGAAGCAGCTAGGAAAGCAGCTGAAGAAACGAAAAGAAAGCTCGATGAGGAGCTAAAAAGGCAGGAAGAAGAAAGACCAGAACTGACAGAGACAGAGCAGTCAGCTGCTGAAGGGCAGACCCAGGAAACAGAAAACCCAGAGGTCCAGGACCCACAAGTGCCTGCTGCCAGCACACCTATGGTCCCTACGCTCAAGTTAGTTCCTTTTATCCAGAAGAAGGGAAAAGAAATCCCTGATTTCAACACTGTGTATTATGATAGAGCAACGAAGAGAATAATGAAGAGGACTGAAAGAAGGGTTGAAACTGGAAGCATGCCTGGTAAGATGATAACAGACACAGCTGTTATGTTAGGGACAGATCAAGATCCCAGGTTCACTCTGAGAGCTGGGGCTGCAATGATCGATGCCTCAGAAGATAATATAAACAGAGTGATGACTGAATGGGAGTCATCTAGGAAATCCTCTGCTCAGCTAAAGGATACCTTGAGGAAAGAAAGAGAGGATGGAAACAGGTTGAAGCAAAAGTTTGAACACTTGCAGAGGGAGATGAAGACTGCTGAAGCTGAATTGCAGGTCCTACATGAATAGAGACAGGCTCAAGAGACTACCCGAGGGTGTCTGGAAAAAGTGCAGGCAGAACATGAAGAGCTGAGGAAGGAGAAGGAGCAGTTGTTGCAAAGGGTAGAGGAACTAGAAGAACAGCAGAAGATCCTCTTGCAATCCAATGATCTGCACACCCAAGAGCTGAACAAGAAACATCAAGAGCGGCTTACCTCTTTGACAACTGCTCTGGAGAAGGCAAAGGAACAGCAGGTCGACCTCCAGCCATTCAAGGAGTATGTCTTGGCCCAGAAAGCTAAGATGCTACAGCTACAAACTGCTCTAGAAGAGGAAAGGTGCAAAGTCCTGCAGATCGATAGCCGGTTAGAGGAGATCATGGAAACCTCCTCCTACTTCGTGGACAGGTCTCAGGACGTTCTTGAGGTCCTAAATGCCCGGATGGCAAGGCTGGAAAACAATGCAAAGACTCCAACAGGACTACCTACAAAAGACCATCAAGCCCTCAAGAGAGATCATGACTTAGTAGAGTTCGCTATCAGCACCACTGAAGACTTCAAGAAGACTGTCAAAAGGACGCAGGGAGCATGCTCAGAATACTTCAGAAGACTCCTTAATACATACAACCGGTGCCAGACAGAAGCTGAACATAAGCTTGATGAGTTCCCAGACCATAAAACCTTTTTAGAAATGTTGCAGGGAAGATATCAGGATGCAGAGGCCAGAACACAACAGATTAAGTCCCTTGATGACCAAATTCTGAAGGATGAAGTAGGCCATTCAGTCGTGAGTATGCAGTTTTTGGAAGATCAGCTTCGGTTAATCCCAGCAAGGATCGAGGCCATAAGGAACCAAGCTGAAAAATTTGAGATCAATATTCAGTTCTTCGAGCCCTACACATTTGAAAGCATTGCTGCTGAAGCTGCAGCGTGGAAAAAGTTTTTAGATACACAAGCGGGACCCTCCTCATAAAGGACTGGTCAATTTTGTAATAATTTTGTAAATGCGCTTGGAAAAAGCAAAGCGTTGGGAAATGAAAGGTTGGGAAGCCCAAAGGTCACTTTGGGCAGCCCAACCATTTCACCTCATTGTATAAATATAGAAAGCTTAGAAGAATAGGAGGACTTTTTTCCCTAGTTAGACTGGAAAGGTTATTGTAAGAAGAACTACTTCTCTTTGCAATAAAGTATTTGGTTTGCCTATTGAAGAAAGATCGATGGGATTTCAAATGTTAAGCTGTGGACAGCTGAAAGATGAACTACTTTGTTTTTCCAGTATCGTGTCCATCAATCGTGAGATCGTTCTAACTTTATGACCTATGTCTTTGTTGAATGATTTCTGATTTATTCTGTGGAATGTTCACCATGAGTAATGTATGCCGCTTATATAACAATTAGCTATCTGGTTGTTATAATATTTTCACTCATTCATGTGTTTTAAATATGAATATCAGCTATCTGTACTTCTGTTTATAATGCATGTATAATTCACATTACTCACAAATAAATCACATTCTGGCTCCCCAGGGATAGATAGATAGATAGATAGATAGTTAGTTCTTTTCATTAATGCATGTGTGATTTAGATGCTGGTTAGCCTAAGACGAGAGGTAAGAACCTGCGCATCACATTGTGACTGCTCCCTGCATCCTTCATCGCCTTGCATGAGTAGTTAGATACTTGCATCTCATACTTAAGTTAAAACAAAAATTCCGGTGGACTGAGCCGCAACCGGTAAAACCTTTGTTTGTTGTTTGACCTACGGTAGCCGGACCGCAAAACCGGACGGATTCCCTATACCAAACAGTCAATGGGCTAGTTGGGAACGTTGACTAGGGAGAATCCCTTTCTGTTGTTGCCTGCGATTTTCCAGGCCTCAACAGGTCTATTATCTCAGATTTTTGGCATGAAGAATTCAGGTAGAGAGAGGACTATGGCAGTTTAATATTATAGTGACAGAATTGTTATGAGATGGTGTGACTCAGATATGGTTTGACATGTATTGGAAGATCTTGGCATGAGAACAGAACATGGAATTTGGCATGTGTAATTTTTTTTTAAGGGCTAATGCCATGAGAAGTATGTGAACAGGTTAACGTTAGTGAACAGATTGATGACATGACCGTGGATAGATTGATATAACCAAAGAAGTGACAAGTTGATGAGCTGATAGATAATTGGACAGTGCAGATTGATAAGACAGAGTAAATGACAAGATTTGTGATGGTTGATGCCCAGACAAATATCGTGAAGACCTAAGCAGACACGAATCGTTTCTACACAGCAGCAGCAATATGTTGATGATGATCAAGCCAAGGTATGAAATATGCACAGTCAAATCTAATGCTTGATTGAAGTCTGTTTTTGACACTTGTATACATGAAGGAATGAGAGCTTGGTTTTAGACTTGGCTTGATATGCTAGCAAGCAAACAATCCAAGAAGTTGTACAGTCCAAGGTGACCGAGTTTAGGGTCTTCTTCACAGTGTACACAGTCTTCTTGGACATTGATTGGGGTTTGCTTGTATTGGTTGTATTATTGCAAGTTAATGAAGCAATGAGAATGTACTTCAATCATTGGAGGCTGGTATAGTAAACCTGGACATCTCAGTCAACACGTGGATGACACTGTACATACAGTGAAGCAGAAACTATGATGTGTTTATGAGTAGACAAGTATGAACAGTGGTGCAGCCCTAGAAGTTGACATGCTGATGATGAGGCTTAAGCATGAAGATGACAGTCCATGATGACAACCCTGGAAGCTATTGATGAAGTACAAGGATGATCCACAGTGAGAGTGACACACAGAGCAAGGTTGATGCTCTGCTTAATAAGATGACAGCCCTTACTTGGTGAGTGTATGACAGCTCCTGTGTTGACAGATCAAGTTAGGACTTGTGTTTCAGCCAATACACAGTCTAAGTATAATGACTTGAAGAAACATCCTAGTGACATAATGATGATGAAATGGCAGTAATACAGCTACAGCAGTATGGAATGTACTCTCAGCAAAAGACATGTTGACATGTGACATCTTGAACAGCAGTGATGAGTAGCTTGACCAAATAGTGATGAGCAGATTGACCAGATATTGATGAGCAACATTGATGATGATGCTTAAGCAGCATAAGAGCAGACTAGAATGTTGAGCAGATGATCAGCAATATTGACCAGCAATAGAACAGATTACAGAGACAAGTGATTGATGAGATGATGTGATAGTAAGCCTTAATGTAAATGCAAGCTTGACTTGCTTTTGAGGTTATGATACCTCAAACACTTCTTAGCAGGGTCTAAGAAAACCAGGTAGGGTCATGGATCTAGAGTAAGTGCTCTATGTATCAGTAGGTGCTGATTTTGCCTAACGGTTGTAGCCGAACCAAACTAATATAAAAAGATTACAAATTTATATGGTGTGGTGTTCTTCTGTGTTATGGTTCTTGGTGAGTTAAATGCTATGATAGGTGAATGATGAAGTTTATGAAATGATTATGAGATTGGTAGAATAATGAAATGATGTTAAGTGTGACAGGTCAAGAAAAGTTGTAAAAATTGCTTTACACTGATTCACCCCCCCCCCTCTCAGTGTCTACAACTAGTTTATGTCGGGTATTATAAGGTACTGAGAGCTCCCTCCTAATTCATGCATTCTTGTGGAAATTGTTGAGGTCCTTGGAAGTGTATTCTCCTCCATTGTCTGATATGAAGACCTTGATCTTCCTACCTGTCAAGTTTTCTACTTAAGCCTTGAATTATTGGAACATGGAGAAGACATTAGAGGAAATTTCAACTCAAAATGGGCCTCCTAAAGAAAATAATAAAATAATAGTTAAAATAATAAAATAATATTTATTAATTTTGGAGGAAGAAAAGAAAAAAACTTCTTTCTTTGTTCGTATTTTCGACATATCTCCTTGTATTTTTACTCAAAATTCGATTGGGATAGCTCATTGGATGTGGAATTAAATTCTGCATCCAACAAGTACCCACTCTGCATACTTTTGACAAACCCCGCTACCCCAAAAAACAAGAAATACCTGAAAAAACGTGATGATGACATTATCATCACGTTTTTTCAAGTATTTCATGTTTTTAGGGTAGCGGGGTCCATCAAAATTATGTAGAGTGGGTACTCGTTGGATGCAAAATTTAATTCCGCGTCCAATGAGCTCTGCTGTTTGAAATTTGAGTAAAAATACAGGGAGATATGTTGAAAATACGAACAAAAAAAGTAGTTTTTTTTATGATACCTATCCCCAAATTTATATTAAAAAATTGTTTAAGACCTATACGGTATTTCAAATTTAAAGCAATTTCATTGGCTAACACATGATGACATGGAATTTGAATTAGGGTTGAAAGGCCCATTTTGAGTTGAAATTTCCTCTAATGCTTCATCCTTGCTCTTCAAGAAATAGATCCATGTCTTCCTAGAGAAGTCATCAATGAAAGTAGTAAGATGCAAGTATCCTCCCAAAGATGGCATTGACATGGGTACGCAAATATCTAAAGTGAACCAGGTCCAATATTCCCTTGGACCTTTTGTCACTAGATGAAAAAAGAATGTTTGGAATTCATTCCAAGTGCACATCCCCTACATACACCTTCATGTTCATTTGGAAGATCTAGAAGAGTTGAGACCATCTGTCTCACGGATGGAAGAGCTCTATATTGTAAGTGAGCAAATCTACGATAACATAGCTCACTCAAACTATACGAATCATGAACAAGAGCTTGAACTGGTTTTTATGTCAATTTGTAAAGACCCTCAAATCTAATACCCATAACTCTGGTTGAATCAATGCTTGAGTCTTTAATCCACACGAGGACTTGTCCATCCACAAATACAACTCTCATGTCATTATCTTCCAAGGATGAAATGGAGATAAGATTCTTCTTCAGATCTAGTACAAGAAGCACATTTCCCAAATGTAAAGAATCACCTAAGTCTAGTTGGAGGGATGTTGAACCAGTTCCCTTTACTTCATACTTAGTATTGTGACCAAGTTCTACCTAAAGAGAGGCTTGCTTATTTGACAACCTTGAGAGAGGGTTTTGGGAACTTGTCATGTGGGCCAAATGCACCACTATCTATCAGCTATACATCACTATCTGAAATAGAACTTAAGAGAGCAGTAACAAGAAAGTAATATATCTAAATCTCTTCTTGTTATTTCTTCTTTTTTGGCACATGCTTCTATTTAGTTGTAGAGGTATCATGCTTTTCTTTTCCTTTCTTCAAGCATTCTACAGCAAAGTGACCTAGCTTGTGATAGTTGAAACATTTGAGATTTATCATTCTTGATATTTGGATTTTGGACTGACTTGATGACTTTCTTGCCCTTGTTCCAATTTCCTCTCCTATTTCCAGGTCTAGCTACAAGAACCAATTCTTCTTCCTTTTCCTTTGAGGTAGAGGCAAGCTCCCTTGTTTCATCTTGGATACATTCTAACCAAAACCGATCAAAACTAGGTAACTAGCCACAAGCATGTATTCCTTTCACAAATGGCTTCCATTCTGAAGGAATTCCACCCACAAATGTCAACACAAGATCTTTGTCAATGACACTTTCATCAACAACTTCCAGTTGATCTCTGATTTAAGCAATCTTCAAGAAATTTGAAGAACCTGAATCATCCTTAGTGAACTTCACTTGACGAAGTTGGTCTTTTAGGGCCAAAATTCTGCTAGGATTATCATTCTCGTAAAGTTCTTCAAGGCATCATACATCTTCTTAGCAAAGTTTTGACTTGCAATAAGCAACATAAGTTGAACTTTCACCAAGTCCATGAAAATCCTCATGGTTATGGCTTCACTCTTCTTATGTCTTGCTTTCTCTTGATCTTCCTTTGGATTTGGAATATCTTTGAGCATATGATCATTTGAGATCATGTTCATTTAGGAGCGTGAGCATCCTACTCTTCCAAGATCAGAAGTTTGAAAATTCTCTAATCCGTCTTCTACTCTGAGTCCAATAACCATCTTGACCCAGGTTCAAAAATAGGTCAAAAAAACTGAAACTTTTCAGATCTTAAATATGCTTCCACCTATGAATGTGCCCTCCTATGATGAGTTAAGTAGCCCTCTTGTTCTTCTGGATCTATGGACATAGTAGCTCACAAAATGAAACCCTAATTTCTGTAGTTTCTATAAAGTTTAGGTCAAAACTGAAACTTCACCAATCTGGAATTTTCCTCCACAGAAAGTTGTGCCCTCCTAGGGTGAGTTCCAAGGTGGTCTCTCTAGATCATATATGTGGATGAAAACCTTAGAAACAAGGAACCCTAGTTTCTAGCAATGGTTTCTTTCAACACCGCTCTGATACCATGTTAAGGATCACTGAAAGAATTACAATGCACAAAAACACAAGAATTTACCCTAGGTAAACCCAAACTCAGGAAAAACCCATCCAACCTTTCTTATTCAAAGATTTAGTACAAAGTACAAGTACATCATATATAAATGTGATATATGACAAGATATCACCTAGAAAGATGACGCCAAAGAAAGAACTCCATAAAAAATAGTCTTCAACAACCCAAGAATAGTCTTCTCTCTCTCTCTCTCTCTCTCTCTCTCTCTCTCTCTCTCTCTTGCGCACTTTTCAAGCTAACTTGAGAAAATTTGATTGAGTGTCAAATGAGGATGGTGTCACCTTTATTTATACTTGATTTATGGCTGACTTTTTCACTGGGGCACTTATCTATCTACCTGGGTTGACTTCTCTATTGGAATAATAAAATACAATTTATTCTTATTTTCTTTTGGGGTAGACTTAGCTAGTGAGGATAACTCATGTAGCTGCAAACATCAACAGATATAAGCAGTCCTTCGATCCAATCCAGCAGTACAGTCCCGCTAGGCAATCCAGTAGTCCAATCCTACTAAGTATTAGTTAGTATAATCATTTTCCCAAAGTGGGATTAATCCTCCCAACAAACTAGCAGCAAGCTGCTAGCTTTAGGAAGCTTGTGTGTTTCCTAGCCCTCTGTTCCCAAAACTCTGGTAACCACAACAATAACACTCCTTAAGTTCCAATTAGCCAATCCCCCATCCCCACAATCAGTGCTAAATCACACATAAAAATAACCAATTCATTGTATCAAAGGGCTCCCAATCTCAATCTCCAAAACCCCCTTGTTGAGTTCCCTCAATCTCCTCAAATACCCCCTTTCTCCTTCCATCGCCACCTTCAAGGGCTAATCCATCAAAAAGATTATCCGCCCACTTCCTTAATGATCTCACTTCCCATAACTCGTCCGGTCAAATACATTTACTCATGTTTAGACTCAAAACACTAAATTTTATAAAAATATTAAAAATATCTTCATGTGTATTATTTTAATCACATCACTCGTTTGGTGTTATTCACATCACAAGCGTTTGGTAAGCATTAAATGGGTCAACATAACATGATGTAATACTAATAATTTATACACATGAGCTATAATGACCAACTCTTTGATGGATGTAATTTTTAATTTATATTTTAAATGAGGGATCAAGCTAAAGTGAGTGGCCTAATATGCAATCTAACTATGTAATGAAAATTTTAATAATATCTATTAATAGTCTAATTACCTTCACATATTAATACTTTCACATTCATTCACCACCACACATTATAATATTACAAGCACCAATACATACTTGGATTTACATCATAACTAGTACTAGCATACGTGTTCAAGGTGTGCATGTGTGGCCAGCGTACACATAGCTCGCACATGTACTATTTGCAACCATCATCACCTCTAATCACCTCTAATACATAATTCCTACTTGACAATTCAATAATGACCACACATGCAAGACAAGACAACCATCTAGTACCATCAACATTAACCAATAATTAAGTCATGACACATCAAATTATACTTAGTTTTATATTAATGAATTAAATAATGACTTACAAGAGAAAGGTACCCACTACAACTAGTCAATGTCCAAAATTAATTATCAATCATCAATTAATGTAAATAATCTAATATATCTATCATGTGCATGGCTCCATTCATTCATTCAACTATAACATAAAATGGTATCCACATCAATGTTATCAAAACTAGACCGGTGATCAAACCAACAGAGCTCAAAATGTGAACCAGACCGAAACCGGAAAAAACCCGACAAACTAAAAAATACATAAAATATTCATATTTTGTAAAAAAGCATATATATTCACGTGCATACATATGAATCCAAACCATTAATACACAAATATGCAAAGTTTATCATATATATATATATATATATATATATATATATATAGCAAGTACATGTGCAAATAACCAAAATAGCATCGAGTGCAATACATCTCTGAAGTTTTGAACCAAAATACATCAACAAAGAGACTTTAAATGGCCCTTACAATCCAAAAAATAAGCATAGTACTAATGAATAACTATAAGCTGATAACATGAAAACTAGGGCCTAATCATCCTTATCCTCATCCTCGTCCTCATCCTTTTCATCCTCGAATGGAATGAGATTTTGAGCCCCACTAGATTCCCTTGGCCCTAAAGGTAAAACCTCTTGAAGTGGGTTGAAATCCAACCAAGAAAGGTCTTCAAATAACATCACTAGGGGCTTGGGGTTAGGTTAGATGCATTAGATTAAGGATTTTTATGTTTTTTTCTTAAATTTGAAATCCATGGTTCTTCGGACGTCGTCGTACGACACAGTATGGACCGGACTGGTTTCGTATGGAACCGGTCAAAACTAGTCGGTTCAGCAGTTTTGGGCCGGTTCCGTATTTCACTAGCGGTTCAAACTGTTTTTCCGGGTCAAGCAATTTGGGTCCCGAACCGGATAGACAAAGCCTCTAAACCAGTCGAACCGACTGGTTTTGCCCAAACCAGACCGGTTCTGATAACACTGATCCACGTACCTCATCGTTACATTTAAATTTTGCATACTTAAAGCTAAAACACATAATTGTCATCATCTATAAGAGGAATGATAAACATAAAACATAATTGTCACATATAACTAGATTCATAATCCTGCACACATAGTTTACTCAGTAAAGTTGAATCCAACATGTAATAAGCAAATAAATACAATATGTCAAAATGTGGTATAGATGTTTAGTCAAAATATGGGGCATTAAAGTAGTTGACACTCCCCTCCATAAGGTCATGTGACAAATAGTGTGTGGGAAACAAAGTTTAAATAAAATTATTTTCTCACACCATTTTTATTAAAATTAAGCCCTTAAGAGTCTCGTCTTTGCTAGTGATGATATTAATTGTGCATTGGGGTAATGGTAAAGATAGACTAACCTGGTGGGTTAAAACAAGTGGTTGAGTGCATTGAACTTCATGCTGGAGATCTTGGGGTCGATTCCTTGGACTGGCTATCTTTGTTGTGTGCCACACGCAATGTCCCTAAGGTCAGATGCTGTAATCAGTGCCAACGGATTTGCACTAGGTACCATCCATGAAATGTGGAGAAGTGCTTGAAAGTTTCCACAAAAAAGTTTCCCTTGAGAAAAAAACAGTAAAAGGGGATTAAAAGAGTTAAGCATGTAATCAAGGGCTAAAAGAAAATGGATTTACAAAGTGCTCTTTATTCAAAGCTTATTTAAAGATTTTTTGAACTTAGTTTTCAGCAAATTCTGAAATTGCTTTCGATGGTCAATGCCTTTGTGAAGATAAGTTGACTATTGATTTTGAATTTGACCTAAAACATCTTTATCTGCTAAGGATGCCTAGGTATTATCAATGGGATCAGAGGATGCCTTAACGTCCCCTTCACACTAGATGTCTCCATGTTGTCCCTAGCTGATTTGGAACAATCGGGGCATCCCAAACCCCAAGGATGTGTAACCTGTAAAATACTAATAGAAATTGAAGAGCATATAAATCTCTTTATCAACAATCAAGATATTGGACATGGTAAATTCAATGTCAGATACAATGAACACACAAAATGCCAAATCATCCAACATAATGGTTCAAATCTTCAATGATTATGTAAACAAACTCCCAAACCAATCATTTGGCAACAGCATAGTTCGAGATTACTGACAATGGCATAATAATCTAATAATTATTGATCACAGTCATTAAAGATTTGTAGTCACTGCAACAATGGGACAATAGTAAATACTCACAAGCTTGAACACTTAACCAGGTATTTGTAGTCACTATAACAATGGGATGACATTCACAAGCTTGAGCACTTAACCAGGTACACTTAATTTGCTCTGTGGGAAGACACCTTGGCACCACCCAATGCCTCCAAAACTCATAAATGACAATCTAAATTTCTGAAGGTTGAACAAACCTTCAAACTATAATACTAATGATAACTGACAATTTGAGAATGAGTGACAAAAGAAGTTTGCATGCTTCAGAACAATAACTAACAAAAAAATCACCATCCTAATCAAATGTACAATGTTCTGTTAATATAAGACTTCATTGAATCTTCAATGTTCCTGTGAGATCAGTGCAAATCAAGAGATGATGGCTTGCTATAACTAATTATTATTGATTATGGAAAACAATAATATCGAAGAGATGCCAGCCTTCATGACGAATTGTACCCATAAAAGTTGTTAACTCAAGAGTCTAGCGTGGAAGACACTCGTAACATCATTACTCTATCTAACTTCATATATCTGAATATATTTTCACTCAGTGCTCGTATTTCTCTTATCTTCCTGCTCGAAAGAGAAAGCATGGCATTGTCAATCCTCACTTCTTGGTACCAAAACTGGAGGTTGGGAAAATTAATTTCCCAAACTGCAAATTTTAATTCCATGTGTTTGTGAAGTTGGCCATCATAAAGTCCACCACCTATTGGTTGAATGGTAAGCTGGTGTACTTTCATGAGGTCCCATTTTGAATCTTGGGGGCTCCTCTTGCCCACCAATCTGAAGTTTGAACACTGAGAATTGAAGAAGTGGGAATCAATACCAGGTTGTCTACTGAACACTTTGCTTGCCTGGAAGGCTGGAACACTATTTCTTTGTTGAATCAGCTTCCCAGTTCCCATTAAATCTTTCCAATCAATGGTAAGATTTTACATGTTTGGATTTTACACTTTAGTTTACTTTGAGTGGCAATTTTCCGGAGCTTTCACAACCAGAAATTAAAATACATGTGCTATTTTCTACAATTCAGAGGATCCAAATCACTTGCATAATCTTCCAAGTGTGAATGCATGTAGGTATGTAGATTTATTTCTTAAGTATATACAACTTCAGATCTCTCCCATATTATAATCAATTATTTATAGTTATATTGAAGAACTCATAAATCTAACACAAACCCCAAGAAATACAGATAAAATACTGCAGCTGCAATCACCAGTGCGTTCATGATGCCTTGTTTGAATAACAACCTTAATATCAAAGGAATAGTCTGTTTCGATTGGTCCCACTCAAAAATATTGGTAAGAATCAGATTACCCGGAGTAACCAGGAAAACACTGAACACACCAAATGTAGGCGAGGAGCACGGCTCAAGTGTGTGTATGTGTGTGCACCAAATATCCTTTTAAGGGTGACTAGCTCCACTGAGATGATTGTTGCAACATGCGACTATCATAATGCTTGAAGCATTACCTTTAATGGGTATGCCAGCCTTCATGACCAATTGTACCCATAAAAGTTGTTAACTCAAGAGTCTAGCGTGGAAGACACTCGTAACATCATTACTCTATCTAACTTCATCTATCTGAATATATTTTCACTCAGTGCTCATATTTCTCTTATCTTCCTGCTCGAAAGAGAAAGCATGGCATTGTCAATCCTCACTTCTTGGTACCAAAACTGGAGGTGGGGGAAATTAATTTCCCAAACTGCAAATTTTAATTCCATGCGTTTGTGAAGTTGGCCATCATAAAGTCCACCACCTATTGGTTGAATGGTAAGCTGGTGTACTTTCCATGAGATCCCATTTTGAATCTCGGGGGCTCCTCTTGCCCACCAATCTGAAGTTTGAACACTGAGAATTGAAGAAGTGGGAATCAATACCAGGTTGTCTACTGAACACTTTGCTTGCCTGGAAGGCTGGAACCCTATTTCTTTGTTGTATCAGCTTCCCAGTTCCCATTAAATCTTTCCAATCAATGGTAAGATTTTACATGTTTGGATTTTACACTTTGGTTTACTTTGAGTGGCAATTTTCCAGAGCTTTCACAACCAGAAATTAAAATACATGTGCTATTTTCTACAATTCAGAGGATCCAAATCACTTGCGTAGCATGTAGGTATGTAGATTTATTTCTCTAAGTATATACAACTTCAGATCTCTCCCATATTATAATCAATTATTTATAGTTATATTGAAGAACTCATAAATCTAACACAAACCCCAAGAAATACAGATAAAATACTGCAGCTGCAATCACCAGTGCGTTCATGATGCCTTGTTTGAATAACAACCTTAATATCAAAGGAATATTCTGTTTCGATTGGTCCCACTCAAAAATATTGGTAAGAATCAGATTACCCGGAGTAACCAGGAAAACACTGAACACACCAAATGTAGGCAAGGAGCACGGCTCAAGTGTGTGTATGTGTGTGCACCAAATATCCTTTTAAGGGTGACTAGCTCCACTGAGATGAGTTGCAACATGCGACCATCATAATGCTTGAAGCATTACCTTTAATGGGTATGCCAGCCTTCATGACAAATTGTACCCATAAAAGTTGTTAACTCAAGAGTCTAGCGTGGAAGACACTCGTAACATCATTACTCTATCTAACTTCATATATCTGAATATATTTTCACTCAGTGCTCATATTTCTCTTATCTTCCTGCTCGAAAGAGAAAGCATGGCATTGTCAATCCTCACTTCTTGGTACCAAAACTGGAGGTTGGGGAAATTAATTTCCCAAACTGCAAATTTTAATTCCATGCGTTTGTGAAGTTGGCCATCATAAAGTCCACCACCTATTGGTTGAATGGTAAGCTGGTGTACTTTCCATGAGATCCCATTTTGAATCTTGGGGGCTCCTCTTGCCCACCAATCTGAAGTTTGAACACTGAGAATTGAAGAAGTGGGAATCAATACCAGGTTGTCTACTGAACACTTTGCTTGCCTGGAAGGCTGGAACCCTATTTCTTTGTTGTATCAGCTTCCCAGTTCCCATTAAATCTTTCCAATCAATGGTAAGATTTTACATGTTTGGATTTTACACTTTGGTTTACTTTGAGTGGCAATTTTCCAGAGCTTTCACAACCAGAAATTAAAATACATGTGCTATTTTCTACAATTCAGAGGATCCAAATCACTTGCGTAGCATGTAGGTATGTAGATTTATTTCTCTAAGTATATACAACTTCAGATCTCTCCCATATTATAATCAATTATTTATAGTTATATTGAAGAACTCATAAATCTAACACAAACCCCAAGAAATACAGATAAAATACTGCAGCTGCAATCACCAGTGCGTTCATGATGCCTTGTTTGAATAACAGCCTTAATATCAAAGGAATATTCTGTTTCGATTGGTGCCACTCAAAAATATTGGTAAGAATCAGATTACCCGGAGTAGCCAGGAAAACACTGAACACACCAAATGTAGGCGAGGAGCACGGCTCAAGTGTGTGTATGTGTGTGCACCAAATATCCTTTTAAGGGTGACTAGTTCCACTGAGATGATTGTTGCAAGTTGCAGCATGCAACTATCATAATGCTTGAAGCATTACCTTTAATGGGTATGCCAGCCTTCATGACCAATTGTACCCATAAAAGTTGTTAACTCAAGAGTCTAGCGTGGAAGACACTCATAACATCATTACTCTATCAACTTCATATATCTGAATATATTTTCACTCAGTGCTAATATTTCTCTTATCTTCCTGCTCGAAAGAGAAAGCATGGCATTGTCAATCCTCACTTCTTGGTACCAAAACTGGAGGTTGGGGAAATTAATTTCCCAAACTGCAAATTTTAATTCCATGCATTTGTGAAGTTGGCCATCATAAAGTCCACCACCTATTGGTTGAATGGTAAGCTGGTGTACTTTCCATGAGATCCCATTTTGAATCTTGGGGGCTCCTCTTGCCCACCAATCTGAAGTTTGAACACTGAGAATTGAAGAAGTGGGAATCAATACCAGGTTGTCTACTGAACACTTTGCTTGCCTGGAAGGCTGGGACCCTATTTCTTTGTTGTATCAGCTTCCCAGTTCCCATTAAATCTTTCCAATCAATGGTAAGATTTTACATGTTTGGATTTTACACTTTAGTTTACTTTGAGTGGCAATTTTCCAGAGCTTTCACAACCAGAAATTAAAATACATGTGCTATTTTCTACAATTCAGAGGATCCAAATCACTTGCATAATCTTCCAAGTGTGAATGCATGTAGGTATGTAGATTTATTTCTCTAAGTATATACAACTTCAGATCTCTCCCATATTATAATCAATTATTTATAGTTATATTGAAGAACTCATAAATCTAACACAAACCCCAAGAAATACAGATAAAATACTGCAGCTGCAATCACTAGTGCGTTCATGATGCCTTGTTTGAATAACAACCTTAATATCAAAGGAATATTCTGTTTCGATTGGTCCCACTCAAAAATATTGGTAAGAATCAGATTACCTGGAGTAGCCAGGAAAACACTGAACACACCAAAAAAAAGGCGAGGAGCACGGCTCAAGTGTGTGTATGTGTGTGCACCAAATATCCTTTTAAGGATGACTAGCTCCACTGAGATGATTGTTGCGACATGCGACTATCATAATGCTTGAAGCATTACCTTTAATGGGTATTCTCTCATAAATAGAATTAATATGTGCACACCCAAAAGATTTTGCATCTATCATAAACTCACCATATAAAACACAAATGTGAAGTAATGTCATTGGCGTTGAAAAGATATCCCACAAAGAGGATTCCATTAGAGGCATTTTTATCAAATTTCTAAATTCATTGGGAGAATGGTAGTTCACAGGGAGGATTCCAATAGAAACGTCTTTATCACGTTATTGAATTCGTATGGATTCTCCAACTGTGCAGCATGTCCTGCATCCTTTAGGACAATCAACTCTGCCCTGTCACCTAAATGTCTGCATAAAAATATAGCTTAAAAGCCTTAACCTGGGTGAAAATACTTTAATCCAAAGTATGGACCAAGATATTAACATGAGAAAAAAATCAGCAATAACTGGAAAGTGAAAGGTATACCTTTTCAGCCTGTACCCCAACTCCAATGGGAAAATGCGGTCATGTTCCCCCCATATTATAAGTGTTTCCTGCAGGCATGTAAATATGCAACAGTCAGGTGGGAGCAGTTATCAGTAAGGGTTTTAAAGTAATGGTATACAAAGACCACAATGTTCATGAAGGCTTGGAATTTGACAGTTAAATGGTCAACTCTGGTAATCTTAACATCCATTGAAAAAGTAGCAGAAATTTTTTTCTTTCCTTGGACAAGATAGAAAACTTTTAGAATGTAAATTTGATGTGCAAAGTATTAAATAAACTGCCATTATATGTATATACATATATGTTGATAATGCAAATTATGACAAAGCATTTTAAACCAGGTAGCTGTTTTGGAATATGATCAGTAGGATTTTTGAGGAGTAAAGCAAACAATAGCCAAACTATAATGTCAATGAAAACAAATAGCTTAGACATTCTCTTGCAATTCTGCCACTGGTAGACTGTGGGCATTATTAACTTATGGCATCGTCATCACAGCTTTTGCCAGTGACAGGCCTGGGATAACTCCAATGTTGGATGCCTTTCATTAACGTGAATCATTGATTTATGCATTGAAGAGTGACTCTTAGTTTTCATCTTCCAAGAGGTTACATTATTCAATGACTCTTCAGTTTTTAGCTAACTGAAAATATATTTACAATATTTACACAATGACCATAATCCCGTAGGATTAGGTATTCAACATTCATCCCCTTAATCTAAAAAGGTGTTTGTGAGTCTAAGCATCTTTCTAAACATTTCAAACTTTTTCATCTAAGCACTTTGGTGAAAATGTCTACCATTTGCTCACTTGTGGAACAAAGTCTCAAATGAATAGTCTTGGCCTCTACATGATATTGAATCAGATGGTACTATGTGTTGATGTGCTTAATTGAATCATGGCACCTAGGATTCTTGGCCAACTTGATTGCAGAAGTATTGTCAACCAGAAGAGTAGAATTCACATGTTTCTCATACAAATCTTAACATATCTTCTTGAGACACACAATCTCCAGTTACTTTTGCTACAGCCGCATATTTTTCCTTTGTTGTGGAATTTGCTAGAATAGACAGTTTGTGTGATCTACAGGAAACAGCTAATGATCCAAGACTCATGAGGCAGTCTGAAGTGTTAGTATTTTTAGCTTTAGCGATATAATTTTCATATCTTTCAACTTTTAATTCATAACTTATTTCATCCCACAATTATAGCATCATTCATTTGCAGTAGAATTAAAATCAAGGATCATTGAAAGATAACCATGCACAAGAGACACAAAGATTTATCTTGGGAAACCTAAACGGAAGAGACCCCAACAAACTTTTCTCTGAAGAAAATCAATCCAATACAAGAACAATACCAATCATGAAGATTAAGCCCTAGCACAAGAATGCACTCTCCTTCCACAAGAAACCCTAATAAGATTAGCGAGTCTTCAATAGAATAAGAGAACCCCAAATATTGCTCCTTTTGATCTTGGACAAACCAACTAGATAATGCACACTTTTTCAGAGAGAGAAGTGTGTTGTGTATGTGTCAAATGAAGTGTGAGAACACTTCTATTTATATTCTTCAGTTGACTAGAAATTTCCAAAATTAGGTTGGCTTGATCTTTTATTTATACTTTATTTATCTTTCAAGCCAACTTGTCATTTTGTCTTCTTGGTCCAAGTTTCCTTTTTTCACCGGGGTAATTTTCCCTTTCTTGTCTTCCACTTTCTCTTCCTTCATTGAGCCGACTTCACTAGTTCAATAAGAATACATTCTGATGCTACATACACTCCCTCTTAGCGAGGAAGGCAATCTTCTTTCATGATATTCAACACTGTTTGTCTTCTGGAAGTTTTTCTTCAATGTTATTTAGGATTTCTTCAATGGATTGTCTTGACTTCTTTGGATATTTCTTCATCATAGAAAGTTCTCCTCGATGATGTCTCAGACTCTCATCACATGCGGTCATATTCTTACCCAAGAACTCTAATGTTGATTTGACCATACTCTAAGAAGTCTCGGACACTCCTTAGAGCCAACTGTCAATTTCAACATTAGATTAGACTTTCTCTAATATACAAGAAGATAAGATCTCCTTGTAACATAGACAAGTCATCTCACTCTATAAAGAATAGATCAGTCCTGCTGCGGAGCACTACCACACACTGAATACAAAATGTGACCTCTAGCCTACCATCACTCTAGTCCACATGATTGGACTAGGCTAAGCATCCAAGCCATCTACTCATCTAGTCAACACATGACTAATCAGGCTACGAAGGGGCCATTCTTTCTGTGGGTCGCAAACCTCTAAGAGAATGATATGCAGAATGTTTGCTCGATGCTATAACTCATGAGAACATCAATACTCCCTCTCAACGAGGGCGACATTCTGCACCAAGTTGCTATCTTGGTGAGAATGTCCTTCAGTATTGCTTCGCTTGGGCCATTCATCACTAGCCAAACTGGCTATTTCTGTGAGTGAATGTATCATTCTCCATCACCATGGATTCATGTGGAGAATGTCTTCCCGATGCTACTCATTTGTATTGTATATGTACTTGTACAATACGTATACTGCTTATCAGAATCATTCATTTCACATGAATGTCTCTCTACTCATCTAGTGTCTACTCATCGTCATGATGTCACGTAGCCATCAATGTTCCCTCTCACACATATAGGTATTCTCCATCACACCAAGCTTGTCCCTGTTATCACAGATCTTGTAGTTTCCCCAATAGATGAATCCTATACAGGATGATAGAGGGAACAGGCAACCTAAGTTGTGACCTACGAAAACCCTAACCCCCAAAAGATGGATGGTTGTCACGTCGGTTAGGGATTCCTTCGCTTTATGCCATTGAATTCTCGAGTGACAATGGGGGAGACATGATCTTATCCTGAAAGGACAGATCTACAGCTAATCACCAGATCAATCCCAAAAATGTGAATACGTAAGGTGAGAGTTGGAAACCCTAGATTTAAGGGATAAGCCACAATTTAAGAAATATTCAAGTACATGTGTTTAAGGAGTGTGGAAATGTTACTAGAATCCATTTAAACTAGTGACTTAAGAATTTTAAACAGATATAGGGTTGGTGTGCTTGTTCAAATAATCAGACCCTGGACCCTAGGGGAATTTAATCAGATATATGGGAAATGCCCAGGACGAGGTTGATTTAATAGAATTAAGGCTTCAACACACATAATTGGGTAAAAGGATTGGAAAATAAGCATAGCCAACTGAAAACCGGAACCAAAACAGAGGAAATTGACCAGCAAGCCAAATAGGGGCGTTTTCTCCTAAACTGAAACCAGTGCCTAAAGATGGGAAGAGGAGTCCAACCTTGACGTTTTTAAGGGAGAGGGAGTTTTTTGGTATGCCACACAAAACCTCTGTGGGTCGCAAACCTCTAAGAGAATGATATGCAGAATGTTTGCTCGATGCTAGAACTCATGAGAACATCAATACTCCCTCTCAACGAGGGCGACATTCTGCACCAAGTTGCTATCTTGGTGAGAATGTCCTTCAGTATTGCTTCGCTTGGGCCATTCATCACTAGCCAAACTGGCTATTTCTGTGAGTGAATGTATCATTCTCCATCACCATGGATTCATGTGGAGAATGTCTACCCGATGCTACTCATTTGTATTATATATGTACTTGTACAGTACGTATACTGCTTATCAGAATCATTCATTTCACATGAATGTCTCTCTACTCATCTAGTGCCTACTCATCGTCATGATGTTGCGTAGCCATCAATGTTCCCTCTCACACATATAGGTATTCTCCATCACACCAAGCTTGTCCCTATTATCACAGATCTTGTAGTTTCCCCAATAGATGAATCCTATACAGGATGATAGAGGGGACAGGCAACCAAAGTTGTGACCTACGAAAACCCTAACCCCCAAAAGATGGATGGTTGTCACGTCGGTTAGGGATTCCTTTGCTTTATGCCATTGAATTCTCGATTGACAATGGGGGAGACATGATCTTATCCTGAAAGGACAGATCTACAGCTAATCACCAGATCAATCCCAAAAATGTGAATACGTAAGGTGAGAGTTGGAAACCCTAGATTTAAGGGATAAGCCACAATTTAAGAAATATTCAAGTACATGTGTTTAAGGAGTGTGGAAATGTTACTAGAATCCATTTAAACTAGTGACTTAAGAATTTTAAACAGATCTAGGGTTGGTGTGCTTGTTCAAATAATCAGACCCTGGACCCTAGGGGAATTTAATCAGATATATGGGAAATGCCCAGGACGAGGTTGATTTAATAGAATTAAGGCTTCAACACACATAATTGGGTAAAAGGATTGGAAAATAAGCATAGTCAACTGAAAACCGGAACCAAAACAGAGGAAATTGACCAGCAAGCCAAATAGGGGTGTTTTCTCCTAAACTGAAACCAGTGCCTAAAGATGGGAAGAGGAGTCCAACCTTGACGTTTTTAAGGGAGAAGGAGTTTTTTGGTATGCCACACAAAACCCAGATCGTAAAATTTGTCAATTCTCGGTGCAAATTGGTCCGATGATTTTCCTATTACTAAATGAGGATTTTTTCAATGCAGAAAATGATGGGCAATGCATGCAGAAAGTAAAAGAGAGAAATTACCTATGAAACATACCTAGTTCTTGTAGATGACCTCAGAGATGATGAAGAATGTCGTCCTTTTGATCAAATGAGAGTTTTTGAGCAAGATCTTTTAGTGGTTCTGCTTTCGTCAATGACCCTAGCACCCCTCTCAACCTATCCAACCAAAGAAATCAATCAGCAAGACAAGCGAATGGGATTTGCAGCATAAAGAAAGTACAAAAAATGAAAAATCATCGAGAAAGATTCACTCCCTAATACACAAAACCCAAGAGCCAGCACAGAGTGAGTCTCCCCACCAGTGCGCCTTCCTCAAGTGCACCTCCTTCAACCCGCAGATGGATGGGTGCCAGAAAATATACAAGATCTATCCCAACACAAACTTAGTACAAAAGAATAGCAATACCAATCAACAAATCATCAACACATCAGAAGAACTCAGAGTGTAATCCTAAACAAAAATCTCTTTATTCAAATTCCGGTGCTATAGCTCATGAATTACAATGGGGGGGTCACCTCTCTTAAATAGTATGAGAGAGACGTAAATCCTAACTTTCTTTTTCATCTAACGGTTGAGATTAAAACATCATCAACGGTGGAGATCAACAATACATAACTCAACACATGGATCAAGTGACTAAGTCAAAGAGGGGGCACACTTTGCTCAAGGACGCTTATCCTAAGCGAAAGTCACAATAAAACATAAGATGTGACATGATAGTACATAAGAGGGGGTCACTAGGGGATTAATTCACCCTAGACCCCTTTACAACTTCATAATACGAGATATAACATTGAAATACATCAATGGCCAAGTTGAGAGGGCGCCCCTTGGGGGGCTTTCCTCACTGGATGAGCCAATACAAAATAATACAGACATCTGCTAACTAAAAACTATTGGAGGACTGTCCGAGATGTTGAAAAACATCATCTGCCAAAATTCCAAGCCTTTTCCTTGACCCAGGAGGCCAAATCGATTTTTTCAGTGATTTTATAGTTCATCTTTGCTGGTAAAATTCTCTGGAAAATGATAAATCCACTATAACTCTGTCCAGGGTGCAAACTGGGGCAAACTGACTGCTCTGGATGATTTGGAGACATAAAAGAATGGTACAAGTGACTACTCATACCCCCTAGAACACTACTTTGCTCTAGGAGAACCAATCATACTGGCATCTAAGATAAAATTTGATCATTTGGCCAATAATTAAGTGATAATAATCACTTATCAGGAGAACCAAGGACAAACTCTCAAAACTGAAACTGCGTTATTGGTCCTTGGCATGTCTGGAACAAATATAGATCATGTTGTTTTTTTGAGTCATTGCCTTGGGAACCGTGATTGACATGGTCAACTGAGTTGACCATGTCAATCACGGTTCCCAAGGCAATGAGGTCAAAGTACCCAAAATCAAAGTGAGATATTGTATCAATATGATCCTATAACCATCCAAGGTAAGAAATGCTCCAATGGTGTATATCAAAACCCAACATAAATCAGTTATTCATAATCATGGTGACAAATAATAATAATAATAGTAAGATGTACTTGTGCTTCTGAAGAAGCTTAGAACTTTCTAGAACTCTTCTTGTTCATGCCATACTTACAAAGGGTAAACAATATGCTACAGATGGGTGATGATGGAAGAACAAGGTTAAGGCAAAGGGAAATGACTTTTGACTGACTTTGACTAAGTGATCTATCCGAATGATAATCAATACACTCTACCAAGGTGACGTGTACAACAGATAGCAATAGGGGATGGAGGTGTCTCACAAATGGATAAAGTACTTGGAAATGCTTCCCTTAGACTCTAACAAGCTTTTCTTTGCACTTTATTTGCAACATAGGTCAGCCTTCACAGGCAAGTGTCGTGGAATCCTTCTGGGCTCTAGTACTGACAAAGCCCCTGCCTTTGCAAGCAAGTCTCACCCTGATGCCCTGTGGGAGCACAGGAGCAGAACACTATACAAGGAGTGAGTGCTCATCCTTTGACCATTAACCTTTTCAAAACACTTTACATTTAACAAGATAGTAGGCCAGCCTACAAGAGCAGGTGCCCTGGAAAACCTTCTGGGCTCCAGTAAATGACTAAGGCCTAAACCCGCTGCCAACGAGCAGTCCATAGCCCCGACGGGTTTGCCTCTCCCTGTCGCCCCTATGGAGGGCAGATTGAGCCTTATATTATACAAGGAATGAGTGCTCAAACTCTAGGCCACTGACTACCTTTTAAACATTTAGCTTTTGCATCATTTAGATATAGCTTTTATGTGTTTCGATGCTTTGGTGTTTAGCAACACTGTTATGGTGGAGCACTTGCTTTGAGAACTAAAGGAGAACTACCTTGTAAACCCAACCACACTGGCCAAGCCACATATTTCATAGCCAGAGACACAAAACAACATGGAGTCTCACACATAGGGGTCACAATGGGGAAAGGATCTTCAATTTCACAAGTCTTAATCAGTCTAAGTCATGGGATACAATCAAAGGTGGATGAACTAGATGGATGGGGGCAAATGACATGGAACCATCCTAGCACCAAGGTTTACAATTTGTACAAGCATGTCATAAGCAAAAGTCTTCACATCAAATTCCTTAATTAATCATAACACAAGTTAAAGCACAATAGATATAAGCATAGGTCACCATAATAATCCTAACATGATAAGCATAGGTATCTGACATACATCATAGAGAAAAATCAAACCAACGAAGTGCATACCTAAACTCACCATATATACCTGTCTCCAACTGATAATCCCCTCCACAACTGTGAGTACCAACTCTAGTCTGCTACAATGAACTAGATCATCACCAAAAGCATCTCAATGAACCCCTGAATCTCAGTCCTCGCAAGGAAAATTCGATGAACAGGGCTCTAGAATAACTGAAGTTGTAAAGATCCATGCTAATACCCCATGTGAAAAATAGCCCGGAATAGAATAAGAGACAAGTCTGTATGTTGCATCATCGCATCCCAACTGCAGAATGTATATGTGATAACATCTGGCTCCAACTGGGACAAGTGATCTAGTGAAGAGAGTGCTTGAGAACCTTAAAGATATTTGGTTCGCAGCACCATCAGCAATGAACAATACAGCACTCCAGCTTTCTGCTTCCTATCCATATATTACCTATTATCCGCGCACATGGAAGCAAGAGATACCAAAGTAGCATGTATGGGAAAAATATATGCAAAAATAAATTGACAGGAAATAAATACTGGAAAGTAAAGTGCTGAAAAGTAAACTCTAGTTTAAGCATTTTAAATGCAAAAAAGAACTAAACACAAACAAGACTCAGAAACTAGAAGACTAATGTATCGGTCACAAAGAAAAACAAATGCAAGGGCACATCACTCCAAAGAGCCCTAAGAAGGGTAAAACAAATGCATAATGATTTATCCCATAAGTTTTGTCTTAAAAAGAAAGTGAGGAGATCTATTTATATGATCTCACCCTCACTTTTTACAAAATACCCAGGCCTACATGGGTTAAAACATGTCAATTTGAAATTATAAAATGTCAACTTAAAATTAAAAGAAAATAATAATAAAATGTGGCCTAAGGTAGTCTCTGTTGGACACAATGGTCACACTGAGAGGGGGGGTGAATCAGTGTGTGAGCAATTTAAACTTTTTACCTTCAATTAATCAATCGGAGTTTATCAAGCATTATATTACCAATTACATCATCAACTTCATCAACTAAATTAACCATGAATCATAAGCACAATAATCATATCAAAGAGAGACACAAGAATATATGTAATGTGAGCTTTATCTATGGTAATGGAAAACTTCAATCTTCGCGATTACAATCAGCACCAATCGATGAAAAGAGCACAAACTCTTGTAACAGGACCCAACCTGGTTTTCTTAGTTCCACCGAAGAAAAGTTTTAGGAGTCCAATCCTCAACTAGAAGACTCAGCTTGCATCAAGCTTTGCTCATGTAAGGGTGACTATATCGTCCCGTATGGCATTATTTGACTAAAAATGCTACAAAATGGCAAAAATGCTAATTTATGATGAAATGCACCTAAGTAAAAAATATAAAAAAAGTTAAAAAATCAAGGTTTTAAAGAGTAAAGTGACATGGCAATGGGTCCCCCATGTCATGCAATCATTTTCCAAACTTACAGGTTTTTCAAACTTTGCTTAAGTGGAGGTAACGAATGGTTTCAAGCTATAATGGTGACGTCAACTAAAGGACTCACGCTACCATACCAAGCAAGGTAGTGAATGGGCCCCTCATCCATGTAATGAGTTTTTAATAAAACCATGGTATATTTTTTTTATTGATAATACATTATGCATTATGAAGGTTACGAGTTGGTAAAGGCGACGTCACCCACAAGGAGCTCGTGTGTGGAGTGTGGGCCCTCATGCGGGGAAGTGTGGCAATCAATAGATTCGGCTAGTGGATCCTTTGGATGGAGTGCATCTCTCCTTGAGGAGGTGCCACATTCAATTTGGGAGAGACTCCACTTCATCTCTACTTCATCTCCGATTAACTCATGTCTACTTCAGTCAGTTGGTGCACCCCCCTGGGGTTGGGTTTTGTGTATAAATAAGAGGTCTCTTCTCCCATTTCAGGGTGGATGATTTTTGCAGGGAACCTCTGGAGAAAAATATTGTAATGCTTGTTGCTTTCATGCAATTATTTGAATAAAGAAAGGCTTTGGAGGCTCATGTGGTGTGGTTCTTGGATGCATATGCTTTGGTGAATGAGGTGATACAATTTCAAATTTTTTCTCTTGCTTTGCTATTCTGTGGTTATTGATCAATGCTTTAGAGGGCTTACATAAGCACATAAGAATAGATATTTGTAGTCTCAAGTTGTCTATTTACTTATTTACTCTTAGAGATCTAAAAGAGCATTGTCTTATTCAGTTGTATCTCATGTTTTTTTATTTCAATTAGTAGATAGTACATGATCTAATACCCTTTTTTTGCAAGTGTATGAGTTCTTTGTTTGCAGATCACTCCACTCTACTGAGTAAAAGGTTGAGCTAATTTGCATCTCCTTTTCTTGGAGCCAAGTATAAAAATTCAACAACTATTTGCTAAGTGAGATCCAAGGTTGCTTCAAAGATTCAAGATCTAAGTGGTTCTACCTCTCTTATTCACTTTTAAAATCAAATTTCAATTCTTAAATTGGTTACTAAGTAAGGTTTGGATCTCGAGTTTCCCGTTCTTCTCCAAACCTTGTGCTCTCGACTTTGCTTCTTGCATCTTTCTCATACTTGATTCATCTTTTCAATTTTCAAAGTTTTTAGATCTTAGTTGCTAGCTCATACTTAGTTTCTTTTTAGAGCTTAGTTTTAGATCTTTTATTTTTTATTTTTTACTAACTCTTAACAAGTTAGTGTTCAAAGCTCTCATTTTCAGGAATACAAGAAGCTTTAACACAAATCAAGAAAACCCAAAGGATAGAAGCAAACAAAGAGCAAAAAAGACAAACTCCTTGAAAAGCACTTCTCTCTTCTTTCATTCCTCCATCCCATATTGTGCTTTCAAGCAAAAACAAAAACATCAAAGCATTGTAATAATTAATAAAGAGCAAGTGGGATAAAGGCTCCCGCACCCTTCCCCCATTTGGGGGTAGCCTGTATCGTCCATTGTCTATTTTCGCACTTTACTTTACTTTATACCTGCACAATAAATTGTTAGAGTAGAATAGAAAGAGTTAGCTTCATGTTTTGAAAATTTTTGCTAGCGTAGTTTTGCTTCACTTTTCAAGTATTTTTTATCTCATAAATTGTTAAAAAGAACCCAAAGTCTCTTGAATCTCATTGAAAAGTGGATCAAGAGCACTCTCTATCGGAGAGGTTTTGTTTTTTGTCTTAGATTAGATTTCTTGTTTTCATATAAATTGCTAAATAAAAAGAACAAAAAATCTCTTGAATCTCATCGAAAGGTGGATCAAGAGTGCTCTTTGTCGGAGAGTTTGTTGTTTAATTTTCAGTTCATTTACTTTAGCATTTTTTACCTTTTCCATAAATCTCTTGAATCTCTCCATAAGATGGATCAAGAGTGCTCTCTGTCGGAGAGGTTTTGCTTTTTGTCTTAGATTATATTTCACGTTTTCATAAAAATTACTAAATAAAAAGAACATAAAATCTCTTGAATCTCACTGAAAGGTGGATCAAGAGTGCTCTCTGTCAGAGAGTTTGTTGTTTGATTTCAGTTCATTTAATTTAGCATTTTTTACCTTTTTCATAAATCTCTTGAATCTTGCAATAAGGCATATCAAGAGTGCTCTCTATCAGAGAGTTTTTCAATGGTTCTTGTTCACAACATTTTATAAAATTGGAATTTACATTTACTACACTATGTATGCCCTACCCACTTGTGGGGTACCCATAAGCAGTTGTAGATTCACTAAATCTTCACATTTTAATCCAGTTCAACCATAAATAAAACACTCTCCCAAGAAAACCAACGAAAATCTGGCGTTGATCGCTAATAATCGAAAGTGGGCAAATTCTGTCTAAGAACGCGGGAACCACTGTACGGAGACCTTGAAAGCACAGTTAGACTACATCCGTGTTGGTGTAGTGTTGAACACCGTTTTAGAGACTCAAGATAGCCCACATGTTCTTGTACGTAACCACTTAGACTATTATCCAGACATATCTCCAGTACCGAAAGGTATATCTTGGAGATCCCCTTCCCTTTTAATAATCAACTTTACCCCTAAAATTTACAATAAAATTTACCAAGAACACTTGCAAAACGTTCTCAAGCACACCCAAGACCTGTATCAAGCATCCCAAGCACTACATTGACTCCATTTGGCACCGGTCTTATCAATTATTTATTTGCTTATTATCTATCTGGAACACTTGTTTTATCTATTTTTATATCATGTTATGGATGCTTTACTTTTTAATTGTCACTATCAAGTGGTTGTGCATCTTTAATTATCTTGCAAGTACATACTTAAGATCACTAAACTGTTATTGTAAATCTCTTTTAAAAACTCCTAGAAAACGCCCATCCTCATCATACACCAAAAAACATTTTAAAACGCAAGAGCCTTAGAAACTCTTTGTAGGGTCTACCCCCCTTGGCTTCGTTAGGAGTTTGCCTAAACGGAGGAGTCAGGATCAAGTGACAGCACCTGACTCTTTGCTTGCCCCCAAGGCCACACCTTTCCCACTTGGGAAACAACTTTTGAAAGATTTATGCTGACGGTGTGCACATCGGCGGGCAACACCGTCGTTCTCCAAGTCAAAATGATCAAAACAAACCCCTAAATCGATTTTATCAAAACGGACTGAGACGCGGCAATTTTTAGGGTCGTGGTATGCTTTTTTAGGAAAAAATCATCGATTTTTTTGTCACCACGCACTGCGCGATTTTTTCGCCTTAAAAAATCGTCAACCCGAAAATCTTGCGATTTTTCGGCGATTCTTTCTTCTATGCTGAAAACCCTCTTGTAGAAAGTAGGAAAATTCACCGAGACATATTTCACTTCGAAAATCAAAATTTGGTGATTTGGGTTTTGACGGCCATTATCCAAAACCCAAACTCCCTCCTATGCATCATCATTGGACTCCATTTACCCATCCTTCTATGGCACTAATCCCTTAGGAAAATCGCCCCCCTTTGTCTTAACCAACAATTTTCTGAGTTTTCTAAGTTCTGGCTTTGTTTGGGTCTCGCATACTATCATACCTGTCATCCAAGTAACAAATCAAATGTGTTAGAAGCCCTAATTCATTTTCAAACCTAACCTACGGTTTTTTCCTAATTATACATTCAAATCTCCCTAGGGTTTCAAGTTTGATCATTTGAATTAACACAAATTCTAGACCTAATAATTAAATCCATAACTCACTAGGTAAATCAACTTGAGTAACATTTCCGACATCCGTAACCACCATCTACTCAAGTATTCCTTAAATTGTGGCTTTATCTTTAAATCTAGGATATACAACTTTCACCTTATGTATTCTATGTTTCTAGTTTGATCTAGTGATTTATCTTTAGGTCTTTCCTTTTAGGTGAAGAAAATCTGACTTAGAAAAATAAAATTGTTCATTCACACATTCTGTCTAACATTTTCAGAACCTAGGGTTTTAACTTAAAAATATCTGAAAGTAAAACCAACTTCTGAAATGTACTTCAAAATTCTGTCAAACACTGAAACATTCTTTAAGCAGATGAACAAATAATTTTGGTCTAATGACCGAGCAAAACCCCACTACTTGGGGAAAACCCTAAAAAGAAATTTTTCATTAAAGGAGCAAATTTCAGAAATAATTCAACGACACAGAAATTATTTATTTTTCCTTAACCTTCACTGGCAAATTTCCCAAACTAAAACAACCAGCAAAATACCTCGAAAACTGTGCCAACAACCTACTGTATGACCTCACACGTGTATTGTACGAAACTATACTTTCTGCCCACATGTGTGGTATGGATTGTACTTTCTGATGTTTTTCTGCTGCCTCGAGATCTGTGCCAACCTACAATTAATGTTGTACGGCCTGTCACTGCTGTTGTACTTTCTGCCTCGATTAAATCTTGGTTGTACCTTCTGCTAAATGCATTGGGAAATGTGCCAAGGTCTTTCTTCCTTCCTCCTTAGGTCTCCAATCTCTCTCTTTCCTCATTAATGGTGAGTTATCTTCATTTGTCCTCTCTTGTTGTTTTATACTTAAATTTTGTAACTACATTTATCAACTACCTAATCTAGGGTTGATATTGAATTACAAAATCAAGAGTCTACAACTTATCTCACTTTTTAATAATTAAACACTCTAATTATTAAATACAACTTTTAAGTGAGACCCACTTTTCTAAATTATAAAAACACATTCACTTTATTTACATAAACATCACTTTGTTACATAAATGCATAAGGACAAAAATTTTCAAGTCCTCTCATCGCACCCACACCAAAAACATGGGAGGACCTTTAGAGTTATCATTTCAACACTCCCTCCTAACAAGGAAGGTCTGCAGCACTGTCTTCATCCCCGACTCCTGCAACAGCTCCCTCCTGCTCTGGAATCATCCTCGAAAACAAATGCTCTATCTCGAAATGAAACTCTGACGCCTGAGACTCAACCTGAGTCCCATCAACCCGCTCAACTACACCATCACTTGACTGACTGAGTCTTCTGCCAATGCTTAGGAGAGAGTCACTCCCCTCATCTCTATCAAATGCAGTATCATCATCTTCCGACTTAGATAGCCATCCTCCTGCTCCTGCTCGTACAACATGCCCTCTCAGGACATATAATCTATCCCTGCAATCTCCCAATAAGATGGTGGTACCAACTGGCTCATCTCTCCGATACAGGAAGATATGACCAGACTTGATCATCATCCCATAGCTATCATCCTCAAAGAATGAAACTGAGAGTTTGTTGACTCTAATCCTAGGTACAAAAAGTACTCCATGTAGTTCCAGTATTTCACCAAGGTCTAGTTGGAACCTAACTGTTCCAAACCCTTGAATAGCAATCTGAGGACTATCAATATCTTTCTAAATGAAATGTCCCGACCTTAACATTGTGATCATCTGAAAAGAGTCATAAACTCCAGTCATATGTCTGGTTGCACCGTTGTCAACAACCCAAACATGCTCAAAGGTAGAACTCCCTATATTGGAATCATTTGAAACAAGAGAAAACTCTTGCTCAAACTTTGCGGCAAATTCTTTTACAACTGCAGAGGCTGCCACATTTCTTTCAGTCTTCACAATCTTTTTCTCAGAACATTTTGTGGCATAGTGTCCCAACTGGCCACAATGATAGCATTTGATCTGACTTAGATCTTTCTTCTTCTTGTTCTTGGATTTGGCTGCAAGAGCAACATTTTGCTCCATCTCCTCACCGACTTGCCCACCCAAAGCTCCCCCTCGAATCTCCTCTTGGGTGAAATCATCCCAAAGTCTTGACCAATCCGAAAGCTTCTCTCTGCCAACTATGCATTTGACAAAACCATCCCATCTCTTGGTAAAGCCCTTCAGGGCTATTCTTACCATCTCTGAGTCTGAGATAGTTTCCCTCACCAAAGTTAACTCGTCTTTGACTTGAGCCATTCGAGTCAGGTAGGAAGTTACACCTTCACCTTGGTTCATCTTTACATTGTGTAACTTGTCTTTCAAGGCCATCTTCTGATTCTCATTCTTTGCCTCGAACAGTAACTTCAAGGCATCCCACATATCATAGGCAGTTTTCTTCTCTGCCAAATGAGGGATAAGATGATCCTTCACCCCATCCAGGATCACCCTCTGAGCTCTGGATTCTAGAGCTTCATGCTACTCTAAAGCATCTTTGTTTGTGGGCTTCGTCATCACGGTGCTTGCAAAACTCCAGATTCTCCACTCCTTGAGCACTGCGGTTATCCTCACTTTCCAAGGTATATAATTGGATGTTCCATCCAATCGATCTTCGTACCTGATGCTCATCATCTAAAGAAAACAACTTACAACCCAAAATTAACTGAAGAAAATATCTAACAATTTTCTGAAACTTCAGAGAACACATGCTAAACTTCTTTTTCAGTATGACTCTGTTAAACTGAGATCTTATACCATCAGCTCTGATACCATGAAGAAAATATGACTTAGGAAAATAAAATTGTTCATTCACACATTCTATTTAACATTTTCAGGACTTAGGGTTTTAACTTAAAAATATCTGAAAGTAAAACCACACTTCTGAAATGTACTTCAAAATTTTGTCAAACACTGCAACATTCTTTAAGCAGATGAACACAATAATTTTGGTCTAATGACTAGGAAAAACCCCATTGCTTGGGGAAAACCCTAGAAAAAAAATTTTCATTAAAGGAGAAAATTTCAGAATAATTCAACTACACAGAAATTATTTCTTTTTCCTAAACCCTCATTGGCAAATTTCCCAAATTGAAACAAACAGCAAAATGCCTCGAAAACTATGCCAACAACCTGCTATACGGTTACTGTACGGCCTCATACGTGTGCTGTATGGAACTGTACTTTCTGCTCACATGTGTGGTACAGATTGTACTTTCTGTTGTTTTTCGACTGCCTCGAGATTTGTGCCTGCCTGCAATTAATGTTGTACGACCTGTCATTATTGTTGTACATTTTGCCTTGATTTTTGTGCCTCCGCACGTAGTTGTACGGACTGACAAGTGCATTAAATTTTGGCTGTACCTTCTGCTTAATGCATTGGGAAATGTGCCAAGGTCTTTCTTCCTTCCTCCTTTGGTCTTCAATCTCTCTCTCTCCTCATTAATGGTGAGTTATCTTCATTTGTCCTCTCTCATTGTTTTATACTTAAATTTTGTAACTACCTTTATCAACTACCTAATCTAGGGTTGATATTAAATTACAAAATCAAGGGTCTACAACTTATCTCACTTTTTAATAATTAAGCACTTTAATTATTAAGTACAACTTTTAAGTGAGACCCACTTTTCTAAAGTATAAAAACACATTCACTTTATTTACATAAATGTCACTTTGTTACATAAATACACAAGGACAAAAAATTTCAAGTCCTCTCATCACACCCACACCAAAAACATGGGAGGACCTTCAGAGTTATCATTTCAACACTAGGACAAGTCTGGGTCTCCCCCTTTGTCACTTGGGCTTTAGTGGCATAAAGCGAAGGATATCTCAACCGACGTGACAACCATTCCATCATTTGGGGGTTGGGGTATTCATAGGTCACGACTTTGGTTGTCTTTCCCCTCTGCCAGCCTGTATACGATCACTCTATGGGAAAACTACAAGATTCGTGATAACATTTTTGTCCCCGTTGTTGAGGAGGTAGAGGCTTACCTTGGTCCATCTTGTTTACCTTCGGTGTATATGAATGCATTTACCTTCTTACCATTCATATCACATCCAGTTTAAATTTGGTGATTGCATTTTCTATTGGTTAAATCTTTACAATCAGCATATCTTGTTAGTCACCTCTCCTACGACATTATCCATTGGTGAACACGACAATTCGTTCACCTAGCGACTCCACAACGCGACTCAACTGAGAAGAGAACCCACAAATCACAATGAACTCGAATTTATTCCTTCAATATTTCAAAGAAATAAAGAAAAATACAACCAAGCTTAAAAAGCAACTTCTATCTTGTCTTGACTTCTCTGAAACATATGGAGCACCTCATCCTATGCAAATAGATACATCGAAGGGTTGCCTCGCTTCTATGCAAATGCAATCAAATCAATTTGTTGAGGCTTGGAAAATCGCAGGCAACAACAGAAAGGGATTCTCCCCAATCAACGTTCCCAACTAGCCCGTTGACTGTTTGGTATAGGGAATCCGTCCGGTTTGCGGTCCGGCTACTGTAGGTCAAGTGACAAAACAAGGGTTTTACTGGTTGCGGCCCGGTCCACCGGAATTTTGTATTTTTGACTTAAAGATGATATGCATATGCCTAACTAACCATGTAGGGTGGTGAAGGACGCTGGGGCAGTCACAATGTGATGCGCAGGTTCTTACCTCTCGTCTTAGGCTCACCAGCATCTGAATCACACATGCAGCAACGAAATAAAATGACTATCTATCTATCTACCTATCCCTGGGGAGCCCGATTGTGATTAATTTGTGAGTAATGTGTATTATCCATGTATTATGAAAAGAAAGTACAGATAGCTGATATTCATATTTACAACACATGAACGAGTGAAGATGTTTTAACAATCGGATAGCTAATTGTTATATAAGCAGCATACATTACTCATGGTGAACATTCCACAGAATAAGTCAGAAATCATTCAAACAAAGACATAGGTCATGAAGTTAGAACGATCTCACGACTGATGAACACAATGCTGAAAAACAAAATAGTTCATCTTTCAGCTATCCACAGCATAACATTTGAAATTCCACCGATTTTTCTCCAACAGGCAAACCAAATTCTTTATTGCAAAGAGAAATAGTTCTTCTTACAATAGTGCTTTCCAGTCTAACTGGGAAAAAGTCCCTCTTTTCTTCTAACTCTCTATATTTATACAAAAAGAGTGAAACGGTTGGGCTGCCCAAAGTAACCTTTGGGCTTCCCAACCCTTCGTTTTCCCTAATGTTTTACTTTTCCAAATGTCTTTACAAAATTAATACAAAAATACAAAGATGACTAATCCCTCACGAGGAGGGTCCCACATGGGGTTCTAGAAACTTCTTCCAGGCAGAAGCTTCAGCAGCAAGGCCTTCAAAAGCACACGGCTCCAAAAACTGGATATTGATCTCAAACTTTTCCGCCTGGCTCTTTATGGCCTCGATCCTGGTTGCACTCAATCGAAGCTGATCCTCCAGAATCTGTACACTAATAGCTGAATGATCTACCTCGCTTCTCAAGATCTGATCATTCAGGGCTTTGATGTCATGTACCTTAGCTTCCTCCTCCTGGTACCTCTTCTACATAAGCTCTACAAAAGCGTGGTGATCTGAGAAAGCCTCCAGCCTTTGCTCAGCCTTTATCTGGCACCGATTGTAGGTGATGAGAAGTCTTCTGAAGAACTCGGTGCATAACCCTTTTGTCTTCTTGACTGCTTTCTTAAAATCCTCAGCGATGTTAATAGCAAATTCTATTAGGTCATAATCCCGCTTGAGGGCTTGTTTATCCTTTGATAGCAGCTCTGCTGGAGTTTCCTCATTGTTTTCCAACCTTGCCATCCTTGCAGTCAGGACCTCAAGGACGTCTTGAGATCTGTCTACAAAGTAAGAGGAAGTGTCCAGGATCTCCTCTAACCGGCTATTTACCTGCAGGATTTTGCATCTCTCCTCCTCCATAGCAGTCTGTAGTTGCAACATCTTAGCTTTCTGGGCCAAGACATGCTCTTTGAATGGCTGAAGGTTAATCTGCTGTTCCCTTGCTTCCTCCAGAGCAGTGGTCAGAGAGGCGATCTGCTCTCGATGCTTCGTGTTCTGCTCTTGGGTGTACAAATTGTTGGCCTGCAAGAGGATCTTTTGTTGTTCTTCAAGTTCTTCCACCTTTTGTAGCAGCTGCTCCTTTTCCTTCTTCAGCTTTTCATATTCTGCCTGCACTTTCTCCAGACACTCTTGGGTGGTCTCCCTAGCCTGTCTTTCTTCATGGAGGGCCTGCAATTCAACCTCAGCAGTCTTCATCTCCCTCTGCAAGTGTTCATACTTTCGCTTCAGCCTATTTCCTTCCTCTCTCTCTATCCTCAAAGTGTTTTTTAACTGAGCAGAGGATTTCTTAGACGACTCCAGGTCAGTCATCACCATGTTCATGTTATCTTCTGAGGCGTGTAGTAGTGCAGTCCCGACTCTCAAGGTGAATCTTGGATCGCGGTCTGTCCCTAACATAACAGCCGTATCCGTTATCATTTTTCCAGGTAGATCTCCTGCTTCTACTTTCTTTTCTGTCCTCTTGATTATTCTCTTAGTTGCCCTGTCATAGAAGACAGTGTTGAAGTCAGGGATTTCTTCTCCCTTCTTCTGGACAAAAGGGATGAGCTTGAGTGTAGGGACCACAGGGGTGCTGGCAGCAGGCACTTGTGTGTCCTGGACTTCTGTGTTTTCGGTCTCCTGGGTCTGTCCTGCAGCTTTATCAGCAGCTGATTGCTCTGTCTCTGTCAGCTTTGGCCTTTCTGCTTCCTGCTTCTTCAGCTCCTCATCAAGCTTTCTCTTTGCTTCTTCAGCTCCTCATCAAGCTTTCTCTTTGCTTCTTCAGCTGCTTCCTCTGTTGTTTCTTGAGCTTTCTCAGCTGCTTCTTGGGCAGCTTTTCTTTTCTCTTCTTCTTCGCTATGAAGCCACCCTGTAGCTTCCTGTGCCAATCTCTGGGCCTCCTCCTGTCTCCTCTTAGCCTCTTCTTCGGCTTTGGCTTTTTCATCCCCTTTTCCACCTTTAGTGGTGATCTTTTGCTTGAATCTTCTCTTTAGGGCTGTCATGTTGGGGGCATTTCGGAAGACAGATTCTTCCCTATCAAAATGGTGAGTATATTCAAAATGTTCTTTGTGTTCTCTACAATGCTCCGCCACTTTACCTTGGGAGTCACTCCTATGATATGGCATCTCGCCAAAATGAAATTTTTCCAATTCCGCTACGAATTCCTCAGCCTGTTTTACCTTGGTGAATCTATAGCTTCCTAGCTTGAATGGCAAAGGAGGGTAAGCAGTCTTCTTGTGTTCAAACAGAAAACTGCCTATTCCATCTATGAACACTTGTCTGACTGCCTCCTTGTGGACAATGTAATCAGACGCATATTTGGGCAGTAGGGAGGGTGCTCTTGATCCTCCAAACATTCTGAAGTACATGCCATTTTCAGTGAAGAAATAATCGGCATATTCTTGAACAGTATGCAATGCCTCCTCAGACATACAGTCACACTCCTTAAGGAAAATGAGTGTATATAGAGGCATAAGGAAATGTTCACAGACTTCTCTGTAATGGCCATGATATTGATGCGCACACAAAGGTTTGTAAGCAGCATAGACATGCATTCTTTCCCTGTCCCAGATGCACTTGAGACCAGGGAAGGGCTGGTTGCACAATATGCAATCTATCAGTATTGAACACATATAAAATTCGGACATTTTCTGGGCCTCTCCTCCCAAAGCTAAGGCCACGCAAGCAGACAGACTGTTTGAAACAAGGTTGGCCCAGTTAAAAATTGTACCCTGGGTGGCAACATGAAAGATGATTGGGATCCATTCTAGCTTGAAGAGCCTGCCATGAGCTCTTCCAAAGATTCTATTGAGCATTAGAGCTATGAATCTGTATGGGACCCTTAGATTAGCCGTATCATATTCCCCGGTTGGTCTGTGTCGGTAATGCTTTCCCTGCAACATCATCCTTTTCAGAGTTTCCACCATGTCCATTTTAATGTTTTTTATCCAATCATCAGATATGAAGACTTGGGCTTCTGGCAGGTGATAGGCTAGGGCTACATACCCAAAGCTATATGCAGCATAACCCTATTTGTTAACATCTTCGAGGATCATCGTTGAGACATCTGCCCGAGGCAGAATCCACCCTATAACTTCAGAGCACGGGAAGAGCTCTGGCCTAGTGGCGACCTTCATTATTGCAGATCTTTCAATGTTGGCGTTGATGGATTCTTCTTCTAGTCCTATATCGGGAACCTCTCTTCTGGTGATTAGTCTATAGATTTCCCCCCATTGGTACTCAGGTTCAATGCCAAAAAGGCACTTCGTATCCTCATAAATGTATTCTGTTTTAGTTACTGCTTCTACTTTTGGTTCCTCTTCAACCACGGGGGCCTTCTTCTTCTATCTCTTTGACATGGCGAGATCTTCTTGCCATAAAATTGTAATATTAAGCCATTTTGGCTGAGTAATCAAACTTGTATACAGCAACGTGCAGTAGACCATTTCTCCAATGTTTAAAATGAGATAAATCAATTAATGAAACAAACGTATGCATTTATGGCCTAACCAACAGGACTAGTACAACCAATGTGCAGCATTCAATGACCTTATCTATATCCAGCATGAAGCAAAACAAGCCCTGTACACTAAAAAAGAGCAATCTACTACTGCTGCAAGATACTATACGATTTTATCAACCATAGTCGGGACAGCCGTAAATCTACGTCACTATGCAATGTACCATTTTCCTGTGTTTAATGTGATAGCAAGTAGTGAAGCAAATGCATGCATGTACATCCTAAAAA
Organism: Pseudotsuga menziesii; assembly: GCA_001517045.1. Taxonomy (NCBI): domain Eukaryota; kingdom Viridiplantae; phylum Streptophyta; class Pinopsida; order Pinales; family Pinaceae; genus Pseudotsuga; species Pseudotsuga menziesii. The sequence continues at coordinate 114,205 of LPNX010013510.1, forward strand.
AAACCCTGACTGTTAGAAACATTAAAATACAAGGTGCAGTGCTCAGTAATTAGTCTGTGTACAGCAACAAAGTGGATGGTTGGAAGTAGCTATATGCAGTAAAATTGTGTGAGTCACCTATGTTTTCCAATATCAAACATTTAACAATACAGCCCAGCAGGAATAAAATCTACATTAACATGAAGAAAATCTCTGCTCTCTGCGGGCAACATATCCCTTCGCTACGCAGGACAAGCAGGGGAAAACTACACGCGACGTCAACGGTGCTTATGCCCATGCGCTCATGATTAACAAACTACAAACCGCAGCAGACCCTTCCAACCGGTTAGGGTTTCAAACAATGGTGCGCAGAACGACGCGGCAAAACAGATGCTCGGGTAAAATGAGGGCCACAACTGCGACGAGAACCAACAGGTACTTAATGAAAAGAGCACATAACCCCCCCCCTCCTGCACAATCATCGCCACTCGCGGCAGCTTGGTGCAGACAGCGTAACGGTTGTCTGCACCAAACCCCCATTCCCAACGCACGGGGTTTGCAAACAAAGGCCGCGGGCCAAGATAATTAATCCATGGGTTAAAAAACGCCCTCGCTGACAGTCCAGATTAAAAAACCCCCCCACCTATATAGGCGTAAAAAAAAAAAACAGAACAGGAACACAGCCGAGGAGAACAAACTACCGAGACCACATAAAACCTTATCAAATGCCTCAACGAAACGGGAGCAGGTGAATAAAACCTACCTGGCACGGACGTATCCGACATGGAGGGGTTTGGCATGCTTCTCGGTGGAGACACTTGTACTGAGTGTACCGCAAACGAGGGGCCGAGTGAGCGCGACAACACGACGACGACGGGCACAGCAGTTAGAAAAAAAAAACAATAGAATAATAACCTGCCTCCCCGTATATATAGAAATAGTCCACATGTGCGACATGTAACATATCGGACGGGAGCCCATTCTGGATCGGAAGGTGAAACGTAAATCCTTCCGCCGCCATAACATAAATCCGTCCGCAGTGATAAGCAAGTTGGGAAAACTAACGATCTGACGTTGGAGGTAAAACCAATCGGAAGGTGATAGCGCAACTGCTTCCGCAACAGCGGAGGGTCCTAAAAACTATCCGTGAAGCTCGAATCGGAAAAAAAGCGACTTTACGTCGGAAGGGCTAGCGCTTTTCCCATCCGCAACGTCGGAACTCTAAAGCGTACCTCCGCCCGCAACGGCGGGTCTTTAAGTCGGAAGCGGAAAACTTTAGATCGGAGAGGTAAGAGTTTTTAGCAGCCGCAATGGCGGAGGAATAAATGATAAAAAGTTCCAATGCCACAGCCGCCAAAGTAAAATAATGAACTCGGAAAATATATCGAAGTCGAAACGAAAAACCATCCGCAATGACAGAAGAAAAAGTGACAACTGCTCCGATGCAAAATCAAAGATCCGTCCGCAACGGCGGAAGACCAAACGAAAGATCCATCCGCAACGGCGGGTATTTAACCAGATAACCTCCGATTCAGGCGTGCTTCAAAGGTGATCAAAGGCAGCAATAAAGCTAGCTTATACAGGGGATTACTTCAAGCGCTAGAGAGAGAAACCAGATAAGTGATAAATCAAATCAATCATTCCAAGAAATCATTCCTGAACCAACTCAAGGAAGAGGAAAATCGAAATAATCCAATTGAAAGGAGGGTCCTAAAATTTTTAGAATTTTGGGAAATTGTCGCAGCTGCAACACAATTAAAAGTCACTTGGATTCTTTTTGGTGTTATATGGAATCCCTGGGTGCAGAGATGAAGATGTCTATATGCGAGCCCTAGGCGAATCCTTAGGAGGCATCCTTAGGAGGCAATGCTAGTTTTTTATTATATCAGTTAGCACCAGAATCCATCATTGGCTACGACATGTTCACTAAGTTTTTAAGAGATGAATGGAGTAAAAACATTGATGAATCCATACAGCCAAATAATGATTGTGTTGTTAAGGGTCAATCTGATAAAGATGATCAAGATAACCATAATGAGATAACTGGCGATTTTCTTTATCAAATTGATTCCTCCTTTCCTGAGCCAACAATGAATGTGCCTTTGAATGACCCTTCGATTCAAGAGAATGATGACGAGCAAATGTCGACCCTTCAAGATTATGACCTTAATATTGATATGCAAGGGGAACTTATTAGAATCTTGCCATCGTTGACTCAAGAAGGCACAAATTAAAAGGGAGAGCAAAATGATCACTATCAAGAACCATCCATAGTTAATTATCTCATCTACGAATCCATCGAAGATCCTCATTGTCTAGTTGATGATTAGTTTGTTTCAAATTTTGATTATATCTCGAAAGAAGATCAATCACATGATAATTATGATATGATTGTAAGTAAACCTAATAAAATACATCCTTGTCCTAATGGTATCGATAAAATTCCTTATCCAATCCTTAATCAGGATGTGTTGGTTCAATGTGTGGATATTGGCCTTGTTTCAAATCTTGCAATTAGTCCTAGAATTAAATTGAAAACTTTTTCCTCTCATCAATTTTTGATATCAATTATTCCTCGCTATCTGAGGGAAAATATATGTTTTCAATCTTTTCAGTCCACCCTCTCGTCTCGATTTTCTGGGTCTTCCTAAATGGGTTTGTGTTCCAATTAAGCTGTTACTTTCAAGATTTTTAGTCAGAGTCTGAGCATTGTCGCATAATTGGAGAAAAGGCGCTTCATTTCCCTTCTCAATCATTGTTGATGAATAATATTTTTCAATTCATAAATTTTTCTTATGGGTGGTTGGAGAAGGTGTATAAAGATCAATTTCATCTTTTCTCTATTTTTGAACAACAAATGGGCTTGATCTCAATCTCAGTTTCATTCCATTACAACTTATCCCCATTTGGTTCCTCCATTTTTCCTTGAATGAATAGAATTGAATGTCCTAGTCGAGTAGAGGAGAAAGTAAAGAATTTCCTAGAGGGGTTGAATCGTGAACCATATTGTATTCTTCCATCAAGGTCAAACTCACATTATTTTTATGATCCCATTGCCATCTTGATGGATGAAGTCTGTAAAAAACAGTTCTAGCCTGGGCATGATTTTATTCCACATCTTTCTTTGAATATCAAGCAGCACGTTAGAATGGTTTTGATTTTCATTCACATTTCTTCCAAACCATCTCTGACTTGTTATCATTAATTGCAAAGAAAGATCAATCAATCTATTTAGCAAGTGGTTGCACTGAATTTATGACTTTACTTAGCGTTGGTCTTATTGGTTAGTTTAGAGTAGGTAGGGTTTGAATTAGCTCTTTTAAGCAGTAGTTTGAGTATTTTTTTGAGTGCTGCATGTGTCCCGAGTCTTTTGGGGCATTGAGTCTGGCCCCTTGCATGGTTTAATTTTGTCTTTTAATTTATAACTGTCTAGAGTAGAGTTTATTTTCAGTATTTCATTTCCAGCATTTCTGTTATGAAATTATTTTATGCATATATTTTTTCCCGTACATACTACTCTAGTATTTCTTGCTTACATGTGAGCAGGCACAGGTACACCTGAAGAGGAAGCAAACAATTGAAGTGTTGGATATTTGTTGCTAACATGGTGTTGCAGACCAAAAATTTATGAGGTTCTTGAGTGCTCTCTCCATTAGAGCACTTGTCCCAATTGGAGCCCGATGTTATCACATATATATTGTAGTTGGGCTACCATGATGTAACATACAGATTTATCTCTTTATTTTTCCTAGCTACACATTCAGATGTGGTTGTAGCATGGATCATTACAACCTGAGCCATTCAAAGCCTTTGTTTAGTAGGAGCTGCAGATTATTTCCTTACCAAGACTGAGATCTCCTTGCCCATTGAGATGACTTCAGTGGTGACCTAGTTCATTCGAGCAGAGCAACAGATGTGGTACATAGTTTACAGATGGGCATATCAGATAGAGACAAGTATATGGCGAGATCAAGTATATGGCTCCTTGGTTGGATTTTGCTCTCTGATGTATATTAAGACCTAAACTTGTTCTGTTATGATGATTGTGATGACCTATGCTTATATTACATGTATACTAATGCTTAAACTTGTGTTGAGAATGATTAAAGAATCTGATGTTGAAAACTATTGCTTATGCCATGCTTTACACAACTTTTACACCTTAGTGCTATGTTGGTTCCATGTATCAGTTATCCCCATTCATCCAGTTCACCCATAATTGATTTCCTCCCAAGGCCTATGTTGATTGAGACCTGTGAGATTGAAGATCTTTTTCCCCATCTTGACCCATGTGCATGATAGACTCCGTGTTTTTTTTTCGTGTCTCTAGCTATGAAGTATGTGGCTAGGCCAATGTGTCCAAGTTCATCAAATGGTTTTCCTTTAGTCCTCAAAACAAGTGCTCCACCCAACAGTGTCTTTAGACACTAAAGCATCGGAACACCTAAATGTTATATCTAAATGATGCAAAGTATAAATGTTATAAATTAGTCAATGGCCAAAGGATGAGCACTCATCAATCATATGATGTAAGGCTCATTTTACCCCACAAGGGAAACAAGGTGAGGCAAACTCGTCAGGGCTCTGGACGCTCGCAGGCAGCGGGGATAGGCCTCAGTCATTTTCTGGAGCCTAGAAGGCTTTCCACAACACCTATTTTTGGAAGTTGGCTATTATCTTATGTTAAAGTTAAGTGTTGTTTAAAAGTAGACGGTAAAAGGATGAGCACTCATTCATTGTATATTGTTCGGCCCATTTGCCCCTACAGGGCAACAGGGTGGGGCTGACTTGTCAAGGTTATGCCTTTGTCATTTTCTGGAAGCCTAGAAAGCTTTCCAAGGCACTTGCCTTTGGAGGTTGACTAGTGTTCCAAATTGCTAAATCTTTGTTTAAATGGAAACTTGCTAGAGCCTGAAGGAAACAAGCCCAAGTACTTTATCCATTTGTGAGACACCACCATCCCCTACTACTATCTGTCATGCATATGTCATTATGGTTATGTGTATTTGTCATCATTCAAAGAGATCATATGGTCAAAACCAACTAGAGGTCATCACCCTTTACTTTAGCCTTGTTTCCATCCTCACCCAGCACTAGCCAATTGTTTTAACTTTGTAAGTATGGCATATACAAGAGACTTCCGGAAGATTCAATGATTCTTCAAAGACAGGTGTATCTTACTGGTTATTATTATTATTGTCACCACGATTCTGAATGGCATAATTTAAGTTGGATTTTAATATACATCTTAGAACAATTCTTACCTTAGATGCATGCAGGTTCAACTTAGTTCAACATCTCACCTTCAGTTTGGGTATTTTGACCTAGTCAACCCAGTTGACCAAGTCAAGCATGGTTCCCAATGTAGTGGCTAAAAATTTAGTAGTGCTTATATTTGCTCTAGACATGCCCAAGACCAATACAGCGGTTTCAGTTTTCTAAGTTTGGCCTTAGATTGCATGATTAGTGATTATTATCACTTTATTATTGGTTAGATTATATTACTATTGCAGCTAATATGATTCTCCTTGGTAGCCACAGTGCTCCAGGGGGTATGAGTAGTCACTGGTACCATTCTATTATGTCTCTAAATACTCCTATTCGGTCAATTTTCCCCAGTTCTCAGCCTGAATGAAGTTATGATGATTTTTATGACTTTTAGAGGATGTACAATAAAAAACTGAACTAGGAAATCACTGAAAAAATCGATTTGGCTTGTGTGGTCAAGGAAATGGCAAGGGAATTTCTCCAGATTATTTATTAAGGCTCTCCAGACACTTCCACAGCAGTTTTAGTCAGTTTTATGTCCAGGATTATTTATTTATCTCTTCTAGGGAGGACATCCCCCATGGGGCGTCCCTCACCTTAGTGATATGATGTATGACATTGTTATATCTTATGCTATGATGTATTTTGACTTAGACAAGGCATCCTTGGGCAAAAAGTGTGCCCCCCTTGATCAAGTCACGTTGATCTATGTATTAATGAGTGTAAAAGTGATCTCCATTGTTGATGATGTTATAATCTCAATTGTTGGATGAAAAGTAAGTTAGGGTTTGCGTCTCTCAAAAAGCCATATAAAGAAGAACCCTGACGCAGGCACCACCTGCCTTTCTCTAAGCAGACCACCATTTTGAACAAAATTATGTCCTAACTCTCATTTCCACTTCATCTATATGCAGACTCCCCAATTGATTCCCCAAAGGCACTATGCACTAAACCAATACTAAATTTCCAGTACACAGTCTCAAACCTCACTCTTGAACTCAAATCATTTCCAATCAAATCTTTTTTCTATCCTTCAGTTCTGTTACTGAAAGCTTCCCATACTTGCCAACCAACATTTCCTTGAGACTCTTTTCGTCTACATACATGCCAAATGCGTATACATCAGTATGCCCTTCTTCGTCACTCCAACTCCAACAAGCCGCTTGGTTTCATCGAACACAGATGGGAAAAAGACCCCAATATTGGGTTCAGTAATGGTTTTAGTTTTCTCTATATGGCAATGTCCATTTCCGATGATAAACAAAATAAAGGACTCCAAAATTAATTTGGTAGGCCATCAGGCAGCTTGTTACGACCACTTAGATTTCAAACACCAACCAACACAATGTATATATCAAAGACAACAACAAAATAAAGCTTTGGCAGAAGGGTTTCACCATATAGTTTAGATCCCTTACTTGGAGCGTTTGCATACCATGAGACCGGTCATATAAACTCTGGCTACAGAAATCGTGGATTTCCTATTCTTCTCAATGGATTTCTATAACTCCTCAATGGATTTATGATCTCTGTTCAAATCTTCATGAAATGCCCCTTAATTTATATACAATTCTAACCGAAGTTCAATCAATATGCATGCATAATACGATTTGAACAAGGATTTGTTCCTATTCTGATTAGAAGAATTTATCACTATGTACCAAATGCACTATGAGTACATATACTCTGTAAAACTTCACGAATTATACCCGGTATGCAAATTGATATTCAAATATTGAAATCAACAATCATACTTACATAACTGTAACACTAGAATTGGATTCAACAGAGTAATAAACCTTCTTTACAAACTTGAATTCTCCCATAGATCTTTACAAACAGAGCAGCGTGTCTCTGTGCATACTCCAAGAATTAAATTCCGAGCTTTTTCTTTGATCTACACTCAAGTTTCCTCCTCGAGCTCCTAGAGCTCTGCGAGCTAAAACTCCCAGTTAAGCTAAGCTACCTAATACAACACTTAAAACTTGTATTTACTTATAATGGAAAATCTGTTTCCAGATCCTATAATTAAGGAACAAAGTCCTTAATAAACTCAACTGACCCCAACGAGTCATCAGTGACTCACTAACAAACTAACAACTCTTATCCAAACATTTGCAAGTGGAAAGGACAAGTGTCCTCTTCCAGATTATTCAACTTTTAACCAAGATAAAAGAATTTACAAGTGTTGAGACCCTAGGTCTCTCAATTCATATGACTTTGATCAAGCCATGGATGAATTCGTTTCCATGAGCCTATGCTCCTGCATCAAACCCCCCCCCCCCAATTGTAAACCATGAACTCTGGCATTGAAACTTTTGAATAAAGAGATTTTTCTGGGATTCAATACTTGTGTTTCTGTAAATGAATGAATGTGATGATGATTGAAATTGTTTCTCTGTTACCGATTTATTCCGACATAGCTTTCTTATACCTTTTAGATCCATTTTGATTTGCAAGCAAAGAAGGCGATTTGGAGAGGGGGCGCATCGATGAAGTTCACCCTGACATCCAGCTTCAAATTGGGTTTCGACAGGGAGTGATTATTTCTTTATGACTCTTCGCTTCTTGATTATTAGCTTCTATTTTGCAAATCTCGATTTGCTTGTAATTACTTATTGGTTTTCCCTTCGTGTGGCAGGTAGAGAGGACGCTAGGGTCACTAAGCAAAATGTTTTCATCAAGATCTTGTCTTGATTTCTCATGTGATCTATGAGAAAGCAATCCCCATCATCCAGGAAGGTATCTACAAGTTCCAGGTCAACTTCTTTCTCTCTGTTTTAATTTTTCATGCATTGCCCATCATATATTTTTATTGAAAAACCTCTTGTAGAAAATAGGAAAATTCACCAGGGCATATTCACCTAGAAAATCAAAATTTGGCAATATTGGGTTTTGACGGCCATTATCCGAAACTCAAACTCCCTCCTAGGCGTCATCATTGAACTTCATTTACCGATCCTTCAGTGGCATTGATCACCTAGGAAAATCGCCCCCCTTTGTCTTGACCAACAATTTTCTAAGTTTTATGTGTCATAGCTTTGTTTGGATCTCGCATACTGTCATACTCGTCATCCAAGCAACAAATCAAATGTGTCAGAAGCCTTAATTCATTTTCAAACCTAAACTAGGGTTTTTCCCTAATTTTACATTCAAATCCCCCTAGGGTTTCAAGTTTGATCATTTGAATTAACACACAAATTCTAGATCTGATAATTAAATCCATAACTCACTAAGTAAATCAACTTGAGTAACATTTTTGACATCCGTAACCATCCTCTACTCAAGCATTCCTCAAATTGTGGCTTTATCTTTAAATCTATGGTTTACAGCTTTCACCTTATGTATTCTATGTTTCTAGTTTGATCTGGTGATTTAGCTTTAGGTCTTTCCTTCTAGGACAGGTCTGGATCTCCCCCTTTATCACTTGGGCTTTAGTGGCATAAAGCAAAGAATATCTCAACCGACGTTATAACCATTCCATCATTTGGGGGTTGGGGTATTCGTAGGTCACGACTTTGGTTGCCTTTCCCTTCTACCATCTTGTATAGGATCACTCTACAAAGAAACTACAAGATTCATAATAACAAGTCTTCTTCGTCACAATGAAGTACAATGAAGAGATCTAAGTGATCTCCCCTCTCACAACCAACTAGGGTAGATAGTTTCACCACCGAAACAAATATCTCCCTTAGAGTTTTTGTCCCAAGAACCAAAAGCCACAAGAGCTCTCCAAATCACTTTTCGAAAATGAGAATGACATGAATGAATGAGAGAGGGGACAATTTTCCCTATTAAGCTCATTTACCTTTTTGGGCCACTTTTACCCTTTTCCCACTCAAATATTTAATTAAAGTGACTTTATAAAGTCATTGTCACTTTATTAATTTATTAAGTCTTTTTACTCCAAAAAGTGATTTATTTCATTTTAAAACATTTTCAAGAACTGGAAGTCACTTTTCATCCTCCCAACATTTAAAACTCTTCATCCTAGTTCCAATGAGTTATTACATCAAGGTACCCCTCCTCTTAGATAATTTATTAAATGATAACCTTAGTGAAATCCATTTAATAATGCTCGATAATACTCACAATTTACGGAAATGGTCGAAATGCATCGGAATCAAGATCTAACTGCACAGGAGTGATCCCGATGATGAAAGATGATAATCAGACCTCTGAAAGCATCATATAACTCCTCCAAATCGCCCAAGCTCAAATTACCCCTCTGGTCAGGCTAACATAAAGCCATAAGGTCATCTCCAACTACAGAGCAAAGGAATCCAAAAATGGGGACAATACAAGGTTTCATTAAAAATAGTCATCTTTACCATGAAACATCCACACCCAATTACTTTTCTAAAGCCTTGATATCCACCCTTCAAATCATTAACAACATCATATGGAATAGGTGTGACTATCTCAAAACAATATTCTCAACCAAAAACCCTAGCTTTTCAAAATTCTTCATAAAAAACATTGCTGTCAGGAAGAATAATCTCTATCTAAAGAAACCTTGCCTCTTTCATCTGTTGGGCAGTCTGGATATGTGTTGCTATCAGAAACCCTCAAAAGTTTCTATGAACATTAAATGAAGATAATAATCTGCTCATGATGTAAGGTAAATGATAAGAAACACCACGCTAACCTCGTGTTGGTATGCAAAGGTAATCAAAGTGGTAATGCTCTCTTGATAGACCACCATTATTGAAGTTCCAACTGGTTTTACTCATAAAATATTATTGGGCAACCAAAATGACCTCTTTAACGTCAGAAATATATCCCTTAATAAATCATTTCCAAAGAACAGTCTTTAAGAAGGTATCTTCAATAATACTTCCAGCACCAAAATTTGGCACTTGCTTCACTATATTGTAGGACAGGGTGAACGGGATCTAACTGTCTTTGATGGACTTACCTTTATTGGCAATGATCCCAAAATTGAACCACTACAATTTAAGGCAGCCATGGCACTTTCAGCCAGAATATTCAATAAACTCAACAAAGGCTATGCGATTAGAATGATGAAAGTCTCCAAGCACTCTCAAGCAAGAAACCTCACCACAAAGTGTCTCAAAGAAGGTAATACGAGTGTGCAGAAATTAAGTCTCATGCAGGTGTGAACGAGGTCATGGAGGATTACGGTTACGAGTGAATAACACACAGAGGTATAGTATCCACACAAAGGGTTAACACGGGACTCTGAGGCTAATGGGAAAAGGGGTAAAGGATATACCCACCAGGATGCACCAGAGCATGGGTTCACCAAGCATGCAAAGATACCATACGGGTGCCAAGGACACAAAACACCAAGCATGCATAGGTATGGAATAGTTGCATGCACAGGTATGGAGAGGTAACGTACGCACGCAAAAATCAGAGGGAACACACAAAATTACACGCGGAGGTGAATTCATAGAGGAGTTAGGGTAGGCAGAAAAAATGCAAAGAATAATACCTCATGCATGACTCAAGGTCGACGGAGCTGGCAGAAAGACAGAGAATATGCTGCAGAGGAGATAGTATGCAGCAAAGGAGTCAGACTAGACTCTAGAGTTCTGGCAAGAATAATGCTCTAATACCACATGATATGCTTGGGATAACTCGAATGTTAGATGTCATTCATTAACATGAATCACTTAGATATCATTCATTAACATGAATTACTGATTTATACATTAAAAAGTGACTCTTGGTTTTCATCTTCCAAGAGGTTATGTTATTCAATGACTCTTCAGTTTTTAGGTAACTGAAAATATATTTACACAATGACCATAATCCCATAGGATTACGTGTCCAACAACCAGTAATAAGGATTCATTTATGGCCTGCACTCCTGCGAAGTTTGGCTAACACATCATGGGCTTGGCTTTGAAACGACTAGGTATGGATGTTCTTGAAGCAGCCAGCAAAGGCTGGGTGACATTTAACACATAAATATAACATTTAATCATTTTTTTGTTTCAATAAAAGCGATGGGCATGCCAAAATTGACCAAACACCAAGATTTAGTTTCAAGGTCAGGAATTACCATCAAATCCCTTGAATGTACTTCCAGTACACCGCTCAGACCTGGTACCCAAGCTGAAGGAAGTCTGCATTAAGTACTGCAGCACTCGACCTCAGGTTGGGTTTGTCGAAGCAACTTCCAAAAAAATAATGAAACCAAACACCAAGGTTTAGATCCAAGGCCAGGAATTGCCATCAAATTTGAGTTAGGAATTGTAAAAATTCCACCCCTACTTAAGGATACTTCCAGAATATCCCACAGACCTGGCACCTAAGTTGAAGGAAGTCTGCATTATGTGGTGCACCCTTGACCGTGGGGCATGTTTGTCCAAGCAACTTCCAAAAATAATGAAACCAAACACCAAGATTAAGTTCAAAGGTCAGGAATTACCATCAAATTTCACCAATACTTTGTTGCTTCCAGAATTTGTCAAAGCCGGGGGCACATACTGTTCGTTAAATTATGCCTAGCAGATTATGTAACCTTGGGTGACACGATGAGGAATTTGGTTTCTTCTAGTAAAAAAGGGTCTGAAAAAACATTGTTATGGAATTTAAAGCTGACCACCATAGATCCGTTCTTACTGTGGTCTACTCAACTCCCATGACATGAGTTTCAAAGAGACGAGGAGGCCAGAGTGCAAATCCCTAGCCGAAGGAAGCCTGCTCTTTGTAGTGCAACCCCTCAGGGCATGTTGTTTGAAGTGCTTTCAAAAATAAAAATTAAAAAGGTATCTCATTGCAAATAACAAATACCTGAATCAAAACTGGAAGTGGTGGTGCTCCTTCTTTTCCTAGAACCAACTGCTGTAGCAATTCTATTCTCTGCTCTCTCTGATCAGTGTACATTGTCTGCCTCAAAAACCCATATGCCTACATTAGGAAGGCTATTGAACATGACAGATCAATGAATAACAATCAAAAGAAAAATAAAGAATAAAGAACAAAAAAAACAACCCACATTGATAATGTCCTGGAGAATGAATGAGGGAATCATCCTGGGAGGCCTGTGCATGGAAATCTTCAACAATGCCATCAATTTATCAGGGCTTTGTGGAAGAAGAACCTCGGCTACAGTCCTCCAATCATTTGTCTGAAAGACCTCGTGCCTGTCCTGAGGCATCATACACACTCCAGAGCAAATAATGACAACTTTCTCCACTACCTCAGGATACAGATGAGCCAAGCGGTATGCTACAAACCCACCATAACTAATTCCACCCAGATGAAACCTGCTCACACCCAGATGATTCATAAGCTTCATTACCGATTGGGCTTGAAAGAATTCTGACCTATCAGAGCCTCTAGAATATGATTTTCCAAAGAAAACAATGTCAGGGACATAAAGATTGAAATGAAGAAGTAAAGGACTGATCTGTTGATGCCACTGCCACATCGCATTGGCTCCATATCCATGAATGAGGACGAGAGTATGTTTGTCAGGCGATTTTGCCCTGGGTACCCAGCAATGCATTTGGGTGAATTCATCTACTTGGATTAGTTGGGGACTCATGCCTGAGTAGATGAAGTTGAGTTGCAACCACCAGTCCTTCCATGATATGAAACTGAGCAGTTTGTTTCTCATTTCTTCGCTCAATGCAGAAACAAATTGGATTTTTAAAACGCCTAAAGTTTAAAAAGACAAGTTGGATGTTTACAGCAGAGTTGCACATGCCTTGATGTGTACACTATGGCAGTATGGTTGAGAACAGCATCTGAAGATTCCTGTGCTTAGGGCAAGAAAATGACAAACAAGTTACTGAAGTATCATAGATTGTTAATAAACCGTCTCACACCTCAACTCATGGTATTTATTACTGTTTTTCTTCATATGATGCATTATTGTAGGGTGAGCACAAGCGTGCACAGTAATGCGTTCTGTGTCTCTATTATTTACTGGCATTAAATTATTTGCTGAACCTGTCATCAATTCGCTGAACTTTATCATTCTTGTTTTTTAAATTTACGTTTATATTTATAAGAAACGGTCAAATCGTAAGGGCCCAGACAGTGTTGGCATTTTATGAGCACATCACGGTTACATTACAAGCACGTCACGGTCCGGTCATGTTACAGTGAAGTTTTTAACCAAAATTATTTTTTTTGGGCTGGTTAAACATACTGTTTATGTTTATTAGTATTTTTTTTGTATGGAAAGTAGGGAGCTACATACTAAGTCTACTAAGTTGTCTTAGTATGGAGGAAATGTTGTTAGGTATGGAAAGTAGGGAGGTACATAATAAGACAACTTAGTATGGAGGAAATGTTGTTAGGTTTATCATGTTATAAGTTAGTGTTTTTATATTGACACATAAGACCTTAATTCTATGAAAGTTTTGGTTATTGAGCATCAAAAACCTTTGGTATTGATACATTTAAAAATTCAACATACAATTTTCAAGCTCAAAGCTATGATTGACTCTGGTGCAAATGTAAATATGCTATATAAAGATCTTATTCCGGCCAAATATTGGAGAAAAACTTCTCATGTTATTACTGGAGTAGGCAATACTCAAATCTCCTTGTGATATGAGATCCCCAAAGCAACATTGTGCTTTGAGCAACATTGTCTGGATATGAAAATTTTCCTCTCAGATATTCCGGTTGCCTGTATTCTTGGCACTCCTTTCCTTACAGTTGTCGAACCTTATGGCTCAGCAAGAACTCCAGAAAGAAAAGTTGCATTCTTCATCACTCTACCTAATATAAAAATCAGGCAAGGTTCTGCAAAAGCTATCCGAGCAAACAAAGTCGTCCTCCCTTTTGTCTCTTCTCCACAAATTTCAACAATGGTCCAAATTGCCATGACAATCCAGCAGAAAGAGAGAAAGATCCAAGAATTGAAAGATTTGAAAGCAGCTATGAGAATAGAAGACCAATTGAAATTGCCACAGGTTCAACAAAAAATTTCACATCTCAGAGAACAATTTGAGACTTAGGTATGTTCTGAAAACCCAACTGCATTTTGGAGAAAAGCTAAGTATTTTATTTAGCTTCCCTATAAGGAAGCATATGAGAGCAAACCTTGTAAAAGTAGAGCAATTCCCATGAATGCCCATTTTCAAAAATTATGTGAAGAAGAAATTAAAGGACTGTTATCAAAAGGACTTATCCGACACTCTAAGAGTCCTTGGAATTGTTATGGGTTCTATGTAAATAAACACTCTGAACAAAGAAGAGGTGTTCCACGACTTGTTGTGAATTACAAGCCTCTGAATAAAGTTCTTGCAGATGACACATACCCAATCCCTCATAAGTCGAGTCTAGTAAACAGAATTGCAGGAGCTAAGATATTCTCAAAGTTTGATCTCAAGTCTGGATTTTGGCAAGTAGCCATTAAAGAGGAAGATAAGTTCAAAACAGCCTTTAGTGTTCTTGCAGGACATTATGAATGGAATGTCATGCCATTTGGGCTCAAGAATGCTCCTTCCAAATTCCAAAGGGTGATGGATAATGTGCTCAAGCCATACTTTGATTGGTTGATTGTATATATAGATGATATTCTTGTGTTTTCAGATTCAATTGAGCAACTTTTTAAACATCTGGCAACCTTGTTAAAAGTTGTCAAAGAAGCCGGTTTGGTTCTATCAAAAAAGAAGCTTGAATTATTCCAAACCAAGATCAAGTTTTGAGGGCATGTTATCTCCAATGGAACGTTGATCTTGCAACAACATGCAGTCGAATTTGCTGATAAATTTCCTAACAAAATCCTTGACAAAACCCAGCTGCAAAGATTTTTGGGTAGTCTTAACTATGTCAGTCATTTCTACAAAGACTATGCTAAAGATCGAAAGATTTTGAATGAAAGGTTGATGAAGGAACTAGTTCCCTGGACCCATGAGCACACCAGAGCCGTGCAAAAAATCAAAGCAAGAGTAAAAAATCTGCCTATTCTCTATGTTGCAGATGATGATCTGGGAAAAATTGTTGAAACTAATGCTGGTAATGAAGGGTGGGGAGCAATTCTTAAGCAAGTAAGGATCAAAGAAAATAAAAAGAAGTCAGAAGAAATTTTACAATTTGCTTCAGGGGTTTGGCAGGATGCAGAGAAAAACTATGCTGCATTAGACAAAGAAATCAAGGCTACACTAAATGTTGTGCAAAAATCTGAAATTTTTTTTATCAACAAAAAATTTGTTTTAAGAACAGATGATGCTGCCATGAACAAAGTCTTGAACAAAGAAGTTAAAAAGGCCAGTGAGGCCAAGTTCGCAAGATGGCAAGCTTTGTTTTCAAACTTTGAATTTGATATTGAACATATTAAAGGTTCTGAAAATTGTTTGCCTAATTTTTTGAGCAAAGAAAATCTCTTACAGACTGCAGAAAAACAAATATCAAATGAACCTGCCTCCTATTTAATCATAGTCAGTGAGTGGAAAAACAATCAGGAAGAAACCAGAGAAATTCCAGAAAGCATGAGCTGGACTGAATACAAACAACAATGGAAACCAACCTGGCAGCTACGAAGCACACAAGTGATTGATAGGAACCTGTAGCCATGTTCTCTACTCCCACAGCTTGTACCAGAGATTCGACGAAGGCCCACTTCCACAAGTGCTATTCCAAGTTTGATGTATGACAGAGCACTTAGAAAAGCTGCAGATGCATCACAAGCATTGATATATACTTTTCATGATGTCAAATCTATTTGGCAGAAATTTTCTGTCGCTCCCACGATACAAAATCGGTACTACTACATAAATCGTCCACGAAATCTTGAATGGTGGCCAATAGGACATGCAAACCGAATCTTTCCTGGCACTCCTTACAATTATTCAGAATACAAACAGATGTGGTGGGACTTTTTATGCAAGGACAATTCTGACAGGACATATGTCTCCCTTCTCAAGTTCGGATATGTTAGAACAGCTCTACAGTTTGATATCCCTGATTGGTTCTTCAATTGGTGGAAAACATTTGGCATCAACCGAAGCGCAGTGGACCCATATATCATTGAAAGCGAATATGAAGGACATGGTGTTGGACTTAATAAAATAAGAGATATGCAAGAATCTGAAGTCATGGATGAAAAACAAGTGTTTGGTTGCTTTTTGAGTAACCATCACCAATGGTTAGTACATGTGAAGATTAAGGTGCAGAATTTACAAGGACAACCTATTATTATCCACTAGATATACACCAAAATGTGGGACACATTGTATTATGATAACCAGTATGGTTCAATGTACTCTGATTAATGTCTTTCAGACCGACTATGGTGTTTGACAGTTTTCGTGGGATTCTGTAAAAATATCCACTGTGTAACCTTTAGTCTTCTCAATAAGTTTTTCGTGGGATTTGATTCTTTAAATCCTCCACTTCGTTCATAATCTTTCCAGACGAATCTCTGTAACTCGAAGGACTTCTTCGACTTTTGGTGCAGTTTGACACACATTACAGAGAATTTACGGAAAAGCCAGTACTAGCTTTATTCCTGTCAAGGACATACATGTCCCGACACTCTGAAAAGTAGGATTCTACTTGTCCCCCGAATTTCCTATAAATAAGGGGCGAAGTAAGTCATTTGGATCATCAGAGTTTGGAGGTTAGAGCTCTGCAAGTAAGTTAGAATTTGAGTGTGGGAAATGAGCAGAAGGTAGCTTCGATGCCTTTGAGTTCCCAAGTTGGAGTATGGAAAATGAGCAGAAGGTAGCTTCGGCACCTTTGGGTTCCCTAGTTCATCAAAGAATATGTATGTTGGATCTCTTCAGATCTATCCTATGTAATCATTCTATAAATTGCTATCAGGCATTCTTAATAAAATAAAGTTTTCTTTCTCTTGGCTCTCTGTTGTCTGAGATTCATCTAAAGTTCATCTGAAGTTCTCTTAGGATCTGAATAGCACAAGAGGTCTGTAATCCCAAAAGGCAGGAAGCCACTAATGGGAGTAGACAAGTGTTGATCCATTTGAAAGTTCATGTAAGAGTTCGTGTAGGAGTTTGTGTAAGAAACAGTTGGAGCCAAGAAATTGTCAAGCTTTGTCTTCGTCGAAGGAAGCCACTGGCAAAGGGAGATCAAACCTTCAAAATTGGTATCAAAGCCTGGTTTGTCAAATTTACCTGGTACGATGGATAGATCTATGTCTTTCAAAGATATTAAGCATGTTGAATCTCTAGCATCCACTAGTTCTTCTGCTTTGTTAGATATGTTTGAATCTAGTTCTACTAAAACTTTAAATTATGCTGATCTATAACTTGTGGAGAAAAATTCCCAAGCTGCCTGGAAACTACCTAGTGTTAACCCTAGTCAAGTCTATGCAGATTTAAACATGTTTCATCTTAAAGCTGTTAGTCGTGTTAAAGTAAAAGAAGTTGTTTCTGAAGTACAAGAAAATTGTGATACTACTCAAACTGTTGCACCTCTAGACCCAAAAGAAATTCAAGTTGAAGCTAAACATCATGGCACTAAGGATCTTCATTTAGGCTGTATTCGAGTAGGCATTAGTGTTTTAACACATAAACGCTTGAACACTTTTGTTCTATGTACAGTTCGAGATCTTACACATAATAAATTCACAGATTCTTTGATTGGAGGTGTGGTTGCTCCTATGTCAAATGGCCATGTCTGGTTCGACTGCTATCCAAATTTCTCAGTCTATTCTTTTGATGAACACCTCGTTGATATTCTCAAACTTCAAATCAAAACCACTGGTTTTGATATGGTCATTAAACGAACCAATATCTCTATCCAGACCAGAGGATGTTTTCGCCACACTAATACCATGTATCCTACTGTTCTACATTCTCCTAGCCAAGATTCTCAGGCTAGTACTTTGGCCCTTGCTGATCCCCTGAACCAAAAAATTGAACATCAGACTATTAAATGGGATCAATTATCATTACCATCTCATTGGTTTTTTGATACTCCCCACATCCCTAAGTAGCGTGCAATCACTACTGCAAATATCCAGGAAGGATCCTCTTCTGCCATCATCTCCTTCCCTCCATCTGCATCTCCTATGCCTGCAAACTTCCTTCATACTTCGTTACAGCCTCTGCTGTCCTCTCTAGGATCTGTCCCCTTTTTTGTCAAATGCCCCGATTGTTCTCATCTTAAATCTCTTCAGAGCTTAGCAACCCAGCGTGGTGATTGTTCTATTTCAGAGCAAGAAAATACTATCCTATTTACACAACATTAAAACCAGAATCCTCGCAACAATCTTTCTTCACCTACTCTATCTAACGAAACTTGCCCTCATCCCAAATGTGCTAATATTAGTTTTCCCCGTGATGATCATGTCTTAATGATACATTCCATCCCTGCACTGGAAACTGATGACCCAAGACTCAGAGAAATCTTTAGCTACTACAGACCTCCTGGTATGCCTAAGTATGGTTTAGGATACATAGAACAAGCCAACACAGTCATCCCTGAATGTCATTTCAATAATCCTCTACCAACTGATATCCAAAATCCTTCTATCCCTGAAATGCATAAATTCTTTACTCTCATAAAAGGCTGCAAAAAACGGCAAGTAGATAAAGATTGGATGAAGAGAATGATAAATTGGGATCTCTTTTCTCATCTGGATGCAGTAGAATTCAATGCATCAGTCCACGCAGAACAAAAGCAAATCTTAGCAAAAGAATGGCAATCCTATATGAATAATCAAGATTGTTAGATTTCCTTCTATGAATGGAGAAAAAATATTTCTGAAAAACAGCTAGTCCAAATGATGGACTCTGAAAAGGGAAAAGGAATAGAAAGTCCTAAACATAAGCGGAAAAGCATTGATGGGCAACAATTAGAATCCACTTCTACCTTTCCCCCATTCAAAAGTATTCTTCTTGAAGAAGAAGAGAAACAATCTAAAGCTACCCCTCTAGTTTTGGCTAAAGAAGAATCTCAAATGAGTAACACTGATAGAAGAATACAGGTTGTTTCAGAACAAATAAATTGGATTTATGTTGCGTTAAGAGGAATGGATGCACATGCATTTGTCACAAATGATTATGCTCGTAGGAGACATATTGACCAGCTGCATGTCACCATGAATGAATTAGTCTCCTCAAATAATTCCCTTTCTTTAAATATTTCGGGAATTAGAACTAAAGTCACAATAACGGCCTCTGAAGCCAAAAATCAAAGTGCAAAACTGGAAGAGTTACAAGACTCTTATTCTTGAATGACCCATAAACTATCTGAACTTGATGAGAAAATGGAAGATATCAAGTACCAAGTCAGACAAATCCAAGCAGATCTTCCTTCAAAAGATCAACCTGATAGAGAAATCCCCCTCTCTAATCTTTCTACTAGATCAGTTGAAGGAATTTCTAGTGTTTATCATTCAGAAAAGTCTAAAATCAAAGAAAAATTTCCCCTCCATTTTCTTAAAGAAAGCATTGAGGCAGATTATGCCCTTGTTACCCAGCTTGCACCAAAATGGGCTTTGCCTGTTAAAGAAAGTCTGCCATGGAACATGTCTATGCCCTCAGCTCCAGATTTGTATGGCAAAGGAAAGTTACCTGAAGTACAACAATTTTCTGAAGAAACCTACCTAGAGTGGAACATTGATAATATGTCTGTAGGACAAATCAAACAAGTGTTAGACATAATGTATGTATCATACAGAATTATGTGCATGAAAGGAAAAGGGGAGATAGAAGCATGCAAATGTCTTATACAATGTTTCACTGGTACTCTAGCCAAATGGTGGGAAATAGAATCATCTCCTGCACATAATTAATTAAAATTGATCATATTTTATAAATTAATGAGATGAATCTATACTAGTATTTATCAAAACCATTATAGAACTCCAAAGATTTACATTTGTGTGGATCAAAAGTCTAGAGTATCTCTTGACTTTAATAGATAACATGAACCACAAAGTGGCAATGCTTCTGTAGCTTACTTTGTCATCAATGTTAGGAAGTAAAATTTGAGTATAAAGTCATGTTTCAAGTAAAATTTTAAATACTTCTAAATACTCTAACTATGAGGAAATTTGCAATGTTGATATAAACCACTTACCATATACATTAATTCAAAATAATTTTAATTAAATTTCATATTAAAAATGTTAAATTCCCTTCCTATTATTTGAATTCCACTAATATGATATTAGTTGAACTCCACTAATATGATATTAGTTCAAGTGAAATAAACAACAACCAATTTTATTAAACTTGATAGAAGTATCCAATGGTGCCTATAGATACTTCATTAAATATTAATGGAACATTATATTATCTAGAAAGTCAACTTAACAGTTTTTTAAATAAAATTTAAAATACTTAATTATTTAAATTAAATTAATTAAATTATATAAATAATATATACAAATACAACTTAAACCCACTTAGATATTAAGATATATTCATATAAATATTTAAAAAAAAACTTAGTAATTATATAAATAAAATATATAACAATAAAATTTAGGAAGAACTAAATCATTCTCACCTAGATATTAACATAAATAATATTTTTGGATGAGGGCGCAATTATGAAGGGGAGTAGAGGGAGGGGAGCAACAGACTGCAACAATAATAATGAAGCTTTTTATGTTTTACCCTAAGGGAATGCAGAGAGAACCACGTCATAAATTAGTCCACGGGTCATCACTAGCATGCGGCAATGGGAAACCTTGACACCTGGTGGTAGCCAAGAGTACCATACGATGGATCTAGTGGATTACTTAGTAGATCTGATGGAGGGACAACAGATCTTCACTGATCTACCCTCGCTGGTAGTGAACAACCCATCACAGTCATCAGGAACCCGTCTTTCGGCTACCTTGATAGTTGGGTCCAGTCAGAATGGAAGACAAATGGGGATAGAAGAGGAAGACGAGGAAACAACCCCAAACAATCACGAAAGAAGAAGACCTGCCTCAAGGATCTGCAATCAAATCGTTATCACAAAACTTGGATGGAGCTCCTTTCTCCCTTTTCGAACCCAACCAACAGCTTGGCCATGGATTTTTCTCCACAGGGGAATGACTAGCTCACTCAGACAAGCTAGGAACACTCTGGAATGACGCTTGTCTGGATCTGGACCCGGATTTGGCAGATTACGGGTGGCCTTTCGCAGAAGCCCTCAGGTATACCACACAGTAGGATTTACTGGAAGAACCCTTGGATCAAAGCCCGGAGGGTTTCATAGCCTCCTTTTTACAACTCTCATATCAACAAGGACCATAAGCTCCCGCAAAGGACGTCTCAGTTCCATAAAATTCAGTGCATACTCATAGCCCATCGGAGGGCTTAGCATAGAAACGAAAAAAAAAAAGCAAGGTACTCAAGAATTCAAAAGAGCCTCTCAACCTGATCTGTGGAAAAAATGTATCTGTCACACAGACCCTCGAAATGGTAGAGACAATGGTAGTAGGGTGGGCCAGAGGGAAGTATCCTAGTAGGGATTTCCTGGAAAACTGGGCCAAATTAAACTGGTGGGGGTTTTTGAATTACATACCTAAAACCCTAGTTCTCTCCCGGGGTTGGTTCATCTTTAAACTCAAGTGCAAGGAGGACATGGGAAAAATTATCCAGAAACCTTGGAACTTCAGCTCCACGCCCATCCTCCTCAAGACTTGAATGTCGATGTTCGATGTGGACACATAGATATTTGATGTAATCCCAATATGGGTCCAACTGTCAGATCTGCCATGGGAATTATGGAATTGGAACTCCTTCAGAGACATTTGGAATTCTCTAGGAGCCTTCATAGATACATACATGACTTAATCAGATAAGAAGAATGACGGTGGCAAGAATCTTGGTATCACTAAACATCAAAACTAGTCTTCGAGAGGAACTGAACTTTATATGGGGATAGGTGAACCGATGGCAGAAGCTCGATTATGAAGGGATACCCTTCTGATGCCACATATGTCACCAATATGGACGCATGGAAAAACAATGCCAAGTTTATTTTTGAAATACCCTAGAAAGATATAGAAAGGGATCGGTATAAATTGAGAGGAAGGACCGGGGCAGTGGAAAATCTCCGGATAGGGTATCAAAAACACCCTCTTCAGAGGAAAAAAATGAAAGCTTTCAGATCCAGAATCAGGAGGAACCATAGAAGCAGACCCCAAGAATGGATCATGACATCATGTACAAAGCTCAGAGGAGAGAGAGAAGGAGGCCAACAGGAAAAGTACATAAGTTGCAAAAGACATTCTGATGGCAGGTGAAAGCTAGAAGACCTAAAGTCCTCTTCTTCAAACTGAAATGTTGATTGAAATCTCCTCCCCCAAGCAAGATTCCGCAACTCTGCTCCCGCAATCCATTTTCTGCAAGCTTTGGTTCTCACGCAATCAACTTTCCACAAGCATGGTCCCATAACTTAATCTCCGCAATCAAGTTCTTCGTGGGATTTGTTCCGCAACTCAATCTTCACAATTGAGTTCTTCCTCAACTGTATTTTTGTAAGACCCTTTCTGCAATTGCGGATTGTGAATACGCCTTCTCACTTTTCCAAAATGGGCTTCCGCAATTTTCCTCCCGCAACTTCCTTTTCTGCAATTCTTCTGATCCATCGATTTCTTGCGGGCTCCTTTCTTACCTTCGATCTGAGATTAGATGCGAATCTCACTTTAAAGTTGTGAATCTTCACTTTTCTCTTGCGGAATTCATCCACAACCGTTGATCTACTGAAATTCACAAACTCCAATTCAAACTGTAACAGTCAAATGGATTCATGAGCAATCAATCTTCTGTGCAAGTGTACACATCTCTACTTTTTAGAATCATTTAAACATTTCTAAAGATTCATCCACACAAAGAAATAAGCATACGTTTGATTATTAAAAAGAAGATATCAGATAGTCAAATATGTGCAGAGTATAAAGACTTTGTTCTTCATTTCTTTAACCAATGTTACATACACTCTATCTCTCGCTCACTCACTCTTCCACACTTCTACTCTCCTCTATCTCTTTTTCTATTCTTAATATAGAACTTTATCAAACCTGTCAGACCCGCAACAAGAGGATTTGAACTCCCAAGAAAGTAAATATGTAACAAACCTATCATTGAGAAACATCTTACAAGATTCGAGGGCATCAGTGGCAATTTGTCCTTATTATATTTAAACCATCCCTATCTATAAAATCGATTATAAGAATCGACAACTAACCCTATCTTCTAGAAAAATTGCATTGACACCTTATTCAAGAAACTGAGAACTTCTACTTGGTGCTCCTGCATCATACTCTGAGGGAAGAAAAATTCTTCAATAAGTCTTCAGGGTTCACATTATACTTGGAAATATCCTTTGACGTCATCCACGCTGCATCTTCAGGTGGTTGATCTTTCCATTTGACCAAATACTAAAAATATTCTTTGTCCCTAGTCTTCTTCGAAACCCTTTTGTCAAGGATAGCTGCAATCTGTGGTTGTCCTTTCTGAGGTAATTGTCCTTGACAATATATAAATGAACCATCTTCTCCTGAGATCATTTCTTCTATCTGAACACCTGAATCTTTAAAAGGATATATATCTGAAACATTAAAAATCGGAGAAATTTGAAGATTAGAAGGAAGTTCTATTGCATATGCATTTGCAGAAAACTTCCTCAAAATTTTACAATGTCCAATATTCTTGAGCTTTAATTTATTGTAGGTTCCCTTAGGAAACCTCTCTTTCCTAAGATAGGCCATTACTAAATCTCCAACTTGAAAATTAACATCCTTTCTTTTCATCTCTGCTATATGTTTATATTTTCCAGCACTTTCTTGCAATTTCTTCTTAACATTTTCTTGTAGCTCATGCATGCTAGACGCAGAATCTTCACCATCTACACTTCTCTTATCATGTCCTCCCAAATTTCTAAGTTCATATACTCCCCTCGGGTGCATTCCATATATAATCTGAAAAAGACTCTTACCTGTACTCCTATTAACATTTTCTTGTAGCTCATGCATGCTAGACGCAGAATCTTCACCATCTACACTTCTCTTATCATGTCCTCCCAAATTTCTAAGTTCATATACTCCCCTCGGGTGCATTCCATGTATAATCTGAAAAAGACTCTTACATGTACTCCTATTAGGTGAATCATTGTAAGCAAACTCAACTTGAGCAAGAGCTAAATCCCATTGTTTCACATTTTCATAAATAAGACTTCTCAGTATATTTCCCAAGCTTATGTTCACCACTTCAGTCTAACCATTAGTTTGAGGATGATAAGCGGAGATAAAACTAAGATTGGTTCCCAACTTCTTCCACAAAGTTCTCCAAAAATGACCAACAAATTTAGTATCCCTAATAGACACAATACTTAAAGGTAAACCATGCAACTTTACAATTCCCGAAAAGAATAAATTAGCAATGTGTGTTGCATCATTGGTTTTCTTACAAGCAATAAAATGAGCCATTTTTGAAAACCTATCCACTACTACATAAATAGAATAATTTCCCTTCTGAGTTCTAGGCAATCCCAGAACAAAATCCATACTCATGGAATCCCAAGGCCTAGTTGCAATAGGTAGGGGTTGATATAGTCCAGTATTTTGTCTTCTCCCTTTGACATGTTGACATATCCTTCATTTTTCATCAAACTTCTTTACATCATGTTGCATTCCTGGCAAAAAATAAAACGTACTCACCTAAGCAAATGTTTTATCCTGCCCAAAATGTCTTGATAAACCTCCACTGTGTTTCTCCTGTATCAAATTTTCTCTCATAGAACATTTTGGAATACATAACTTACTATTTCTGAACAGTAATCCTTCTTGTAACATATAGTCCAACCGTTGGCTTCTATTATGGGTAAATGGATTTCCACAAGCTGCATATGCATCTCTGAAATGCACATCTTCTTTATACATACTAACCAAACTTTCAAATCCCAAAGTATTGGCCTTAATTTCCTACAAGATCAAATCTATTATGCTTAAAGCATCAACAACTTTATTAGATTTTCCACTTGTATGCTTGATCACAAAGGTAAAGTTCTGCAAATATTCCACCCACTTAACATGTTTTTTTATCAATCTAAGTTGACTGTTTATAAACTGCAAAGCATGATTATCAGAATACAACACAAACTCTTTGTGTATTAAGTATTGTCTCCATTTCTTGAGAGCTTGTACAACAACATATAACTCTTTGTCATATGAGGAATACTTTTGTTTTACCTCATTTAACTTATCGTTGAAGTATGCAACTGGTCTCTGTTCTTGACTCAAAATAGACCTTATTGTTGTCCCACTAGCATATGTATCTACTTGAAAAACCTTATCAAAACTTAGTAAAGTTATAATAGGCTTCTCATTGATCTTCTTCTTCAACAATTTGAAATTTTCGTTAGTTGCTTCTATCCACTTGAAAGATTGTCTACTTCCCCTGAAGGTGTCTATTATAGGTGCACAAATTTGACTAAAATTCTTAATGAATTTTCTATAAAAACTTGCAAGACCATGAAAACTCCTTACCTCATACACACTTCTTGGAATTGGCCAACGTAAAATTGCTTGCACCTTGTCTAGATCCATATACAACCCTTCTTCTGAAACCACGAATCCGAAATAAATCAACTCTTTCTTCAAGAAACTCCACTTTTTCAGATTTATCAGTAGTGTCTCCTTTTGTAGGGTTTCCAATACCAATTTAAGATGTTTCAAATGTTTTTCTTTATTCTGACTGAAAATCAGAATATCATCTAGATAGACTATCACAAATTTTCCAGTGTATTCTTTCAAGACCTCATTCATCAATATCATAAAAGTACTAGGTGCATTATTAAGCCAAATGGCATTACTAACCATTCATATAGTCCATTATTAGTCTTGAATGCAGTCTTCCATTCATCCCCTTCTCTTATTCTTATTTGATGATAACCACTTTTCAAATCTATCTTTGAAAATTACTTTGAACCACTCAAATAATCCATCCGAACATCAATGCGGGGTAAAGGGAATCTGTACTTGATATGGATCTTACTAATTGCTCTGGAGTCAGTGCACATTCACCATCCACAGTCCTTCTTTGGGATAAGCACAATGAGTATTGCACAAGGACTCAAACTTCCTTTCACCAAACCTTTATTTAACAGCTCTTGTACATGTTGTTTGATCTCTTCATTCACTTGAGGAGTTAGTCTGTAGGATGCCTTATTAGGTAAACTTGCACTAGGTATTAAGTCAATGTGATGACTAATACTTCTTACAGGAGGTAAAACATTTGGTAACTCATCCACAATGATATCAACATATTCATCAAGCAATATTCTAACTTCAGTAGACAAATCATCTAAATTTGTAGAAGTTAATATTACCTTTGGTTTGCCAACAAGGGAAAAATGTAGCTCATCCTCCTTATTGACCTCTTGCAATAGGTATTTCCAGTCATCAACAAAATATTCAACCATGAACCTTCTTGAACTGCTTCATCCTCCAATTGTGACAATGTATGTATTTTTCCATCCTTTTCCAGAGAATAAGTGTTCTTTCTTCCATCGTGAACAACTTTTCTATCATATTTCCATGGCCTCCCTAAGAGTAAATGGCATACATCCATAGGCATTATATCACATAATACAACATCTTTATAAGTACCAATCTGAAACTCCACATTGCACTGCTCATTCACCAAGAGCGGGTGTCCTTTTTGCAACCAAGACACTTTGTAAGAAGTGGAATGTTTCATCCTATTCAATCCCAACTTCTCTACCATCTCAGTGGAGACCAAATTATATGTACTATTGCTGTCAATAGACATTTTACAACACTTCCCTTGTGACTTGTATTTAGTCATGAACAAACTCTTTCTTTGGGCTGGTTCATGCACTTTCTTCTCTATCTTTACTAAAACTCTCTTCAACGTAAGAGATTCTCCTTCCTCAGGAGGATTATGTACCTCTACTTATTCACTAGATTCCTCACGAGCCTCAATAATGTTTGCATTCCTCTGACCTGCAAGTTTATTCCTTGGGAACTCCCATGACATGTGTCCAATTTCTCCACATGTATAGCATTTCACTTCTATATTTCTGCCTCTTCCTCTGCCTCCTCTGAATCCTCTTCTTTGGGTTACCTGGCTACTAGAACCTTCTACCTCATCTTTAGGAATACTACCTCCTATGTTTGGAAATCCTTTCCCTCTTGCTATATTTCTCCCTTTGCTCTTTTGGTTATGTTTTCTTAGTAGATTTTCTTCTACCCTTGAGGCTGCCTGATAAGCATCTTCAACATTTTTCAAATTCAATAAGATGATCTCATCTTGTATCTCATATCTCATTCCATTTATATATCTAGCTACTCTTTCTATGTCCCCTTGTGTCTATCCAACTCTGATACTCAGCTTAAATAATTCTTCTGTATATTCTTTAACAATCATACCCTTTTGTCTAAGATTATGTAGTTGTCTAATGAGAGTCAACTTATATGAATTGAATTTTAATTTTATATAACATATTATCCCAAGATTTGATTTTGGGCTTACCTCTTATTTCTCTGTGGATCTGAATTTCATCCCACCATATAGATGCATGCCCTTTCAGTCTGGTCGCTACATATATCACCTTTTTTTTATCTTCAATTTCTTCAAAGTCAAAATACTTGTTTATAGCATTGATCCAATCCATGAGTTCTTCAAAATTAAGATTGCCTTTATACATGGGGACTTCAACTCTAGGCATGTTACTAGCTTTCTTCAGCATCTTCAATACTTTTTCTTCTTCAACAATCTCCTCTTGCTCGTCTTCAGAGGATTCTTCTTCATCGATGGTGTCTTTATTCTTTGAATTCTTTCTCTCCGTAGGTTCCATCCTAGCTTGGAGTTGTCTTAATTCCCTTTGTGTGTCTGTCTCCGTAGCTTGTCTTCCTTGACCACGTCCTACAGGGACTCCGCGTTCGTCCTTGTCTTGGCAGTATATTTAACCTGGATCTAATACCACAACTGATGGTAGGTGAAAGCTAGAAGACCTAAATTTCTCTTCTTCAAATTGAAATGTTGATTGAAATATCCTTCTGCACGCAATATTCTGCAACTATGTTCCTGCAATCCACTTTCCGCAAGCTTGGGTTCTCCTGTAATCAACTTTTTGCAAGCCTGGTCCCATAACTCAATCTCTATAATCGAGTTCTCCACAAGATTGGTTCTGCAACTCAATCTCCGCAGTTGATTTCTTCCTCAATTATCTTTCTGTAAGACCCTTTCCTCAATTGCAAATTGTGGATTGCGGATACGCCTTCCCACTTTTCCAAAATGGGCTTCCGCAATTTTCCTCCCGCAACTTCATTTTCCACAATTATTCTGATCCGTCAATTTCTTGCGAGCTCCTTTCTGACCTTCAATCTAAGATCAGATGCGGATCTCACTTTAACATTGCGAATCTTCACCTTTCTCTTACAGAATTCCTCCACAACCATCGATCTGTTGAAATTCGCAGACTCAAATTCAGATAGTAACAGTTGAATGGATTCATGAGCGATCAATCTTCTATGCAATTGTACACATCTCCTCTTTCGAGAATCATTTAAACATTTATAAATATTCATCCACATAAAGAATAAGCATATGTCTCATTCTTGAAAAGAAGACATTAGACAGTCACATATGTGCAGAGTATAAAGACTTTGTTCTTCATTTCATTAACCATTATTACATACACTCTATCTCTTGCTCGATCACTCTTCCACATTTATACTCTCATATATCTCTTTTTATATTCTTAATATAGAACTTTATCAAACCTGTTAGACCCGTAATAGGAGGATCTAAACTCTTAAGAAAATAAATATGTAACGAACCTATTCTCGAGAAACCTCTTACAAGATTGAAGGGAATCTGTGGCAATTTGTCCTCGTTACATTCAAACCATTCCTATTTATAAAATAGATTACAAGAATAGACAACTAACCCTATATTCTAGAAAAATTAAATGGAAGCAGAAAATTGCATTGAATGCTTATTCAACGAACATAGAACTTCTACTTTGTGATCCTGCATCACATTCATATGTCAATTAGGGATCTTGTTTCTCCCCCCCTATTTTTGATCTGCAAGCGTCCTTATTTTTTTAATCTATTGATTCACAAGACTGCCCTCGACTAGGAAATATCATATAGGGGATCTCTCAACACTTCTCTCCTCGATCACCCCTGTCCCCAGATACCCTTGCCACAACCAAAACTCTTACAAAACCCTCCTTCCCCCCTCCCAAACCCTACTAGCTATGAGAAACCCTCTTCCATGATGGAAACACATTCCATCCGCTTCTATTTAAGATCCAGGGACATCCCAGACCTCACATATCCTAGCCTACAAAGCCAAGAGAAACTTTATGAACACCCAAAAGGGAAAAGGTAGGGGCAAAACAACACACCTCTCTTTGGTTTAGAATAAAGCACTAAAAGATGTAGCAGATGGGAAACAAAAATCCATAGTATGGGCACTTAGAGCAACGAGGGCCTTGAGAAGGAGCCCCCAATGAAGGTGTTATCATTCAATAGTAGGGGTTTGGCAAGTAAACCCAAAAAACTTTCCATAAAAAGGTTGATAAGTCTTCAGCAACCTGATATCATCCTACTCCAAGAAACCATGGGACTGGAAGAGGAAGTCTCTCTCCACTTGATTTTTTTTTTAATTTTGACTTTATTACAATCAGTGCAAGAGGGCACTCTGGGGGACTAGCTCTAGGCTGCAACCTGGGGGTAGTGAACTTACACAAAATCTTGGGTTTCAACTCAGGGCTTGGAGCTGAATTTTGTCATGCATTCCTACATATCACTCTCACAATTGTAAACATCTATGGGCCTTATAACGAGAGGGCTACTTTTAGGAATAGGCTAAAACACAAGCCCTTTCTTAGAAATGAAAACTTAATTCTGGGAGATATCTAAACTTTACTCTGGGTAATTTTGAAAGCTGGGGTCCCAGCTCAAGAAGTGACTCTCTCTCATATTACTTTGAAACCCTCATTAGAGAGCTTCAATTGATTGATATCCGCCATGCTAAAGTGAATCCCACCTAGTCAAACAAAAGAGTTGGCGAAGGAAGAGTTGCGAAAAGATTGGATTGTTTTCTGGTCAAGGAGGGATTTTTAGAGAAAAACCTAAATTTCATGCAATGGTGGATTCAGAAGGTGAATTTGATCACTCCCCAATTTTCCTGGAAATCTTTAGAGCCACAACTAAGGCACCCAACCCTTTCAAAATCTATGTTGCTTGGCTGAAGGAAGAAGAAGTCTCAGATATTATAAAAAGAATTGGACTCTATACCAACCCACAAAAGGATCCTTTGCAACACCTCACTTTGTAAAAATTCTCTCTAAGGTAAAAAAAAAAATCAAGGAATGGGCATTGAAGAAAAAAGAAAGGGATGAGAAAGAGCTTATTCAAATAGAAAAGGAAACTGCACTCCTTCAGGACGCAAAAGGAGGAGGATACCTCAATATAGAATCCAAGACTCAGTTGGAAATTCTGGAGAACATAAGAAGAAAGCTATTGATGGAGCAGGAGGAGGTATGGAGACTGAAGAGTAGGGCGATTTGGCTTGAAAGTGGGGACGAAAACACTAAGTTCTTCCAAGCATTCGCAAAGGGGAGGGAATCTTAGAATACAATTTGGAGACTAAGGAATGAATAAAATGATGTCATCAGCCCATTTGAAGGATTGGCATGCTTAGGCATAGCTCACTTCAAGAGACTCTACACAAAAAACATCAAAACAAACCTAAATGAGATCATTCGCCTCTCTCAATTTTTTCTTGGCTTCATAACCCTAGAGGATAATCAAGAACTTATGGAGGAAATCTCAGAAGACGAACTTAAGAAAACACTCCATAGTTTCCAGAAAGACAAAATACCAGGCCCTAATGGTTGGACAATTGAGTTCTTTCTAGCACACTATGAAACTATAGGACCCGACCTCCTCCACCTTGTTGAAGAATTCAAAAAAGGGGGGATTATGCACTCCCCCTTAAATGCCACTTTTATTGCTTTGATTCCAAAAACGAGAAACCCCTCCACTTTGGACGATTACAGGACGATCTTGCTGTGCAATGTAACTTATAAGGTGGTGGCAAAGATTATAGCAAGAAGATTGAAAATTATTCTGTTAAAAGTTATCTCTCAGGAGTAGTTCGGCTTTCTCGAAGGAAGGCAGATTCATGAAGCCATCGAAGTATCCCAGGAAGGCCTACACTCCCAAAAAAACTACTTGGAATAAATGAGCTCTTCTCAAATTTGATCTCTCAAAATCCTTTGATAGGGTAAGTTGGCTCTACCTAAGAATGCTTTTGACTCATCTAGGATTTGAATACAACTTCATAAAATGGATCACAAGTTGCATCACTACAAACTCCTTTGCAATCCTCATCAATGGATCTGCTTCTGCTTGTTCGGGGCTGAGAGAGGGCTTCGGCAGGGATTCCCCTTATCTCCTCTACTCTTCCTCCCGGTGGCAGAAGGGCTAAGCGGAGCCATTACTCATGAAAAAAAGCAAGGAGATTTTAAGGTATGGCCATATCCCATAATCTAAGGCTCACTCATCTGCTTTTTGTAGATGACATCTTAATATTTTATGATGGCACAATAAGAGACGCTGAACACTTGGAAAAAACACTGAAGCTCTTCAAATAGGTGATGAGTATGGTAATAAATATGCAAAAATCAACACTTATAGCCACTCTCCTAGACAAAGTTGAGGAACATCGCTATGCCACCATCTTTCCCTTCGAGCTCAAACCACTCGACGAAGGACTCAAATATCTGGGTTTTCACCTAAAACCTAATGGGTACAAGAAAAATGACTAGGGATGGCTAATAGAAAAACTGGAAAAAATACAAAAATATGGAGCCATCAATGGTTGTCCAGAGCTAGAAGAATGGTTCTCTTAAAATCTGTACTAGAATCAATCCCAATCTATTGGATGTCACTGGCCTAGATCCCTAAAGGAATCGTGGAATAAGCAAGAAAACTCTGCTACATATTTCTTTGGTTAGGAAACTCTGAATCTTCTGTCTCACCCTAGGTAAACGGGGAAATCTTGGAAAAAACCAAAATCCCAAGGAGGGTGGGGATTAAATCATGTTCACCTCTTTGCCAAATCTATGGCAGCAAAATTGGGTTGGAGACTACTGTCCACATAAAACCTTTGGACTGAATTGGTGAACAAAAATTATATAACTATGGATGCTTTGACAGATTGGCTCAGGAATCCAATAAAGAATAAAAAGGGAGTATTAACAACTTGGAAGGCAGTTCTCCTCTGCCTCCCTATAATTGAAAATGAACTGGTTTGGAAAGTGGACCAGGGAAATCAAGTTTGCATCGGATCTGACCCTTGGTTGGGCAGTTAAAATATGCATTATCTTCCCCAAAACCTCATTCATGCTCTAAATGAACAAGGCTATTTTAATCTAAGTCAAGTTGCAGATCAAACAACAACCACAATCTGGAACCAGGGCTGGAAAAGCGAAACATAGTTAGGCCTGAATAACTAGTTGGGTCCCTTATGGAAGGATTGCATCATTGTGCTTAGAAGCTCTCATGTTCGGATCTCTAATATGAGGGATGAGCTCAGCTTATTTGGTCCCTTGCTCTGAATGGTAGATATACTCTGAAATTGGGATACAAACAACTTACTGAAATAACCTTGTTGGAAGATGGAAAATGGTGGTGGAAAAAAGTATGGAAAATGCACTGTCTGTTAAAGTCCAATATCTTTATGTGGTGCGTGCTTGCAAAGAAAGTCCCTACTTGGGACCGAATGAAAAACAAGAAAGTTGAAGGGCCAGGGTGGTTTGCATGAAAAACGAAGAAACCATACAACACTTATTTCTATATTTCCCTTTATTAAGAAAACCTTGGACTTAGATCTCTCTAATCACCAATATTACATTAGAGTGGACCAGAACCACAGTAGAAGATTCATGGAAAAACTAGCTTAACTCACCAATAGTGGAGAAATTATGTGCTCTCCCACTCCTGAAGAAATGGGGCACCTAGTTGGCAAGAAACAAAGCAATTTTTTAGGATAAGCCCTCCAGCCCAGAATGCACTGCTTGAACCAGTATAGACATCCTTTCTCACTTCCCCTGAGGAAAAAACTAATCGATTCCTAGAACTATTAGAGAGGATGTCATAAACAAACAGATGCCTTGGGCATATTTTGATGGTGCCTCAAAAGATGGAACATGCGCGGGGGAAGAAGTCTTTATCTCTCTAAATATTTCAAATTCAATTGGGACTGGAACGAGGCACAAACAACTACGCATAACTCCTTACCCTAATACTTCTTCTTATTTTTGCAAGAGAAAGGGACTGTGCACATATTCAATTTTTTGGCGACTCAATGTTAGTCATAAAGTGGACAAATCAAATACAAATATGCCACAATGTATTTTTAAATACTGTGCTTTCAAACACTCAGTGGAATTTGGAAGAGTTTGACTCATTCTGTTGTCAACATGTCTACAGGGAGTGAAATACAATTGCTGACCAACTGTCTAAATTGGGACTAAACCTCGCACTGGTCTAGTGGAAAATATGAGAATATGAAAACAACTCATATCACGATTTCTACCTAGGCATTTCATAGAAGGGCTGGACCACAACTAAGCAGGATCAATAAATTTTGAGCAGTCAGGAAAATAAATAAATAAATAAGCTTGTATACAATAACAAGACAAGAATGTGTGTTTTTTTATCTGAAGACATAAAACACTTTTTCGTTTTTTTCTGCAAGATGAATCAGGGTTCTCCAAAAATAGCATAAAAATATTTTTTTTTTGTGGAAACAATATAGAGAAAAATCTATATTTCCTTTTTACACTTTTTCTATGGAAAAAAATTTAACATAATAATATTTTTGTATTATATACATATAATATAATTTAAAGATGAGCAATTCAACTTAATAATACAAATGGTAATGTATGCAACTTGACATTATAATAAACCATGATGTTGATAATAAAGTTGGTGATATTTATGGGTGAAATGCTGTTATCTTATCTATAAGTTAATTGGGTTGAATTTATGTTTCTGGACATATTGATTTGGATATAATTATGGAAAACCTTTAAATAATGATCTTAATAGCAAGAGTTTGAGGAATGAAGGAGTTCTTAATTAATTGATGAATTAATTTCAACGTATCATGTTCTTGGGTTGAATGATTTCGACAAGTATGCCCTCAACTTTGTTTGTAACCTTGTTTACATCAAGAGGAAGGTGGCGAAGAGTGTCTTGGTTTTATAATATTTTTTGTTGAAGACAAATTAAACAACAACATTCATTCTAATTGTTCAGACCAATGGTTGGGACTATTTAATTCCTCAACCCATGGCGGTAATTGTAGTAAGGTTCTAACAAATAATTTGATATAAGGAAGAGCCATAGTAAGGTTCTAGCAAATAATTTGATATAAGGAAGAGCCAGATGGAAACCATGTATGTAAGCATTAATGTTATAAACATAAATTCCAAAACTTTTGTGTCATTGGAGTAGAACAAGATTAATGTGAAGGGTAGATCGAATTATTGTGTTAAATGTCACTGACGTTCCTCTGTCGATGAGGCTTGGGGCTATTGAAATCAAGGCATACACCAACCACTACGGACCAATGAGAGTTCAAATATTTAAAAAAAAATCTATTTAATACAATAAAACTCACAAGTATTGAAACAAAAAACATTATACAAATAAATTAATAGTTGAGCGCAATTCATATATATCCCTTGTAGAGACATAAGAAAATGAGGAAACAACATATCAAATAGGTTTAATTTAGTATGTCTCATTGAAGTAGCTAACAAACGAGGTAGAGAAATATCTTCCCTTCTATAAAGACAAAAACAAGAAGCTTCATGTTTCTTTGAAAATAATGGTAAGAGAATAACTAGAAGTTATTATGTTGGAGAAGGAGGTATGGCAAAAGGAGTTGGACCCACTTATTGACCCATGCATAAGAGTGGTAGCACACTCTACCAAAGCATTATAGATATGATGTGATATTCATTGATGTACATAAATATTCACTCCAACATTGATGTACATAAAAAAACTCATTCAATGACTTGAGGTCATACTTTAATACGACTCTCGATCCAATCTCCAAGGACCTCTCCAAACAAAGGATATAGTTCTCAAATGTCATTGCCCATTTGGCACAAATGCAAGGTCCCACTGGGGAAATGGTTTCAACAACATTTGGCAAGGATAGAACTAGGTAACCTAGCAATGAGAACTCACTTATGCTTTCCCTTTTTCTATAGTTTATTTATATAGCATGATGTGACAAGATAACGATGCTTATGTCCACAACGTAAGTTTATTTTTGTCAAACATGTGTATAACACTGCAATTTAGGATTAAATTTTAGTTGAATACATATACTTTTTGAAACTCGGTATGAAACAATCGGGTAGTTATAATCCAACTGTCATCCCCTTTGTCATCCCATGTGTATAACAATAAAATTTAGGCTTAAATTTTAGTACATGGCCTATACTTTTTAAAACAGTGCGTTAGTTATCATCCAACTATCATCCTCTTTGTAAAAAATAAATAAATATGATCTTGTCTATTCTCAAGTCTTTTTTAATCAATCTTTTGGTATACTCTTTCATTTCTACATCTTAATATAAGTATAAAGTATACTTTTCATGAATTTTAAAAACATATAAATAACCAATTATTAACTTTATAATTATTAGTGTTCTTTATCATTATAATAATAATATTAATAATTCAATATAATTGAATATTATTATTAGTCACAACTATTAATTATTAATTATATATGATAATAGTTGATAATGACGAGTTTTGGTTTACTTAATCTTCACACCATTTAATATTTTATTAGTTGTTTTGTCTTAACATTTTGTTTCAATAATTGAAAAGATTAGAGACAATTTTTTCTAGTTTTCTTGGACTTTTATCTATTAATTTATGAAGATCAATAATGCTACAAATATTATGAAATTGAAACCTAATGTGAGCATAGTTGAGGCATTTTAATATAAAGAGTTTTCATCCTCCACTTTCTTAATATAACAAAGGTTAGATATTATTTGTTCTTATGATGTTTAAGTATTGTCCAATGCCTAGTTTCGTTATAAAGCTTATGAGTGTTTGTTCTTATTTTAGCACTTTTAATTTTTTCTTTAAACTAACAATAGTAGAAAGATACTTTTGAGTTTCTATCTTAGGGTTAATTAATTATCTCTATATAGTACATGAACTTTCTCTCATTCTCTATTTCTTTGTTGCACCACAAATTATCTTTAAATTTAGTTGTGATAGAGTTTTTAATAGTATCAATATATCGTAGAGTGGCATACCCCTCTATGTTCCAATGGTTTAGACAATAATCAACCTCTTAAGCCTCAAGTGTTTTTTATCGAATTTGAAGCAATGTTAGGAAGTTTCTTATCCTTCATGCTAATTATATTATTCTTATACATTAGGTACCTAATCATACTCTTACTCAATGGTTGGGATCCCAATGTTTAAGGTGAGGATGGATATGGCAATTACCTTTAATCCTAAGATTAAATACATTTATGGATTTTCTCAATTTTCCTCCAAGTTTCTCTAAAAATGTTGCGACCCCAAACTTCACATCCATATAAGGTAACTATAGTAACAAGTATATCAAAGAGGACATTTTTTTTCTAGGTTAAAAAAAAAACTTTGTTGTTTTACCATTGTTTTGGAGACCAAAACAGATTTTACATTCTCCATTAATCATATTCTCAACAATATAGTTTCAGTGGAGCTTGAGATTCAGTGGAGCTTGAGATGAAGGCCAACTCCAATGTATTTCTGAAAGTTAACTTTCTTTAAATTGTTATCGTCATACACTCTATTAAGTTAAGTGATTTTCTTGGATTTAATGATCATAATATCTGTCTTATTTGTAGCTATTGACGTACCAAAGCTAGAATATAAATATTGAAAATTCTTAGTTGTTTGTCAAGATTAGAATAACCCTTCCCCAAAAGAACAAAATCATCAATGTAAACAAGAAGGATATTGACTATTCCATCCAAACAATAAATAAACAAACAAGAAGGATATTGACTATTCCATCCAAAGAATAAATAAACTTTGGAGCTAAGGCCAAATAAGAAAAATCACCCTTCTTGAGTTGGAAATTCAAAAACAAATAAAATTTTAAAGAACTAAGTCAATGTCATTGAGGTGGACATATAAAAGTCAATGATGCTTATATGTCGTGTTTTATTTAACAACAATTAACCATATACATGTCTCACCTTGATTAAAATCCCATGAGATCGATATGATAACTATCTTTGAAATAATATATNAGATCGATATGATAACATGTCTCACCTTGATTAAAATCCCATGAGATCGATATGATAACTATCTTTGAAATAATATATATATATATATATATATATATTATTAGTATTTGTATTGTTTAGTTAACAACATTTAACCATATATATGTCTCACCTTGATTAAAATCTCATGTGATCGATATGATAACTATCTTTGATTTATTAAATATATATATAATATTATTAGTACTTGTATTGTTTTTTAAGTAAG
>LPNX010013510.1:151991-386679 GCA_001517045.1 Pseudotsuga menziesii
AGAAAGTTTCTATTAATAGACAAAAACCAAAATAAATTTCAAAGAGCTATGGTACATCTAGAAATGATAAGACATCCTAAACCATTCATTCAAAACATGAATCATAACTACACAAATTTTTAGGAGAAACTAAACTTCAACTGAAAATCCCAACTATGTCACAACAAAACTAAGAATCGACATATGCATTTCTATTTTCAAGGAAACCACCTACCCTTGTGGGGAAACTAAGCTTACAAAAAAACAAGAGAAAATACAAGCGATAAAACTAATAGAGAACCAAGAGAGACAAGCATAGTCACTGAACATACCCAACAGGATGTTGAGTCTATAGTTAACCCCTCACTTATTGAAATATTCTCCCCTGAGCAGACAAAGCTCGAGTTATAGCCCAAGATCAGTACTAATTGTGGAGCTATGCTTTTGAGGGAATAAAGGGCCTTGATGGACCCAAGACTCTTCCAAATATGTGCTGCCAGCTGATAGGGCTGAAATTATGTGGAACGAAGCTATAAATACTCACACTTGTGAGCTCCAAGTAGTCTCCAAGGGTGAAGTTACCTCCATGTGGCAAAGTGCATGAACATATGTGCAATGAATCGAAAGGAGCAACCGTTTGTGTGCCACTCGAGCCAGTTGCTGCATTTAATTGGTGATGTGCCCTAATTGAATCCATCAGATTGTTCAAGATTTGGTATGATGTCAAATGGTTCATGAATGCCACAAATAATTCACCCAAACTCATTGTTGATATTTGAGTCTGAATACAACATTAATTAAAAACAATAATGGACAAAATGCACTCAGATATCACACAGGATTTTTAACGTGGTAAAACCCCAATTTGGGGAAACATCCACATCGGCAAAGTATTGATGTCTTATTCCTTTCAACAATGAAAATTACAATCAGGCATATCATCTGCACATCTCATTCACTCATCTCGCTCCTCTCCAAATACATTTAAATACATTTAGTCAAGAAGTTACATTAACGAAAGAACTACCATCGGTTACAGTAACTCCTAATCAACCAACAATTATGGTTGAGAAACCATTTTAGTTTAATTAGTTGTCACAAATTTAACAATCTCCACCTTGACAACAAATCATCAAATACTTTGCCGAGACTATTCATCACTTCTTTGTTATACCAAGAGAAGCCACACACCAATGCAACTTCTCTAATATTACTGGTTTTGTAAACATATCTGCATAATTTTCCTTAGTATGAACTTTTTTCAGATCTACTCCACCTTCACTAATGGCTTGCCTTACAAAATGATATTTTACATCAATATGTTTAGTCTTACTATGGTAAACAGGATTTGTAGCCAAATGTATAGCACTTTGGCTATCACAGAAAACATGCACACTGTTCTGCAACCTTCCAATTTCTCCAAGTAGACCTTTCAGCCAAATTGCCTCTTTGCAAGCATGTGAGGCAACAATGTACATAGCCTCTGTAGTGGATAAAGCAACTGTTCCTGAAGCTTTGACATCCAACTTATAGCTCCACCTGCAAGAGTAAAGACATAACCTAAAGTAGACCTTCTCTTGTCCAAATCACCTGCAAAATCTGAATCAACAAAACCGCATATTGAATCACTAGTTCGATTAAGAGTGATTCAATAGTCACTTGTGCCTCTTAAGTATCGAAGCACCCATTTCACTGCATTCCAATGTTCCTTTCCTGGATTTGCCATGTATTTACTGACAACACCTATTGGATGTGAAATATTAGGTCTAGTGCACACCATTGCATACATCAAACATCCTATTGCATTGGCATATGGGACACGAGACATATAATCCTTTTCTTCATCACTACTAGGACATAAACCTGAAGAAAGCTTAAAATGGGAAGCCAAAGGAACATTCACAGGTTTTACCTTGTTCATTCCAAACCTTTCAAGTATCTTTTCAACATACTTTTCCTGTGAAAAACTGAGCTTACCATTTCTTCTGTGTCTGTGTATTTCAATACCCAAAATCTGTTTTGCAGCTCCAAGATCCTTCATATCAAATTCCCTAGCCATATGAGCCTTCAACTTGCTGATTTCGCCCATGCTTTTACTTACAATAAGCATATCATCAACATACAATACTAAGATAATGAATACGTCATTTAACTTTTTGAAGTACAAACAATGATCATACTCACTTCTAGTATAACCTTGGCTCACCATGAAAGAATCAAACTTCCTGTACCATTGCCTGGGTGACTGTTTCAGGCCATACAATGATTTCTTGAGCTTGCAAACTAATTTTCCTTTACGATGCTGCACATAACCCTCTGGTTGTTCCATAAAAATCTCCTCATCCAAATCTCCATGTAGAAAAGCCGTTTCAACATCTAGTTGCTCTAACTCCAAATCAAGCACTGCAACTAGTGCTAACACAATGCAAATAGATACAAGCTTGACAACAGGTGAAAAAATCTCATGATAGTCAATACCTTCCATCTGAGAATACCCTTTCGCGACCAATCGAGCTTTGTATCTTTCAATCTTACCGTCAACACTTTTCTTCTATAGTGAAGACCCACTTACACCCAACCACTTTCCTATCTTTAGGAAGTTCAACCAGATTCCATGTCTCGTTCTTCTCCAGAGAATCCATTTCTTCTTTCATTGCCATCTTCCACTTAGCATTTTCAGCACAATCAATGGCTTCCTGAAAGTAAGAAGGTT
Organism: Pseudotsuga menziesii; assembly: GCA_001517045.1. Classification (NCBI taxonomy): domain Eukaryota; kingdom Viridiplantae; phylum Streptophyta; class Pinopsida; order Pinales; family Pinaceae; genus Pseudotsuga; species Pseudotsuga menziesii. Next base: position 154,684 of record LPNX010013510.1, read on the forward strand.
CTCCATCATCAGTAAACAAAGCAACAAATGAGACAAAATTAGTATACCTCTTAGGAGGCTTTCTCTCCCCTGTCGATCTTCTTGGTGTAGGTTGTGGGGTTTCCCCATCTTCTTGAATTTCTTCATCTTCTATGACTTCATTTTCACTAGAAACTTCTTCTTGTTTCTTTGAGTCATGCGAAAATTGGTTCTCCAATTGAACTAGCTATTTTGATAGTACCTGTTCCTGTTCCACATCAACTTTTACATTTTTTGATTTAATCAGAGAAGATTCATCAAAAAATACATCTCTGCTATTGACAATTTTGCGGGAAGTAGGATCCCACAACCTATATCCTTTTGTTACATCATCATAGCCAACAAAGATGTATTTCTTTGACTTGGGGTATAACTTAGAACGTTGATTTTTAGGAGTAAGAGCATAGGCTTCACAACAAAAAAATTTTAAATTCGAATAATCACAAAAAGGATTACCAGTCCATACCTCTTCCGGAATTTTACAATTTACCACCATGGAAGGTGACAGATTTATTAGATAACAAGCAATTGAAATTGCTTCTGCCCACAACTCAACTCAAATTAACATCGCTGAGCATGCTCATTGCTCTCTCTATAAGAATATTATTCATGCGCTCTGCAACGCCATTTTGCTGAGGAGTGTAAACATTTGTCTTATGTCTTACGATCCCTTCGTCTTTGCAATACTTCTCAAACTCCAAAGAAGTAAACTCACCTCCATTATTCGTCCCCAAACATTTAATTGTCATGCCTGTTCTTTTCTCCACCATAACTTTAAATTGTTTGAATGTATCAAACACATCAGCTTTCCTTTTCAAAATATAGACCCAAACTTTCCTTGAAAAATCATCTATAAACAATACGTAATATGATGCTCTTCCATAAGAAATAGTAGGAGATGGACCCCACAAATTCGAATGAATGTAATCAAGAATACCTTTACTAACATGACTCCCTGCTTTGAACTTTTGTCTACACTGTTTTCCAAATATACAATGTTTACAAAACATCAAATTCAAAGTCTTTAAGTTTGGAAGTAGTTTTCGATTCATTAATATTTGAAGTCCTTTCTCACTCAGATGACCAAGACACTGATGCCATAACTGAGTGGATCCTGACACCCCTTCAGATATTAATGTTGTATCATTAGTTTGAGCTTTTCCAATCAATTTGTAAAGGTTTCCTACTCTTTGTTCCTTCATGACCACTAAATCACCCTTAGATACTTTTAGTATTCCATTTAAACCTGTAAACTTATGACCACTAGAATCCAAAACTCCTAATGAGATTAAATTTTTCTTTAACTCAGGTACATGCCTTACATCTGTAAGTGTTCTTATCACTCCATCAAACATTTTAATTTTTATATTTCCAAATCCAAGAGTCTTACATGGAGAATTATCTCCCAAAAGAACACAACCATCATTAACTGTTTGATAAGAAGAAAACCATTCTTTATGAGGACATATATGGTGCGAAGCACCAGAATCTAACAACCATTCTTCATTATATCCCGAAACACTACAAATGGATAACACCTCATCAATCATAACTGAATCAGACTTAACTGAATTTGCCTCTGACTTGGAGTCATTAGATTCTTTTGATTTGCAACATTCTTTCTTCAGATGACCAGTCTTGTTGCAGTACCAACATTTGAGTTTGCTCTTTCTACCCTTTGACTTAGATCTGGAAGTTCCTCTTGACTTTTCTCCTTTTTCTATGGAACGACCTATAACATACAAAGCTTCAGGTGTAGAGGACTCAATATTATCCTTATTTCTTAATTCTTCAGACAACAGTGCTCCAATTACAGTGTCAAATTCCAAACTGTCAGATGTACTAAGACTAATAGAAGATACGACATGACCCCAAGACTCAGGTAAAGTGCATAATAGATTTACAGCCTTATCTTCATCCTCAATGTGAACGTCCATACTATTCAACTGGCAAATAAGAGTATTAAATACATTTAAATGATTTGCAATCTTTGTTCCTTTTTTCATCTTCATACCATATAACTGTCTTTTTAAATAAATTCTATTTGTTAAAGATTTGGTCATATTCAGGTTTTTTAATCTATTCTACGAACTTGCTGCTGATTTTTCCGTAGAAATGTTAAACAAGACATCATCTGCAAGACATAACCGAATTGTGCTAAGTGCTCTCGCATCCAAATCCTCCCATTCATCATCTGACATAGTTACGGGTCTTTTCCTTTTGCCATGGAAGGCCTTCTGCAACCCTTGCTGAACTAACAGATCTCGCATCTTTAGTTTCCACAACTCAAAATTATTCTTACGGCTAAACTTCTCAATCTCAAATTTTGAACTAGACATTTTTGCCATTACTTTGTAAAGTTTCAGACTTTCAAATACTACTCCAGAGTTTTAATGATCCAATAAATTTTCAGCCTCAATTCAATTCAAAATTTTCAATATATATATCAAAAAATTTCTTCAGCTTTAATTCTGATATTCTAATATCCAACATATTATAAGATAATATTTAAAAATGTATCTTATACCTCCCACTTTGAAATAAATCTTATAATATAACCTTATATAAATTCCATGATAATTGAAAGTGGCAGAGCATAGTAAAACCTGGCAAAGAACTTTCCACACTCAACCTAGGCGGTGATCATTCTCCACAGTCAATAGCGACTCCACCAGCGATTGAACTCCGCGCTGGGCACACAGCAAGTAGTTGAGTCTTCTCCTCAGAACAGGCACACAACACCAGTTCCAAAACTGCTCACGCGGATCTCCATGGGCTACCTCACGCATATGCTCACGTGGATCTGTCTTCTTTATCCATGCGCATGGAATTCAATAGACCACATCAACGGCAACAGTCCAGGCAACAGTCCACCTTTCTTCTCACGGCGGAAACCTTCACACCAGAAAAGAAAACTTCACGCTATTCTTCTCAGTCAACTCACGCGGCTGTCTCCATGGCGACTCCTCTATCCACAGCCAATGCTCACGCGGCTGTCTCCATGGCGGCTCCTCTATCCACGATGCACTTGGACTAGTTTCTCACGCACAACACCAGGCTGGTTTCTCCCTCACGCACAACACCAACTTGGCTTTGATACCACTTGTTGATATTTGAGTCTGAATATAACATTAATTAAAAACAATAATGGACAAAATGCACTCAGATATTACACAGGATTTTTAATGTGGTAAAACCCCAATTTGGGGAAACATCCACCTCGGAAAAGTATTGATGTCCTATTCCTTTCAACAATGAAAATTACAATCAGGCATATCATCCGCACATCTCGCTCCTCTCCAAATACATTTAGTCAAGAAGTTACATTAATGGAAGAACTGCCACCGGTTACAGTGACTCCTAATCAACACCATTTTAGTTTAATAGTTGTCACAAATTTAACACTAATTTAAAGTAAAGTCTTGTCGTCAAGGGATTGGGCAAGAGCTATCCATTAAGCTGCAAAAAAATTAGTGTGACTACAGTAGGCCTCATGAGTGTTGGATCTAGAGCAACTCAAGATTCAATGATCATCTAGCTTGTTGTGGCTGCATTAAATACTCTGCAACTCAATAGATAGCTCTTGCCAAAAGAGTCGAGCTAAATAATTTCTAATTTCTAATAGTCCATAAAGGACTAACAAGTTCGTGCTGATAAGTGTCATTCACTCCAACATCCACTTAATGAAAACGGCCACCAGTCAAGTCGAATCACCCTCACATGGAACTCCAAGTGAACCACTGCCAACGGGGGTCGCTCGCTTCTCCAAAACTCCATCTTGTATCGGCTTCCAAGAGGAAATTGACGCGCCGTACCTTGACATGATCTTTCCCTCAAACCTAAGTCACTGTTCACTCCAACTCAGTTCCTCTGCAGGCGCCAATGTATTAATGTCTCGAACGACTAATTCTCTCAGTTTGAGATCAACTCCGTTGGGTATTTGGTCACAGATTTAAAAAAATGAAGGCCAATTGAGCTCCGCCCAATGGGGACTCATCCAAAATTTGTCCTCCTTGCAATTGACTGCCAATGCTAATGGAATTGCGGGTCCAAGATTCAAATGAAGAAGTGTGTCGATGTCTGAATTATGTCCCACTAGAATGGGGAGCAGGATAAGCGTTCACCAAATCGCCCTCGACTCGCCGGAATCCGGTAGATCAATTTTGGTGAAAATCATACTTTCCAGGATTTAAATCGTAATTTTAATAATTTGGGTAGTTTTAAAATGCCCTATTCAGTGTAGAAAGGGCCAATAAGATCAGTAGAATTCCAAAATAACTAAATAAACAATTTCACAGCAAACATTTGACTGATTTTAATCAAAAATCGGCCGGAAAAACGGGGCGATTTGGTGAACGCTTATCCCACGCGCTAGAATGGCGGTGAATCACGCTCAACGAAGGGGGGAACTCTGTGGTTTATGATGCTTTCCAGAAAATAGGTCTCGTGTGTTAGGTAGCAGCTCAATCAACGAAGAATACGATCTTGTGGCCCTTGCATATCATGGCTTTGTGGCCCTTGCATATCATGGCTTCATTAATATGTGGTGGCTTTGTCAATATCCAGTGGCATCTTGAACAACTGGATAGATTTCTTTAACACTTCATGTATAGGCCTAGAAAGTTTGTAGTAGAGATCTGATTTGACAGCCCCCTGTAGTTGTTGTTTGTGCTTGATAATGGCAGTACTCTCACAATATAGAGAATAATGGACAATAATAACAATGATGTAGAAAACTTGACCCCTCTAATAGAAAAGTGATGTCTTTATAGAAAAGTGATGTCTTTACAGGGTGTAAGATTCCGGTATAACGTTGTATCATTCAAATCCATATGCCATTTGAACCAATTAGAGATAAAAGTTCGCACGACATTTGCTATTCCCATTCTTTGTTGATTGTTCTTTCATGCTACCTGCTTTAGTTATATTGTTGTATATTTCAAGGGTTCCTCTAAAGAAGATATAAACAAGTAATTACAGCTTCTTCTACAGCATCTATGAACAAAGTTTCATACCCACTTAGGTACTCGGTTATCAACATCAAAGGAGGTTCTCTTGTGACTGCACCCAGAAACTGGAAAATATTGAGATGTCGTAACTTGACTAGCAAATCAAACTCGCATATGAATTCATCACCAACTTATCATTTGAAAGAGAAGGTAAAATGATTTTGGATGCAACTCGTAAAGGGTCCCAATGATTTTCCACCGTATGATTTCAAAATTTCAACCACATCTACATGACGAGCATTCTCTGCATCTGCAAGTGCTATTCCATAACTCTGATAGTTTGGACTGATCACGGCCAGCTTCATCCTGCAGCGTGTCTCCTTTCCTGGTTATATAAACATCTGTAAGCCAAAGGTAACACATAGCCTGAGATTCTTTTGAATGTTTCTTTGAACACCCTGCGTGTAATATTTGGATTGCATCCTCACAACAGTAAAGGAAGATTAGTGACTATGCGTTTTTTAAACAACCTCTAGAAAACACGTTACCATCTAGGTGGTAACAATATCCAGGTGGTAACAATATCCATGGTAATTTATACATCATATCTTATCTAAGTAAAAAAAATGGGTCTTGTGGAGGCCAACAACAACCATGGAGAAAACCTTGAAGTAAGAGTGGAAGCTAGAAAATAGATTACAATGCATTGAGTTTTTGTTACTTTTTATCCTCACTAACAACACACACATAACATCACTATAAAAGAAAAAAATAAAATAAATGAAATAAATAAATAAAAAGATTAATTTGCAAATAATCAATGACATCAATAGCTGATCATTTATAAACCAAGCTATCAAACAAACCAAAAGTACATAAATTAGTTATTTACACGGAACATACTGTTTATCATGTATTATTCATGTTCTTGTTCCAATTACAACCATTATCTAGCACTTTAGAAATTATTAATTGAGTGTCCCAATTACTTATTTAATTAAGTGGCGTAATTAAAAAATTAAGTGTCGCTACTTTAGTTCAATCTCTAGAGTTAAAAGTTTTAATTATTTGGGTGAATGGTTAGTCAGCTTAATAGTAATTTATCTATATCCATTGTGCTTAAACTTAAGTTAGTCTTAATATTTGCACCTTTGGCTGTATCTCAAGGGTCTGAGACATTAGAAGTCATATCAGGGTTGAAGTTTTCAACACTGCGGCTGTTGGGCCTTCTGCGAAGTTTTAAGTCACTTTGTAAACATGCATTTGCATTAGATAACTTGGATACATGCACCTTAATATAGTTTCACATGTGAGTTAGTTATTTAAACTATCGACTTGGTATGGTTATGGAATTGATGTTAAGTCACTAAGGATAAATCTTGGAAGGATTTCTACCCCCTTGTCCAATTAGGTAGATTGTAACTTAGAAAAGTTGGCTAGTTACTTTATAAAACGAAAGAAAATAAGTTTTGATGATAATAAACTTATACCAATGGCCAGTTTACTAACATAACGTTAATAATGAACACATTGCAGTTCCTAGTGATTGATTGAGAAAGTGGTGTTTCCACTAAACTGATATTTTAATTAAATTTGTGAAGACTAAAGATTCAACAAGTACAAGTTCGACAGTAGGAAGTCAAAGATTGGAGATGGATTTTGAGGAAGGACGGAGACCATATAGTCCCAAAGAGGAGTTTGTTGATGGAAGAAGGTCAATTAGACATAAGAGGAGCAGTGGACCGTTAAGCTTGGAGGATTTAGTGAGTAAGTGTAGAGAGGATAATGAAAGGATAATTCATATCCAAGAGAAGATTATGGATGAGCTAAAATCATTGAAGACCATCCAAAGATCTACTGAAAAGAGTCATAAAAGAGGTTATGTGATGTATAGATCACATTCAAGGAGACCTTATCACTCAAATAGAAAGAAGGGGTATGCATTAAGCAGTACAGAGAGTAGTCCTGAAAGATCTCCAGTGAGATACAAGAAGAGGAGGTTTTCCTAGGATGAACTAGTAGGAGAATTGAGAAGAATCAAACCCCAACTTTTGATAGAGAATTAAAGCAAGGAGAATTTGTCGAAGCATGGTGGTTAGGACTTAGGAAATTTTTTCAACTGCATTCGTATACACCTAATATGGAGGCAAGAGTACCATATACCATCTACAAGGTAAAGCATCTATTTGGTGGGATCAACTGGTTAAGTTGAAAGACATCGATGAAGACAAAATATCTTGGAGGAAGTTTAAGAAATACTTTCAGAAATAATACCTCTATGAGCACTATTATGACAAGAAGATGGAGGAATTCTTTGAGCTTAAGTCGGAAAGCATGACTATGGAGGCCTATGAGAAAATGTTTCTAGAACTTTTGAACTATGCGGACTTCATCAAAGACGGGAAGGTAAAGATTCAAAGTTTCTTAAGTGGCCTTCCTGAATCTTATAGATATCAAACCCAATACGATAGACCAAAGAAACTTAAGAATGCCATCTGGAAGTCAAAACACTTATATGAACAAAATAAGAGCAAGGAACCATATCAAAAGAATTGGAAGGACATGAAGAAGAACAAGAAGGAGTAGAGAAAGAAAGGTTTCCACCCTTCAAAGTTTAGAAACAATAATTATTGCCAACAATGACAATCAAGGGAAGAGCCTTCAGGGAAAATACCACCTGTGGAATGTTGGATATGCAAGGAAAATCACTTTACTAGTCAGTTCTCGCGTAAGAAAAATAATTTTCACAACATTCAAGATGCTTCAAATGTTGGAGATGTAGGTGGAAGTGTTCAAAGGATCTCTGCAACCCTGGATAGGAGGCAATCTTACCACCAATCTCAAATGATTGAGATAGCAGGTAATATTGCTAATAAAACCATAACTATTTGGATTGATTCGAGAGCTAGCAATAGTTACATTGCACCTAATCTAGTTGAGAATTGTGATTTGAATAAACGTAAACTTGAAACAACAAGTCTAGTACAATTAGCTACAAGAGCCAATAGGAAAATCACTGAATTTGTAAAAGTGCGTCCTTTAGAAATGAAGGGAATGGAAACCTTTATAGACTTAAACATCATACCCTTGGGGTCATATGATGTATTGATTGGCATGTATTGGTTGGATGCACACCATGAAATTCTGGATTGCCATAATAAAACTTATACTTATTTGGATGAAGAAGGGAACCAAGTGACAATAAAAGGTATACCTAGACCTATATCCCTGAGGTAGATCACAACTCTACATTTGAAGAAATGTCTTAGAAAGGGATGCCAATTATATGCAATTCATATGGAAGAATCAAAAGAAGGAAAAGAGTGAGATTTGCAGGATTATTCAATACTACAAAATTTTGCAGATATATTTCAAGAACCTCCAGGAATACCTCTTAAGAGGGACATTGATTTTTCTATCGACTTGGTGCCATGAACAATACCTTCATCTAAAGCACCTTATATAAAGAGTACTCTAGAGTTAAAGGAATTACAAATGCAGTTAAAGGAGCTACTAAAGAAAGGTTACATAAGGCCCAATGTTTCACCTTAGGGAGCTCCTATGTTATTTGTGAAGAAGAAAGATGGAACTCTAAGACTTTGCAGAGATTATAGATAGTTGAACAAAGCAACGGTTAAAAAAAAGTACCCCTTACTAAGAATCGATGACTTGTTTGATCAATTTAGAGGATCCAAGGTGTTTTCAAAAATAGATTTGAGGTTGGGATACCACCAAATTATAATTAAGAATGAGGATATCAGTGAGACAACATTCAGAACAAGGCATGGACACTATGAGTTCATAGTAGTACCTTTTGGTTTAACAAGTGCACCTGCAATATTCATGTGTTTAATGAATAGAGTCTTCAGAAAGCACTTAGATAAGTTTGTGATTGTATTATTGGATGACATCCTTAGCTATTCCAAGACAAAAGAAGAGCATGAAGAACATATAAGACTAGTAATGCAAGTGCTTAGATAACATCGGTTGTATGAGAAATTAAGCAACTTTTCTTTTTATCAAGGAAGAATCCACTACCTAGGGAATATCATATATGAAGAAGGTATTATAGTAGATCCTGAGAAGATAAGAGCCATTATGAAATGGTCAACACATAAGAATGTATTGGAAGTCGGATCCTTCATGGGGTTAGCTGGATACTACCGAAGGATTCTTGAAGTTGTCTCATCCTATCACATCCTTGCAAAAGAAAGGTGTAAAGTTCGAATGAACTTTTAAGTGTGAAGATAATTTTCAAAGACTTAAGGAAATGCTTACTAGTGCACCAGTGCTAAAAATTGTGGACCTTGAAGGAAACTTTGTTGTATGCACCAATGCATGCACATAAGGCATTGGTGGAGTATTAATGCAATATGGACATGTGATCAATTACGAATCTAGAAAGTTGAAGGAACAAGAGCAGAACTATGCCACCCATGACTTAGAGCTTGCAACTATCATCCATGCTTTGAAGATGTGGAGACATTATCTAATGGGTAAAAAGTTTGTGATGAGAACTGACCATGATGGGTTAAAATAATTGTTTGAGCATCCAAATTTGAATGCAAGACAGAGGAGGTGGATGGAGTTATTATGTTAATATGAGTTTGACATCAAGCATATAAAAGGTAATGAAAATTAAGTAGTTGATGCACTTAGTAGGAAGATACATGTGATGCATGTAGAAGTTATCAACACTAGCACTTCATATTTAAATGATAAGATCATTGAATCCAGTGTTACAGATAAAGTTTATCAACAAGTGAAAGAAGAATTGAAACAACATAAAGTTCCACAGAAATTTGATAAGTATAAGTTTAAAGAAAATGGGATACTCATGCATAGAGATAGAGTTTATGTGCCTGATGTTGGAGATATAAGTAACATGGTTATGAAGGAAATGCATGATGTTCCTTATGTCGGACATTCAGGCTGTCACAAAACAATAGCAGCAGTAAGGAAACAATACTATTGGCCAGGGATGGAGAATGATGTTGCAGAATATATAGCTAGGTGCATGGAATGTCAAAAAGTTAAAGTTGAGCATCAACATCCTGCGGGATTGTTGCAGCCCTTGCCAATACCAGAATGGAATCGGGATGTAGTGACGATGGATTTCATCACCAAGTTACCTAAGATGAGATTGCAAAATGATGCTATCATGGTTGTGGTAGATAAGTTGACTAAGGCAACACACTTCATTCCAGTAAAGACAACTTACAAAGCATCTAACATTGCAGATATTTACATGAAAGAAGTAGCCAGATTGCATAGTATTCCAAAGGCTATAATATCATACAAAGATTCCAAATTTACTTCTAACTTTTGGAAAGGATTGTTTGAGAGGTTTGGTACAAGTCTAAACATGAGTACAACATACCACCCTAAGACAGATGGAGAAACATAAAGAGTTAACCAAGTCATTGAAGATATGTTAAGGATGTATGTGATGGATCACCCATCTAAGTGGGAATATTATTTATGCTTGGGGGAATTTTCTTATAATAACATATATCATTTCTCTTTGAATATGAATCCTTTCGAGTCCATGTATGGAAGGAAGTGCAATACTCCCATCAGTTGGGATAACCCAGCATACAGAGTCATTGTTGTACCTGAATTATTAAAGGAAAGGGAGGATCAGATGGTTAAGATAAAGAAAAATCTAAAGCGAGTTCAAGCCAGACAGAAGAGCTACATAGATCAAATCAGGATTGCCAGACAGTTTCAAGTTGGATACCATGTGTTTTTGAAAGTTAGACCCAAGAAGAGTTCCTTAAAATTGGGAAATTGCTCCAAGATAGCTGCCAAATACTGTGGACTTTTTGAGGTCTTGTATAAGATAGGACATGTTTTTTATGAGTTGGTGCTACCCGCTTGCATTAGAGTACATAGTGTGTTTCATGTGTCTTCATTGAAAAAGTATATACCTAATACTAACCATGTAATTGATTGGAATGTGATACATGTAGTTAGAGTGCTTTTATTTTCTTTATATATATATATATATATGAACATGGTACTAATCATATGTTTGAATGGATTATGATCTAGGTGGAACCAAAAGGGGATTTTCCGGTACAAATTGTTGCCATTTTGGGCAACAAGGTCAAGCTATTTCGAAATCAAGAAATCGGGCAGGTAAAGGTCCAATGGACCCATTATAGTCCCGAGGATGCGACTTGGGAGCTAGAGGATGCCATAAGGGAAGCATACCCTCATCAAGGACGATGCATTGTTTAAGGGGGAGGGGGATGTAATACCCCAGTTGTTAAGCCCCATACTTATGATCCTTCATGTGACTTATGTTCTTTTGCATTATGGACTTATGATATTTTATATGATTGTGGACTTATGATCCTTTTCATGATAATTGTGATTAAGGACTTATGAATATTTTTTGATAACGTGACTTTGGACTTTGGCACTATTATTAATGTTAATGTTATTACTAACATCTTTGCTTTCTTTGAATGTTGTTACAGTTGATTAAATAAACAACTGGATCAGCAAAGGCAACTAAAAGAGTATGGGGGACCATGGATTCCACAAAGTGGGGGGGGAATGGGGACATCCCAACACCTTATAACTTGTTGTTCGCTTAAGTTTGTCCATCCTAATTCATATTTGCACCTCGGTGATATTAATAATGTTGGTCACCCAAACCTTGTACAATAGACCTTATTCTCAATAATTATAAACTATGGAGTTAATATTTCATATTTTGCACACCTTAGTGGGCCCCTCTTGCTTAGGGAGCCCTCCTTGGAAATATATTCCCTCACATTTATGTGTTTTTGGTCATTATGATCCCTTTTCTTAGTTTTAGGGGTTATAAGCTACTTTCTAGCTTCCACTCTTACACCATGCATTGATGATCCTATTTTTGTGCTTCAATGATATTTATGACCCTATTGGATTCCTTCTCTGATCTATTATGCCCTCCTAGATTTTGTGTAACCCCCTTTATGCGTTAGTGTGCCTCCATGTTCTCTTCATGGTTCCACTCCTTAGATTTTGGTAACTCCTCCTCATGGTGCTAATTCGGGAAAGGGAACCTTTTTCCTAAGCCACCACTCCACTAATTCAAGTTAAGTCTCCATGATGAAGCGTAAAAATCACCTCTCTCTAATTTGAGTTGATCCCTTTGGGTTAGAGTTGGCCTCCTTGTGCTATAAATTCATATGCCCTCTCCTTGTTGAAGTTAATCTTGAGCTTCAGATCATGTACTTACGCTATCTAACCGTATTGGGAATGTTGATATTATTGAGAGTGTGTTGAGACTTAGAGTGAGTCTATTTGTTTCCCTTTGCTTCCATTATATCACTCTACTAGTCCAAGTTCTCACACATGAAGCCATGAAATGGGAATGGTGAGCTAGGTCACATCCCATAGGCAGTGGAGATGGACATGAAAGTAGCAGTGGGAATCATTGTGGCTCTCGGAAGAGGTAGTTTCAAGAGAAGTGATATTAAGTGAGCCTCTACCTGTGGATCTATGGTCTTAGCTTGGGGGTGACATGTTCAAGTGAGGAAGGCTTGACAGTGTCTACGGCTGGGAGAAAAGTTGTCTTGGTGCAACCAGTTGCCCATGTTTTGAGATAAGTATTTCTCTTATGTTATGTTTCATTACATTATTTTATTTGGTATATGTGCAATGGGGGCTAATTGGTTGTTTGAGTGTTCATGTATTGAATGTCAGGATCTACATGGAGGAAGGATTAATCTCATATATTAAAGAATTGAGTTTCTATTTGTGTTACCTTCTTTCTATTCTTCTTCCTCTTAACCAGAAATTGTAATTTTGGCTCTATTGTATTGAGAGGGGCACAACCATATGATTCAGTCCGCCCATATCCACTCATTTATGTGTTGTGAGACATATTCAATTGCATCCAGAGTAGTGTTTCCAATGAAAAACACCTTTCGTTTCATTGAAAAAGCTTTATGGATGACCAAGATATGTTTGTTTTGGCCCAACAATTTTTTGGTGCCAAGATGAGCGCACCCGCCATTTGATTGCAAATGTTTTGCTTACATATTTGTTCTTAGTTGTAGATATGAGGATGAGTGATGTATTCTAGGTGTAAAAGTAATCAATGGTTGGAGGGTGGAATCCATACAATTTGATTTTTATTAGTGAGAGATGAATGTAGGGGACACTCATCAGGAGTTGATTTTGAGGCCTGTAGTTACAACCGATGTTCTTTGTTTGTTATGGTTTCAGTGTGGTTGTAGATTGCATCCTATGGATGTTCCATGGTATGTGGTTTTCCTTACTTTTTATTCTCACTAAAAACACTCACATAACAACATCGAAAAAATAGATTAATTGGCAAATAATCAATGACATCAATACTTTGATTATTTATAAACCATGCTATCAAACAAACCAAAAGTACATAAATTAGTTATCCACACCGAACATGATGTTTATCATGTATTATTCATGTTCTTATTTCAGTTAAAACCCTTAGCTCACACTCTGGAAATTATTAATTGATTGTCGATAAACATCCTATGGAGTTGATTTTGAGGCTTGTAGTTACAACCGATGTTCTTTGTTTGTTATGGTTTCAGTGTGGTTGTAGATTGCATCCTATGGATGTTCCATGATATGTGGTTTTCCTTACTTTTTATCCTCACTAACAACACACACATAACAACATCGAAAAAATAGATTAATTGGTAAATAATCAATGACATCAATACTTTGATTATTTATAAACCATGCTATCAAACAAACCAAAAGTACATAAATTAGTTATCCACACCGAACATGATGTTTATCATGTATTATTCATGTTCTTATTTCAGTTAAAACCCTTAGCTCGCACTTTGGAAATTATTAATTGATTGTCGCACTTAATTATTTAATTAAGTGGCGTGATTAAATAATTAAGTGTCGCAACTTTAGTTCAATCGCTAGAGTTAAAAGTTTTAATTATTTGGGTGAGTGGTTAGTCAGCTTAATAGTAATATATCTAAATCCATTGTGCTTAAACTTAATTTAGTCTTAATTTTAGCACCTTTGGCCTTTTCTCAAGGGTCTGGGACATTACATCGCGCATTGTCCTCCCCACCTAGACATTAATTCTATAAGTGACATATTGAGTTCATGGTTAATATCTTTTTTACATTCCTTAGTGCCTTGTTGTTTTCTTGGATTTATGCCCTAAAGAACATATGGTTTAACTTGCATAGCATCCTCGAAATGAGGGGAAGTACATGGGGTTTTCCTGAAGCATTGTAACATGAAAAAAATGCTCACCATGATTAAGTGGATCCACAAAATAGCTGCAAAAAAACATTATAGATACAGAAGGAACATTATCCTTGAAAAAAATGTGTTGGTGAATTGTAATCACAACTTACTCATGATTGTCCTCAATGATTTTTTTTAAGAGTGAGACTATATTATATTACAAAAATAAATTACATCATCATACCATCATTGCAGACCTAGAGTCATGCGAATAGACTGGAATTACTCCTTAATACCACTTACTCTATCTTCTAACTTCAAAACCATCCACGGATGTGGGAAGAAACTAAAAATAAGTTTGTGATATACTAAGACGAAACCACAGAGCTTATAACATACATAATTTACCATACTAAGGCTACTACTTAACATTACAATCCTCCTCAACAAAAAAGGCCATGAGATGCATTACAAACATTCAAACTTAACAAAGACTAAGACACAATCTCAACGATGAACTTGGATGCTTCTAGCCATTAATCCCACCACACTTGGATTATATAGAACTTAAATGTTTCCAGGAGATCCATCCATCCTCGAAGGCTAAATCATAGAGGCGCCACCCACCTAGGTCTAGGGACACAAAACAAATGGGACCCCCAACTTACTCACAATTACATCATTTTTTTGGTGCATCAGAAAATAATCTGCATTATGTTCTTTCGAGAACTTCATAGGTTCCTCGTTTCCCTTCTCTTTCATCCTTATAGCCATCAAAACTCAAGCCATCAGACCTTTCATGATCCAAAACAAAGCCACCATTCTCTCATGCATAGCTAAGTGACCCCTCATAGTGTTAGGGTACCCATTCAACCAACACTTCAAATTCTTCCTTCGGTTTTGAATTTCCAATTTTATCCATAAACTGTGTTTAACCTCATTTATCTCTGTTTGAACAACCAATCGAATGCAAGACTTATAAAATTTTGTTGCTTCCACAACCTTGAATTAATTCCCTCGTTACCTGCAACTGGACCACCTCTTCCTCACCCTTCTTCCCCCCACTAGCCTTCCTTCCCCTTGTCTCCATGTCTTCAAGCTGGGGTAGTTCTAGATTGTGTCCATTTAGGACCTCGACAAAGCATAACCACTCTTAATGATCCAACAACCCAACCCTTAAGTATCTGCCCCAATCTATTGACCCATATTTTGAATTTATGAGTAGGTCAACATAAATTTCCTTAATTAAACTTGAAAATATACTCGTGTCTAGGATAGCTCACGTACACCACGGGTATCTGCCACTCCATTCCTTCATGATTTCCCACGAAATTATTTGAGATCCATCATAAATCATGTACCTTATCGCACACATATGGTTTGTGTTACCTCCTTCAAATCCCATTCCTCTCCTTCGCAAATATTCTAAACCTCGATCATTGCTCTCCATGTGCCCGAGTCATGTGTCGTCTCCTATCCTCCAGATGGCCAATCCTCTCTTTGTCATCACCTGCATATGAGGATTGTCCTCAATGATTTTGGCTTATCCAAAGGAGAAGACAAAAGTGGTTTTCTTCCTATAAATGACAATTGTCCACATATAATTCCTTGCAAGCTTCCTCTAAATCATATCACCTAGATATATATCTTTTATACTCCCCTTCAACATGACTCCAAAGTTCCAAGCTTTGGTTAGTTCACACGATTCTTAATATTTTTGTACTCGATTATCTAGGAGTACTAGTTATGTACATACATGTTCAAGGGTTTCATAGTCTCGAAGTGCCTTAGAAATTTCTTCAACTTCAAGTAACCACTTGTTGCCGTGTTCTTCATACTCCATAGCAAATTCAACAAAACTTACTAAATAGGATTCTTCAACATAGGTTGCATATATAAACCTAGATATTCCTCAATGATGGGTCTAAGATATTACATCTCATATGTAATATTCCATTATAACTATGAGAGTTTTTTAAGACATAAATCACATAAGATTACATTCAATGGAGCTCCTTTGCATTACTAAGGCTCGGAGGGAACAATTGAAAATGGCCATAATACAACTCATAAGTATATCTTATCATATGTCATAATTTATTTGTTGAAATGCTCTTTCACCTAACTTTAGTCTATATTCCTTTTAGACAACTTGTCAAAGGTTATATATTCTATAATATCATAATAAAATCACAGTTGCAAAAAATCAAATAAAAAATGATTGGTTTTAAATAGGCGATCCCTTCGATTTACAAACTTTGATTTGAGTAATTTGTTTTCTTTAATTGTGTATTTTTTTAGAAAAATCTAGATTTGAAATTTGTTCATCGGATTCTATGCATAAACTTTGGGAATTGATCTAAGTGTCACAATCCAATTCACCCTCTTATTAATTTGCGAAGAATGGAAATATAAATTCTTCCCTTTTGCTCAATAAAATGCTTTAATACCACTTGTTACGATCCTTAATACATATGAAGATGAAAAATATGTAAGACAATCGAGAATTGATGGAAATTTCCCATTATTTCGTTAAATCATAAAACCCTTAAGGTTGGGTAACAACATACAACAATCATTTTTATGGAAGGATGGACCCCCATTCATTTGCCTCTTCGAGAGGGAAACTTCCAAATGAGCAATGTTACGATAAAATAACAATACCCGATATCTATTAAGGATGACTCTATCAATATTGCATCGAGAGTAGCGAGGTGCTTACAACCCAGTTTGGGGGAAATGTTGTCACGTTTGTCACGTTACATAACATAAAGTTCCCATGTCGACTCATAACTTATCTAATTTTTTGAGGGGTAAATTTTTCTTAATGTGTAAAAAAATTAAGATAAACAAAATTACACCTCAAAAAATTGGATTCCTCTTGGTACTTAATAGATTTGGGTTTAAGAAGGATCTACGTTGGTTTATAACTACCCATAAAAACTCTAATTGTAACCACTACTAAGATCTACATTGAATAATAGACCACATTATATTTACAACATGATAACTACTTGATAGACATCACTGATAATAACTAACATAGAAGACCAATTCTACATTACATTAAATAGTCACCATACATATACTAGTATTTATTTCCGACGAATTCTTCAATCCCCATTACATCACTAAGGTGGATCCCACCATCAACTAGTAAAATCCAATAAAAAATGATAGAATAAGGTGATGTAGGAGCAATATGGGCCAAATAAGTTGTCACATGTGCATTTTTTTTCCCAAAAGAAAATATCAGTTCCTTGTTATTCAATAGAATCAAGGATTATCCCATATGCATTTTATTTGTTATAGAAGAATAAGAGTATTTTTCTTTCAAGTATTGTAGAACCTAGTAACAATATTTTTCTTTCAAGTATTGTAGAACCTAGTAATGACTATAATCCTTACACTTCTAGAATGTTGTAATTGCGTTGGTGCACTACACAGCCTTGCAGCTGCTATATTGCAGCCCCAAGATGCCACACATATATGGTGGAAACCTACCACATGTGTTCAAGGCTACTCATACCAATTTAGTTCTGGTACCCACGAAAAGAACAATGCATAGTGTTACGAACTAATGAATACTCTGCAAAACATGACAGTGTTAAGCACAATGATCATATGTACAGACAATAGAATGACTGGCCATTCTGAAAAGGCATTGTAATTTCAAATGGTTTAGCATGATGAAAAGGTGTTGTAGAAGCTACCTGTGCAACTCCTGAAGGTCTCCTGTAAAAGGGACCAACTGGTGGCCTCTGTGCAACTCCTTTGGAGCTGGGGGCATTTGTCTGCATGGTGTCCTTTCTTTCTTACAGCTTATGCACCATAATTTATCTCTTCATACTTTCGATATGGTGAACTATTGGATCTATTCAATGAGTGTCGTAATTTGTGTACGAAATTGGTCCAGTTCAGGTGTTGGGTGGCTTCTCAAAAACAAAAGGTAATTTCATCTATCAATTTGTTATTCTTGTGCTTAAGATTAGCAGCAAACGAGTGTCATATACCTTTAAAATAGGTTTATTATTATCTCCAACTGTTCACTCTCACACTGCCAAATCTAAATCAGCAACTAAGAAAAATTAGAAAATATAACTCTCAAGTTAAGCTTTATGTAAATTCTTCCTTCAACAATTCAGATTTTATAGCTACCAATGTTACATTTTCAGATACATTGTACTATAATCTGGAATACGGTTATCGAAAATTCTGTAATGCAAAATTTGATCATGAACAACAAAATTAAGTTAATCCCAGAAACGAGAAACTCATTCAATACGTAAATATTATTGAGAGAGTATATTTCTCTCCTACCATATTTTTTCAAGCTTACACATTCCACGAAAGAAGTAAGAACCTGGACGATAACAATAGAGAGATCACTCTTTAAAGAAGTGCTCAATTAGTTGTTCATTAAACAAATCACATAAAAATCCCATATTGCATGCAATTCTATGATGAAACTGCATTAATACACTAATAGAAACATGATGATGATGGTTAAACCCTACTAAGACTAAACTTTGGTCTATTGGACTTAAAGAAACGAATTATTTAGTTTGTTTTAAAATTGTATTCCTATGCTCAAAGAGCTTGGAGAGAAGTGTCTCGAGCTCATTATAATTTTGACATGTTAAAAGGCTAGGAAGGTCGGTAATGTAACAAAGATTATGAAACTGAGATTTAATGGGGGTGTATGCAGTGCATCTAAGAGGAAGTGATTTTCATCTTCAATGTTCATATTCTCACAGGGATTGCAGATCCTTTCCACCCATGGTGTTTTGGGAACTGCCCAACGACCTGTTTCACTATGGAGCTCATGAGAGTTTGCTCTTATCTTCGTTATATTATTATTATTTTTTGAACTAGTTAAAACATAGAGATACTTCTGATCTTCTAGAGTAGGGTTGATGACCTCCTTATAATATATTAATTTTTTTTTAGCCTCTAAATCTTTCTCACACCACATTTTCTCTTTAAACTTAGAAGTAACAATATTTTCAATGTTATTAATATTTTGCAATGCAACATTTTCGTCGATCTCCCAATGGTTTAACCAAGCCCTGGTATCTTTATACCAACCTCGATTGAGCCTTAGGTGGTTTTGGCTGGAATTCAAAGCTAGCTTATGAAGTCTATGGTCTCCCATGTTATTGATTATGTGCTTGTACAACAGGAGCCTAGTCATAGCTAGGCTCTCAATAGGGGAAAGACACACTTTTATAAGGAGAATAGGATAGGGTGTATTGCTTTTAATTTTGAGGTTATATGTTATAAAACGCTTCTGGATTTGCTCAATCTTTCTCCAGGATTCTCTAGAGATGTTGCAACCCCAAACCTCACATCCATACAAGATAATAGGAGTGACTAAAGTTTCAAAGATGAGCTTATTTTTATCCCACATCACAAGGTTTACTACTTTACAATTATTTTCAAGACCAAAATAAGTTTTCCACCCTCCATTAATCCTTTTCGCGATGCTATAGTTCTAGTTGAGCTTGTGATGAATATCAATTCCTACGTATTTGTAAGAAGACACTTCCTCCAAGTTTCTACTATCATACACAAAATTAGCGTCAATGTCCTTCTTGGATTTGATAATCATAACTTTTGTTTTGTCAATGTTAACAGTCATGCCCATGGTAGAGAAAAAATCCTTAAGAAGTCTTAGTTGCTTATCAAGATCAGATGGACACCTTGTCAGAAGAACAATATCGTTAGCATACAGAAGAAGGATGATGACTATTCCATCTAAGATCGTGAAAACACAACGTGCTTCCTCTAAACAACCTTCTAGCTTATCGATGTAAATTCCAAATAGGGTAGGGGAGAGGGGGAAACCTTGTTTAACTCCGATATTAATCTTAATATCTTTCGACCACCCCTCATTGCTCTTAAAATTGGCGATGACATTCTCGTATAACCTTATTGCAGTAGCTCTCAACTCGAAAGGAACCTTTAGCTCTTCTAATCTATTCCATAGGTTATTTCTAGGTAACGTATCGAACGTCTTTCTAAAGTCCATAAAGCAACAAAAGAGATTGGAATTATCATGATGACATTCCTCCACAATGATCCTAAGTGTAACGAGGTCGTCCGTTGTTGAGTGTTGCCTTCTAAAACTCGCTTACCTTCACTTTCAAGCCATATGCTGATCTTCTTTTCCAAAATAAAACCATATAACTTGGCTAAGAGAGGGCTAATCATAATTTCCTGATAATTAGAGGGGTTATTTGTATCCCCACTTTTAAAAATAGGGATAATGAGGCTCTGAGTCCATGGTTTAGGGAACCCTTGCTTGACTGCTTGATTGAATAGCTTGTGGATGTGAGGGATGAGGATATGACTTCCAATTTTTAAGATTTCTACCTAGTAACCTTCAATGTTCTTAACTTTTCAATTTTCCAGATGCTTAACCCCAAAATCTATGTCTTCTACTGAGAAAATTTCTTCCATTGTGAGCAGGGTTTCAAAGTTATCTATGACATTTGATGATCCATACAGTTTTTTAAAATAGGAATTCCAGTCGTGTAAAGCAATTTTATTATTATCTTTAGTTTTTCTAGTTAGAATCTACCTCCATAATTTCTTAGGAGCCGCCTTAGAAAGGTGTAAGAGATTTTCTTGTCTTTTATGAATATATTGCATGTTTTTCCTTTTAGTTAGGGCTTTGTATATTTTTATCTTGTCAATTTTAAGAGACTCATAGGGAACTTCATTAATTTCTCTCCTTGCACTTTTACAATCTTTATCATACCAAGGGTTGGTTTTGCTATTTCTTTTATTACTTGAAACTTCAATTGAGAACTTGTTAATAGCATATGAGAGGGTTGTAGTAAACTTATGATAGAGGTATTCTATGTTGTCTATACTTGATAAATGAAGCAAATTAATTTTTAATTCATTTAGAAAAAGATAATTTTAATCTCTATCAAAGATCAAGTTTTTTTTTGCTATGATGATTATCTTCTATGGGATCTCTATGCATGACAAAATTGAGAGTTGCAATTAAAGGTCTATGATTTGAGTCAAGCTCATGGTCGTTTAAGATATCAAAATTTATTATTTTGTTGTATAAAGGGATATCGAAAATAACATAGTCTACCACGCTGCTACCAAGCCCATGGATAAAGGTTATCTTGCTAGAATTGGGCCACTTCTTTAGACCGTTGCAAATTATGAGATCTTGAGCACTACAAAGCTTTAGATCAGACCCAAACAAATTGCTTATCAAGATTAGACACTAATAGAAACATGTTTACCTTCTTGATTTACCCCTTCTCGCTCATTACTTTTCTCTTCATTTTGTTCATATTTATTTTTCTGAGGACTTATGGATTGCATCAACACTTCTACACTACTATTATGGTCTTGTGTTGAGCAACTTCAAATGATCATTTGTTCCCCTACAAACCTCTTTCATTGCATCATTCACTCTGGTGAGGACTTTAAACACGGTACAAAATTAAGACACCTAACTAGTATATTTATGTTTGACACACCATATAGAGGAGAATCTCCTCTCTTTTGCACAAACCATGCAGAGGGGATTTTACCAACATAAGCCTATTTACATGGACACCATGACCCTGCAATGGCTAATTACTCCATCAACATTTAGGAACTATAGAAAACTTGCACAAAGCTCCAACAACTCTGCTACATCTTTCGTACTAAGGGTTCTTTTACTTGGTTTGGTTGAGGTTGTCAACATTAACAGGAGAAATGTCATGGCCTTGCTGCTTGAACTGATCCACCACATGACTTGTTGTTTAAATAGAGGTTTTCCAACTCCGACTAACTCATATCACTCCCTGACACTTTGCAGATGCTAAGAGGACCAGAGACAGAGAGGAACAAATAAACAACAAACTACATACCTTCAAATGGTGCCAGGAATTGAGTGGGTAATATGAAAAAATTGGTAGAGAAGGGAGTTGGAAGAGTTTCAAAGCTCAAGCTTACCTATTTCAGAGCTTACATGATTGTGGGCTTCGGCATATTAGTAGAGCCACTTTAAGAGGAACACTTTGCAACCCCTTTTTTCTCATGGCCAACGATCTACAACACCTGTAGTGTCAAAACCCCAAAATTTCCGAAAAATTTAAAATTTTTAGAATACATCTAAATATCATAAATGCAGTCAACTAATTGTTTAATTAGTTATATGTTACTGAATTCATTATCTGAGTTATTTATTTGATTATGATTATCTTTATAGAACAGTTCTTTTTCGGTTTACTGACTTGTTTCTCTTTGCGACCACAAGGTGGGACTGTCATGAAAATCTGGGCTTACTTAGCTTTCGAGCTAACGCATAAGTTTTCCTTCTCTTACAGACTTACAGGTAAGAGGTTCGGGTGCTGCTTGTCAAAATTCTAAAGCATTCAATTATAATTTTGTCGCACAAAATAACTCAGTAAATAAAATAAATGCTAAACAATTTCCAAAGCTTATCGAGGTAAAATCATTAAACTGTCCTTCTTTTTAGACTCTAAGGAACGCGATTCAGTTCTATCAATAATGATTATAACTGCCTTCTTTCTAGTAGATGTAAAGCCATAGTTCTTAATGCTTACTGCACTATTCGATGTCTAATATAGTCGTCAAGTGTAAAAATGCCTTAAATATTTCTTTACAAGCAGGTTTTAAGAATGACAGAGTTCTATGTCAAGGATTTTTTGACAAAGTGAACACAATCTCCTTATCTCCTAATAGTTTGTTGATTACTCTTTGCAATGTAAAAGTAATGTACAACAGTTATTAAGTTTTTATACTATTAATCCATCTTCCCAACCTGATGTCTTGAGAGAATTATGTCCTCAATAACTACTGTCACTTTGGCTATAACAATGATGATAGATTAAGTTCCTCTGTCCATAATTTACTTGGAAGAATAATAACCAGTTAAGGTTATTAATTTTATATTAATTCCATAGTCAGGTTCCTTAAGCAAATCGAGACTCATCATGCTTAATAGCAAGACTTACTAAGTTACCACTTAAGTAAATTTAAGGTAAAGATTAACACTAGCATAGAGGTATATACTATAAATTAACTTTAAGAAATTATTTCATAAACATCAACTATTATAACCTTAGATAGAGGTATAGTTGATTTAAAGACTACATGTCATGTGGTTTATAAACAAGGGTCATAGATTAGATCTCTTCCAAGAAGTGTTTATGGTTTATCTTTTATTTAAAGCTCTAAACTCTTTTTACTAATACCTCCTTTACCGCCTTTACATGCATAACATGCTAGACTTTGCATGCATAACATGCTAATTTAAACATTGATTTATCCTTACTAGACTCCAATGTTTGGTTGAGTAATTATTGGTTTGTAAGTGAGTAACTATCAAATGAACCTTATGCAATTCTTTTAAACTTAATACAAGACTTGTTTAAACTTAAGATTATGATTGTTTGAAGAGAAACAAGTCACAAGGTAAGAAAGGGGTCGTATTAACCTACACGCCCTCGATGATTGTTAACAAAGTTTATGGTAATGATTATTAGGTTTCCATACTACGTGCATGATGGATTGACATTGCAACAAGGACTAAAGTGGAACCTTGGATATACCAAATGATTGTAAATCATTCTCTTGGTAGCACGATCGCCGGGACTATACGTTTCTACCCACAGCATGTAAATTATTTACGTGGTAATGTGGCATTATCATATCCATGTAATGCATAGTTAAATGGGCAGCAGCAAACCCTTGCTCGTCATTCTCTCCATTGCCTTCGGGCTCCTGTCGCTCTGCTGCGATGTTCTCGACTGCTTTGCCGCTTACATCTTGCTGCTGATAGTTCCCCCTGTTACTGCTCTTCCTCGAAAGCTTGTCTCGAACACTTAGCAGAGAGGTGCTGTCACAACACTGCTTGATGCTTGGGTAAGGGTTAGTGATATTTGCTCCAGGGTTTTAACTTCCCTCGCTTGCTCCATTTGGCGTCTGTCAGTCTGCAAGTCATTCCTCCCTTGGGCTCGGCAGTGGTAGTCGAGGTTTTGTTTTTCTAAAGTAATTGGTGCATAGGGTTCGTAGTGTTTGGTTACGACCCAAGCGGTACATTTGCTCAACCAAATGCTTCAACTCTCGGACGCTGTTGGTTGCTTACCCTGCTGGTAACTCCTTTTTGGCTGCAAATGAAAGGTTTTCTTCTCCTTGCATTGATAGCCGTTCTGCTGCTCTTTGGTGGTCACGCTTCGGTAAATTTCTAGGTAAGAATTCTTTATTTAGAAAAAAAAATCATTATCAATGCAGTTTATTTACCATACACAACTATTTATTTAGTAAGCACATTTTAACACCTTCGTTCTCCTTGTTTGCAGGTGTTGGCCTATGTTCCTCTGCGCGGTTTGGTATGAAGCTGAGGCAACAGTTGCAGGTTCATGGTAAGCCTGGTTTAACCATGGCAATTCCTCCTTGTTTGGTCCCTTTGGGTCATTTGTGGGTTGATGCGTCGTGGCCTGCAACCCTTGCGTTTTCGGTTTATCCTGTTACTTGGTTTGTTGTTTTTAGTGAAAGATGAGACCCTTGCATTAAGCGGGGTGCTCCGGCTCCGGTCGTGACTGTATATGTTAGTTTTTATTTCTATTACTGTGTATATAAAAAATGTAAATGGTGGAAAGGCTGTGAAAGCCTCACTCTGTGAATTTGGTTAAGGCCGTGAGTACATACTCTTCAGTTTGTTAACTCTGATGTATATTTTGATATTCGTAGGGTATTACCCTAACTCGGCCATATAAAAAGTATTTACAGTTTTCTTGAAAATTATCTTATTTATAATGTACTTCTGTAAATTAATAGGTTATTGCTTATGTTGTATATTGTTTGATTAAACTCAGTAAATTGAGCATACTGTCACTCTGTTGGTTATTTCCTGTGCATTAATGTACTTGATTTTTACCCCGTAATAGTTTTAAATTTACTTGCTAGGGTTTCTGTACATTATTTTTATATTAATTTACTTTATTTAAAAGAATTGTAAATGTTGTTATATAATTGTTACCCTTCGGAATATAATGACTTTATGTTTTTACTGAAGTACTTCTGTATCTGTTAGATACAGCTTGTGAGTATAGAATTTATATCTTGTTTACTGTTTACTATAATGAAATAAACATTTCTTAACTACATCTTAATACTGTTCTTATAATTATATATTTATTACCCTTGTTCTTTTTTATTTATAATCATAAATAAGATAATATTTTATTATTGTTTTCTTTACTTACTGCACTAAATAATTTATAGAAAGTACTCTCTGTAATCTAGATTATCGTGTTTATATTACAATGTTAATATTTACAAAATAAAAGAATAAGAACTAACTATGATCTGCATTTGTTGACATCTTAAAAAGAATAGGTTAGTAGTTGTAGATTTTTGTTTAAGCTTAACTAGATAGAACAGAATGAATGAATAACTTACATTCCTATCCATAAGTAATTTCTGATACCAACTAAATTATCTGTATAAGTAAATCAAGATTCTAGCTATTCTTTCTTTTAATCTGATTATTATACAGGCAGTAGTAAAAACTAGAAAGAAGTAGACTGTAAAGTTGTAAAGCAATTTTATTTAGCTTAACCCTACTCTAGTTCAACTGTTATACCCTTTTATTGAATTCAAATAAGCCATAAGATTAATGAAGGTAAATACTGTATCAAAAACTGTTGTACCTACCCACACATACTACTATCAGTAAATAATGTAGCTTCTTTCTCTGTTTCTAACAAACTGACAGTCTCAGTCCAGGTTTAACACTACCCCTGGTACAAAATATATTTCTTCTAATAACAAAATAAAAGGAAATATTCTATAATTCCACTAACATTTTATTCTACATTTTCATCATACTATCTTTATTTATAATTTCACCACCTGTGCTGGAGTACGGTCTGGATCACTCCAGATGAGGAAAAACACAAGTAGGGTTTTATTTCTCATCAAAATGATTCTATTACTAAACAAACTAAAAACAACTTCATTATTAAACCATCTAAATCTTTACATCATAAGCTACAATGCATCATTCCATCATACATAGATAATAACACATAAATTAAATAATAACAGAACCTGTTCTGAGAGCTTGGACGACAACAGCAATGGGAGGCAGTTCCTCCCTACCAATTCCTGGAGAGCGCTCAAATAACGAATTCTCAAGACCCCTGAGCTTGCTCTGGTCTCCCTAGCTGGAACTAGGTGCAACAATAATCAAGTACCAGTCTTAAAACTCAGTACCAATCCAGAACTTATCAGTAAATTCTCTCAGCTAGCAAGCTGTATCAGACCAAGTTACTGCAGATTATCTCTCAAACACCTTCCTTACAGTTTTCCCTTTTCCCAAATGAATTCCTTGAAGTGCATTTCTCCTGAATGATTCTTCTCCTGGAAAATATCTGAGCAATCTCAGCTCTCTTCATTGGGTACTTTTAAAAGATTGCCTAGGTCTTTTTGGGTTAGTTGTCATTTATTGAGCCACCTGCCCTGATCCCACTTTCTTGGGGGATCATGACCCCAAATGCAAGGAGGTTGCCACTTGCAACATAGGAAGTGTTTGAGGATGCTGCCACTTGTCTTTTGCTCTCCACCTAGTTCCTTCCACCAGTTTGACCAGTAACACTCTTATTAATAGCTCTCCCAAGCTGTTGTCTCCACTTTTTATTTATTAATAATAAAATATTCAGAATTACATTCCACTTCTTTTGACTCTGCTGAGTCATCAGTTCCTACTTAGCATTAAATTTAACATAATGTCTTAGGAAATCAAATTAAAATAATTAACATTAATTTACAAAATTGGGGTATGTGACATGTAGATGAATGTAATATACAGTATTTATTTTAGTTCGATTGTGGATTTCAACAAGGTTCTCGATGATACCAACATCAATAAAAGGAATCTCCATCTACGTGGACTACCTCTGCAACAATGTTTCATGTCTTGGGAGCTAAAACCATGCAAGATGTCAGGTATACTGCACAGTAAGATTCACTGGAAGAACCCTTGGCTCAAAGCCCAGAGGGTTTCATAGCCTCCTTTTTACAACTCTCATATCAATAAGGAACAGAAGCCCCCACAAAGGACGTCTCAGTTCCACAAAATTTAGTGCATACTCACATCCCGTTGGAGGGCTTAGCACATAAAAGAAAAAAAAGCAAGATACTCAAGAATTCAAAAGGGCCTCTCAACGTGATCTGTAGAAAAAACATATCTATTGCACAGACCCTCGAAATGGCAGAGACGACGGTAGTAGGGTGGGCCTGAGGGAAGTATCCTAGTAGGGATTTCTTGGAAAATTAGGCCAAATTAAACTGGTGGGGGTTTCTGAATTACATACCTGAAACCCTATTTATAGAGGATCTGTATCAGCCATGCCTAGTGTATCTTGAAGATATTTCTCTCATTTGAATGAATAAAAATGATGGAATTTATAATGGATATGTATCAGCCAAACCTAGTGTATTTTGAAGTTGTTGTTGTCATTTGAATTATCCTAACCTTTTTTGTTGGAAATTTCTTTCTAGAAACACACCTTGATGCACCAAATAGGATGGTCTTATTTCAACTATTTGCATGAAGAAATCAACAAGAAGAATGGAACCCTGATGGAAGGATTAATACTCCATCCACCTCACCAATGTTCAAAGTATGTTCTAGAGCATTGTTATTTATGTGTTTCGTTTATTAATAATTATATTTTGTGGAAAGTATTTGAATTTCTATTTTAGTGGCATTGTATTGTATTGCTTGAGTTTCACATGATACTCCAGTCGAAATTGTTAGCATAATGGGTTGTCTCATGCACAAGCACACATATTTGGGATTTTTCATTCCAATGCTTTAGTGGTACAACTCCACATAAAGACTTGTAAAAGTATAATCAGAGAGAGATTGCTCTCTGGTTACCCTCTAATCCATCTTAGCAAATTTAAGATGGATTTATGTCGTTAGAAATGAATCCATCGTCCTTAGATGGCCATAGATATGATTAGAGTGAATTTGAAGGCGTTTTTCTATTTGAGGGATGGTTTGTAAAACACTCTAGCATCTTAGTAGTCCCTCTACCCACTCTCTTCTTTCCAGGCGTCTGATAGAATTTTTCATTTATTGATCAATTAAACAGTGCCACATGATTGGTTTGTGTGTGGTCGAAGTTTCGACTAGAAAAGCGACCCTGCTGAATAAACCGAAACCATCCTCTCTCGTCTTGGTCGACCCTTTTTCTTAGCTCTTTTTTTTCATCGACTCTTTTTCTTCAGAATAATACCACTCATGTCAGCCGAATTTCCATGTCAAAACTCCTTCCTCAGAAGTGTAGACAGACCCTATACTTGAACTCGTGACCCATCAAGCTAGGCTCATCCCCGCAAAGCTACGAATATTCCTCCTTGTCCTTGACATCAGGCTTGAATCTACAACTTGTAACCGAAATTAATTTATTATAAGAAAACAATTGGAGTCAATGTAATCCATTGACTTAGCTCATACTATACACGAAGCACATCTGAAAGAATTTCAACACATGGGCAGCCAAGCACCGAAATGAAAAAGTTGACGCTACTCAACACTTGCATAGGAAATGGATGAAAACAAAATTTGAGAAACCAAGAGAATCAATATACAACAATATATGGAAAGAAAATGGATTAAAACAACCTCTTGGGAACCCTGAGTATCAATATGAAGATTTGTTTGTCAAAACCCATGTGTTCTCTGAGAGCCACCATGATTGTGGTACTTAAAACCATGGGAAATCATGCATGCATGCATGACTGCAGAAAACAATAGTCAGATACTATGATATGCAGCCCACTCCTAGCTTCCATGATAATTCTAGTGTATATATAAGCGAACCCTAACTAGAGCAACACATGAGAAGAACCCTTAATCCTTGAATTTGAAAACAAGAGATGAAAATACGATCTAACACTTATAATTTAGTCATTAGAGTTAGACCTCCCAATTATAAGCCAATATAAATTCATCTGGGAAAACCAAATGCCAAAAGGAAAAAGAAATATACGTGGAGATTGAAAACCTGGCCTCATAGATTATCACTTCGTCCAAAACCCTGCAACGCGAATCAGAGAGATTTATGTAGGTTAGAGATATGTCACCTCACTTTCCTTTATGAATTTCATTATATTTTAAATTTGCGTTTATTTTGTTATCGAATTGATGTTTTACAAACTATGATATTGAGGTAAAAAAGAAAGTGCTTAAGGAATCCTCAGTTCCGATCGTGATTTTGCGCTAGAAATGAAGGTATTGAGAGTATTTGAAGCTTTAGTCAATATTTCAAACTCCAAAAGTGGTTATTTTAAGCTTCGACCTTAATTTAAGGTTCAATGTTATTACGATCGAGCTTATCTAACATGTACGTTCATGCTAGATAAGCCAGCTGGCTGGCGTGGTCCCCGCATATCACTCCCATTCTCCATTGGCGAGAATCGAAAAAACAGGCCGGTAATCGAACGCTCGTCCTGTCCTGTGGAGCTCTCTCCGTCTCCGTTACCTTGTGGAGCCCTCTCCGTCTCTGTTAAAATCCGTCACGGCATGCTCGACAGACAAAGTATCAGGTCTGGACGACGCCCAACAGATTGACAGGACAACTCCCCATCACACCGTCGTCGAACAGTCTAGTCGAGATCTACTAGATATCTCTCGCCCTTTTCCATGAGCAACTTTGCATTGATTACATCGTATTTAGCAGTTCTTTCAAATTCAAAATTTAAAATTCACATTTACTTCCAAGAGCAGACTAGTTATGGGCTAGCTATTGGAATTTGAAACCGTTCTGGGTAGTTCTCCTGCCTGCGAGACCCATGATCCCGTTCGATTTGCTGGATGCTAATTATCCCATGCCACATGCCACATCAATGGATGCAAGCTTTGCTGGTTTAAAATTTGAATCTTGTTAATGCGCCACTGATTTAAATTTGAATTATTTCGGCCGCCAGGGTTTTAGTGGATTCAGAAAAGGAGCAGCCAGAGGTGCGGCGGGGAACAAGTTCAGGATGTCACTGGGTTTGTTAGTGGCAGCCACGGTGAACTTCACACATTACACAGGAGCCAAGAACTTGTAAATAATTTATGTGAAGAGAATAAAGGATCGTCTCAACAAGCTTCATGCCGCCTGCGTTGCGGATATGGTCACCGCTACTGTCAAGAAGGGAAAGCCCAAACTCAGAAAGAAGGTCATGCCCTATCAATTGATCGATAGTGGAAGCTCTGGCACCAAAAGGACAACGTTTATAAGTATTTCTAAGACAATGCAGGCGTCATAATAAATCCGAAGGAGAAATGAAAGGTTCTGCTATCACAGAGCCCATTGGGAAAGAGTGTGCTGATTTGTGACCTAGAATTGCAAGTGCAACAAATGCTATAATTAGAGGGATTGGGAAGTATGCTTAATAGTTGGTTTTGTAACATCATTTTGGAGATTTAAATTTTAAAGTTGTTCAATTATTGATGCCGTGAGATTTCTGTTTCGCTGGAGTTTCACATATTGATGCCGTGGGATTTCTGTTTCGATGGAGTTTCAATTATTGATGCCGTGGGATTTCTGTTTAGCTGGAGTTCGATGGTATGTTAGATATAGACTACTGTATATGTATTTTAAGTGATCTTAAACTATGTATTTTTTTGGATTTTGAATCTTCAACCAATTTAATGTCACTAGCCATGTTAAAGGGTTTTTTTTCACAGAATCCAATATTACACCTGTGCACCACTCCCTTGTAGTCATCAACACTCAACATGGTTCATTTCAATGCCAAGCTCCCTTCGAGGCATTCTAATGGAAAACATAGACAGCATGGAGTACACGTCCTCCGGTAGACAACTATTTCATTAATATTTCTGTTTCACAGATCGATGCAGTAGATAGTGAACGGATTGGATTCGTAAACTGGTTCTATTTATACTATTTGTAATTTGCTTCTATTCATAAATTTAATATTTGACTTCATAAATTATCACCTCTCACGTGATGAAAGCTGCTTGTTTTGAAATTGGGTTATGCCATGCGCAAATATGCCAAGCAATTTTCTATTGTTATGGAGCGTTGTTGTTTTCAATCTTGGCAAGTTGCTATAGGCTTTGAAATGATTTACGACGAATTTCGGGGCACTTGGGATGAGTTGATTGAACTGGTTTTAACAAGTCAAAACATATATAGCGGTTTATTGAATCTGACTTTAACAAGTCAAAACATATGAATGACAGGGGCATTACCTTGAGCCAAGTCAGCTCCAATATGCAGATGCATTCATCTTAATTCCTATGTTAGTAACGGAGCAGGATAAGCGTTCACCAAATCGCCCCCGACTCGC
Source organism: Pseudotsuga menziesii (assembly GCA_001517045.1). Classification (NCBI taxonomy): domain Eukaryota; kingdom Viridiplantae; phylum Streptophyta; class Pinopsida; order Pinales; family Pinaceae; genus Pseudotsuga; species Pseudotsuga menziesii. The sequence continues at coordinate 186,213 of LPNX010013510.1, forward strand.
CAGAATCCGGCAGATCAATTTTGGTGAAAATCATACTTTCCAGGAATTAAATCGTAATTTTAATCATTTGGGTAGTTTTAAAATGCCCGATTTAGTATAGGAAGGGCTAATAAGATTAGTAGAATTCCAAAATAATGAAATAAACAATTTCACAGCAAACATTTGACTGATTTTAATAAAAAATCGGCCGGAAAAACGGGGCGATTTGGTGAACGCTTATCCCACGCGGTTAGTAACCATTAGAACCCATTGGGTGGTTTGTTTTCTGCTGCATATTTTTTTGGAAGAAGATATTAGACTTATATTTTTTTATTTTTTATTTTCTTTAAAAAATAAAATAAGAAATGAATAATTGATCGGGACAATTTTTTTTAAAATAAAGTGGGCACAAAATTCGTTGTTGGAGACTAACATAACTTTTAAGCTGTATAAAGTGATACCGACATCATTTTTATTTTTATTTATATTTTTATAATTATTATGAATTTTAACTTATTATGTTTTCATTATTTTATAAATATTTGGTACAAGAGCGTTATAAAATAAATTTAGAGTTATTATAATTTCAATTTAATGTTATTTTAAAATGAAAAAAGAAATATTTTTGTATTTATTATTTGAAAATGAAAAAAAATGCTTTTGATAAATTAATTAAGTTTTGTTATATATATATATATATAAATAAATTTTATAGTTTTTTAATGGATTTTTTTTTAATTTTATGAATATTATATTTTATTAATTTATAATAATTTTGAATTTAGAAATTTTAACTTATTTTAAAAAAATTATAAATTAAATTTGATTTATTAAAATAATTATTTAAAAGGAAAATAATGTTTGAATTTTTTTTTTATCCAAGTATTTTGGATTTTCTTCAAAATGATATATGGTATTGTAATTTTTGTTAGATATTTAGTGACATATTTTATGATATTTTTATGATATTTAGTTATAAATTGAGATAAGTAAATATTGTAAATAAAAAATATTAATTTATTATATTTTACTTAAAAAATATATATATATATATATATATATTTTTAACAGAAACGGAAAAAGATATATATAAAAGTAGCTGTGCACAGCCATTCAAAACAAGCAAGGTGATCCAGAGTATCTGTGCTCATCAGAGGAGCAGCACAGAGGGGTTAGCCACTGAGTTTCACTAAACACATCAAAAAGAGTCTGTTCAAAACTTTTAAAGCTGAGGGTTGAGTAAACCCTTACAAACTGTTTGCAAAGGAAAAGACAGAAAAACATTTAAACAGAGCTAAAAATAAACTAAGGATTGCCTCTTGGCTGAAAGACTGACTCTTCCTCCATTGGAAGCACGACATCATCCGAAGCAACGTGGACTCGACTGCTTTGGTTCATGGAGATGAACTTCTGGAGGTCCTCTTGTATCCTGTCAACCTTTCCCAATAATTCACGGATATTACTCTCATTGTCGTCAATGCGTGAGTCATGATTGCTGATCTGGAGCGATGTATAATTGACAGTGTCCTCCATCTTTTTAACCATCTGAGCCATTTCTCTGTTGTCCACTACGCTTATGGATAGCAGCTCGTATAGACGCCTTAAGTTCTTCTTTATATCCATGAGCCCCGCGCTGTCACCATGCTGGGCCATTTCACCAGCTTCAGCCAATAAAGAGATACAGGCAAACTGAGTCTGTAAAGAAGGAACAAGACTTGAGAGGGAAAAGTAGCTATTAAAGCAGGCCCTGAGCACGAAGAACTCCTTGAGCAACTGAAACCCGTTTCTGCCACAAGCCAAAGTTCCCATGTCTCCCTCTTTCCACCCTATGCACCTGCAACCGATGACCAAGCTGTTTCCCCAATTGCTGAAGAGATAGCCTGAGCTATGCGAAACTGAGAGGGAAATACACAAGCACGGGGAGAAGGCTGCAAGAGCCACCCTTTCTTTCACGACTGAGCGAATAAAAGGAAGGACCTGCCACGGGAGACCTGGATAGCTCCCTTCTCCTACGCCTGAGATGATATGCATAAGAAAACGCAAGGCATCGAATGACCTAGAGCCGGGGAAAGATAAGGAATGAGAAAACATGTTGCTTCCAACAGAAGCCATAAGGGAAGCCGAATTGAAGACTTGAGCGTGCGAGTGGGAGGTGATTAGCTCCCCGAAAGGAAATGCATTTAAAACCAGAGCATTCGGGAGAGGAGGGTGCCAACGAAGAGACCACGCGGCAATGGAATAAGGAGAGGGAGGACAGAGCAATAAAGGAGAAAAGACGTCGAGGAAAAGGGCTGCAAAGGTCAAGAGGGAGAGATAAGGCATGATTAATGGAGCAAGAATGAGGGGGGGAGAGGGATAAGGGGGGCGCCTAGCAAGCCCAAGAGAAAGGGGAAAATAGATGAAGAAAGGGAGAGAGAGGAGGGATAAGGGGAAGCGGACGAAGAAGGGGAGAAAGATGAAGCTAGGAGAAAAAGAATGAAATGGAAGGGAGACTGGCTGTGTTTTCCATGGAATTGGGAATTGAGATGCCAGAAGGGGGGCTTCCAGCGCCACAAATTAGGGGATAAACTTGAGAATTGGGCGATTTCCATCCTGACTATACTGTCCTTGCGAGAGAGAAACTCCCCCATTAGCCAGACTATCAGCAGCTGAGTTATTGTGCCGGAGGATATGATATGCTTCATAGCCGCTGGTCATAAGAAGCTTGGATTTTTCATAAAGACGCCGGCATTTGACAGCTCCCTCATTGTATCCATTAATTAATTTATAGATGACATGTCTAGAATCCCCAATAATCAAGGCCTTTCGAATCTTCTTAACTTTGAGAATATGGAGGCTCTGAATAAGAGCCATCCACTCAGCTTCATTGTTGGATCTGATGCCGAGCCCCCATGCAAATGTATGTTCCACATGTCCTCCGGGATTCAGGAGAATCCCCCCCGCACCTGCCTCCCCAGTTTACTTAAAAAAATATTATATAAGAAAAAATATATCAATTTATATATAAAAAAAATTATAATTCACATGTTTAGCTTTCTCCCCAAATCAAGCATGTTTTTTCTATAAGGATCATCTATAATTAACTATTAAGGATGTCAAAGTTTGAAGCATCTAATACATATAGTCTCATTCTCTTTAATATTACTAAGCACAATTTCCAATCTTGCTCCCATTATTGAACTTGATAAATTTTGTAGGTAAAATGTTCTATAACATTCGTCATAAATATTGAGGCCTATGTTGGTTTAGCTTGTAATATCATGCAATATAAATTTCTTTTTCTAATAATATCAATACAGTATATCCAATAATATTCCAAAATAATATCTACAACAATCTTATCTCTAACATAAAACATTGAATTCAACAAATATTTTAAATATGTTGGTTCCATTCATAAATAAAAGGCAAGGTAGGTGCCTAAATGATTTTGATGAAAAGTTTCACAAATTCAACAAATATTTTAAATATGTTGGTTCCATTCATAAATAAAAGGCAAGGTAGGTGTCTAAATGATTTTGATGGAAAGTTTCACTTTATAAAAAGTAAGAAGTTTTGCATCTCTACTCATGATAAATAGACATGATTGTTATCTATATAAACCCATTTTAACTTAGTCAAGTAAAACAAGAAAAATACATACAAATTATTAAAAAAATCTCCTACAAAATAAATTAAAATATTAATTTACAAATTATATTAAAATAAATATTTTAATGTATATTTATTATCAATTTTAATCGATATTCCATATATTAAAATGAAAAGTTTAATAGATATTCCATATATTAAAATGAATATTTTAATGTATAATTATTATCTATTTTAATAGATTTTCCATGACTTACCAAATAAACATGCTAACACTATAGAAATCTAGAGGAAGTGATTTCTTACAGGTATTTCTGAGTTGATATACATCACAAATTCAATTGGAACTATAGCATTGAGAAAAGGATTAATGGAGGGTGGGAAGCTTATTTTGGTCTTGAAAATAATTGTAAATTAGCCAATCTCGTCATGTGGGATAAAAATAAGTTCCTCTTTGAAACTCTTGTCATCTCTATTATCTTATATGGTTGTCAAGTATGGGGGTGCAATATTTCTAGAAAATCTTGGAGTACGATTGAGCAAATCGAGAAATTGTTTATAACTTATAACCTCAAAATTAAAAGCAATACGCCTTATCCTATTCTCCTCATAGAAGTGGATATTTCCCCCATCGAGCGCATGGCTATGACTAGGTACCTGATGTGCAAGCATACGATAAATAACATGGGAAACGAGAGGCTTCCTAAAATTGCTTTAAACTCAAGTCAAAACCAACTACGCCTTAAGCCGTGCTAGTGTAAAGATACCATGGCTTGGTTAAACCATTGGGGCATTAATGAAAAGGACATTTCGGAGAACATTGATAATGTCAAAATTTTTATTACTTCTAAGTTTAAGGAGAAATTATGGTGTGAGGAAAATTTAGCGATTATGAGAAAAATAAGATACTATAAGGAGGTCATCAATCCTATCTTGGAAGATCATGGGCATTTCTCGGTAGTAACTAGATCACGGAAGAAGATTAATATAGCCAAGATTAGAACAAACTCTCATTAACTCCATAGTGAAACATGAAATTGGTATATTCCTAAAACGCCATGGGTAGAAAGGGTTTATCATCTGTGTGAGTCTATGAGCATCAATGATGAAAATGACTTTCTCTTAGAGTGCCTTGCTTACACCCACATTAGATATGAGTTTCATAGTATTTGTTATAATACAAACCTTTATAACCTCCTAACTTTTCAAAACCATAGTGAGCTTGGAAAGCTTCTTGGTAAGCTCTTTGAACACATGAACAAGATTGTAAACTAAACCAAGTATTATCCTTCTTAAGGCCCAATAGACCAAAGTTGGTCTCAATAGACTTTAATCATCATCATCATCACAAAGTTCAAAACAAGTGTTGAAGTCCAGAAGTTCAAATTCTATGAGTTAGAACTTAGTGTAATTCTCCAATGAACTAGATATTGTATTGAACGTTAATTGTGCTCATCTAGTTGATATGGATGCTATCAGTGCAACTATGAGATGTAATCCATGCCTTCATGCATAATATATCAAATGTTATGCTTTAATTATGTAGAAATGAACGATTTCTATGTTCATATTTCCTGAGATGGAAATGTTAATAAATAATCATATTCAAAATAAAGCGTTTTTTGCATATTTCGGTAAGGATCGAATATTCTTCTACCACTAGCTCAAATAAAAAATTTGAACCTTGAACCTTAACCTTAAACAATGTTGGTAGAATGGTGAATATCATAAGCATCATTTATTGACCATGAATCATTTGGTGAGTAACACATACATGGTCACGAGGTGGTAGAATCCTGAATAACAAAGTTAGTGTTGATGAAACCATGAACATATTTGGTGGCAGAATCTTGAACATTTGGTGGTTGGATCTCCAACAAATTTAATGGATCCATGAACATTGTTGGTGGAACCATGAGCTCTATTTATGGAGCCATGCACATTTTTTGTGGAACCATGAGCTCTAGTTATGGAACCATGACCATTATTGGTGGAACCATGAGCACTGTTGGTGGAACCAAAACCTTTATTTATGGAACAATGAGCCCTTTTTTTGGAACCATGAGCATTATTGGTGGAACCATGTGCATTGTTGGTGGAACCATGAGCTCTATTAATGGAACCATGAGCATCAATAGTAGAACCACGAGTAATAGTGGTGAGGTGGTGGAACCATGCAAGGAATATTGGACAAAATTCATGTTAAATGAGCATTTTAGGAGTGGAACCATGGGTAAATTTGATGGAACTATGAATAATGAAGATGGAACCATGTATAATGCATAAAAATCCATGCGCAATTAAGGAACCTTGAACAATATTGACGGAATCGTGAATATCATAAGCATTATTTACGGACCATATACCATTTGGTGAGTCACACATACATTGTCACAAGGTGGTGGAATCCTAAATAATGCATATGGAACCTTGAACAAAGTTAGAGTCGATCAAACCATGAACATATTTGGTGCATAATATTGCACATTTGGTGGTTGAATCTCCAACAAAGTTAATGGATCCATGAACAGTGTTGGTGAAACCATGAGCTCTATTTATGGAACCATGAACATTATTGGTGGATCCATGAGCATCCTTGTGGAACCATGAGCATTATTGGTGAACCAAGGTATATGTATATGGAAACATGAGCATCAACTATGGAACCAAGAGTAATGGTCACTAGGTGGTGGAACCATGCAAGGAACCTTAAACAAAATTCATGGTAAATGAGCATTTTAGGGGTGGAATAATGAAGACTGTAAATGGAACCATGGACAATTTTGATGGAACCATGAATGATGTGGTTAGAACCATGAACGGTGCATACAACACCATGTGCATTTAAGAAACCTTCAACAACATTGGTGAAACCGTGAAAATCATAAGGATTATTTATGTACCACGAACCATTGCCAAGTCATACAACCAATTTAAATGCCAAATGGAAAAAATGAAATTGTGGGTGCATGTGTGGTATGATTTCACTAACAATGGGATGTTAAATATGTGTAGGTTTTCCAAAACTATGCATGTGTAAATCCCTAATGACCTCGCTAGCTTCCACTCAAACATAAATGGACATTCCAAAAGCCATCAATCTATATGGTCATCAATTCAGTGGGTATCGCCACTGAAGGTGTGAAAGGATCAATTATAATAAGGGGCACTGGGAGTGGTACAAACTACCAACAAAAAGCTAATCTATGTATCATTGTTTCCCTCAAAAGTCACATATAAGGTATATGCCCTAAAATTTGGCCACTAAGTTGCCTCCGTCAAGTGTGGGGAAGAGGTTATCCATGGCATGATGAGATGTCACCACCAATATAGGGTGGTGGAAGCTCCTTTGAGAGGTTATCCATGACATGATGAGAATAAAGTTCCCTATTTAGAGGATTTACTATGTTTCAAAATGACAAACAACCAAGGGACATCATTTGGATGTGTAGCCCCAAGGTCCTACCTAACTATTAAATTCTTTTGTGATCCTTGTGGAGAAATTTAATAAGATTTTCAAAATAATATTAATGAGTGTTAAAGAATTTATTCTTTAAAACTAAATAATAATAATTATTTAGAAAAGAAAACAACTACTATAAAATTTACATTTATCCCATCTAAAAAAATCAACCAATCTATCCAATATTAAGAAAAAATCACAGGCTAAAAAGAAGAAGAGGTATCTACAAATAGATTAATGATGCCTTATTTATTTACAAATTATGTATTCAAAAGCTTGAATTGCATTGTTTATTGTAAATAGAATAACGAAAAAAAATACGTGACAAAATATAAAAGTTGTTTTTATCATATATATATATATACTTTGTTCTTATTTTCATTCATCATCTTAATTATTTGTCAAAAGATAAGAAAAAATAATACCCATCTTCCTAAATTCACTCATAAAATATTGTATAAAAATAATTAAAAATAAAATATGTTTAAAATTTTACATAAATATTACTTTTTAAAATTGCTAATTACAAACACAACCTACATTTATTAATACAACTTTAACTCTATGTAAATGAAAAAACATATTAAATACAAATTGTATTACATAAATCTATAAAATTATATAGAAAAATAATCATCTCAAAATTTTCATAAAATACCAAATATATGATTAAAATTACATATCCATTAATTTTTTATAAAGTAAATTTTTTTATAAAGTAAAATCTAATTATTTAAAACAACTCTATTACAAATAGAAAAACATATTAAATGAAAAACCATACTAAATAATATACAATATTAAATACAAATTATATTACATAAATCTATTAAATTACCTAGCAAAATAATCATCTCAAAAGCCTCATATAATACTATCCATAAAGTAAAACCTAGTTATTTAAAATATTTTATTTTAAATACATGTTATAATCTAACTATTTTTAACTTTTTTTGAATTTAAATATAACAATATTTTTTATTTTTTATATTTTAGCAAAACATTTTAGTTATAATGATGATGATAGTTAATTTTTATGAAGATGAACTTTGGTCTATTGGATACTAAGAAATTACTTTATTTATTTGTTTATTATAACATATTAATCTTTTACTCAAATTTTTTAGAAAGAAATGTACCAAGGTCACCATAGTTTTGATAAGTTAGAAATGTATTAAAACTATAAAGATTTTATTAAAAATTATATAAATAATTTCAATAATAATTACGAGATAGGTGTTTTTATTTGAGAATTTGGTGTGGACTATACTTTTTCAAAATTGCAGGAGGATGAGGCAAGTGTACTTTCTAGATTGACTATATGACAATTGTTCCAAATTCAAAAAAAAAAAAAAACTAGCAATGATGCATGAATAACTCATAGTTCATGAATGGATAACCAACACTTCATGAAATACAACTAGAAGAATGTGAGATAAAAAAAGATTAAAAAAATAACTGATGGTTGATAAATGGATAACAGGAAGAATGTCATTGATAAAATGTATCTATGCATGGATAACTTGATCTAGGCATCCATAACTCAAAGTTGAACCTACCTGATCCAACCACAAACTATGTGGATGTGCTAGTTTATGATAAATTGAAATACAATCCACATAAGTTAAATATTTTTGAGAAATAAATGTTTATTAAATTAGAAAAAAGCATAAAAATGATATATTTAAATTCATTATAAATACAATTTTATGCAAATTTTTTATATTTTCAAGATTTGTATTTTTTAATATTTTATTTAGATATTTTAATAATATTAAAATGTGACCTCACAAGATGGTTTTCCTAATGAATTTTGGAATTTAAATAGGTATAATTTGTGCATTCTAAAAAAGTTACATTTTTTTCAATCTATTTTTATCTATTTATTTTAATAAATATAGAATTAATATATATTCTTATTTTTAAAGGTATTTTGAGATTTAATAATTGATTTATGATCAACATTTTATCATAATAAATAAAATTATATTATACTTTTCTTCATTAGTAGCAACTACCTTAAAATGTCTAACTCTATTAGTGATATTATAGAAGAAAATGTATATTGTCACTAAATTTCATTGGGATGAGTTTTAATCTTTCACCCAATAATGCCTTCAATTACTTCACTCTTAAGATTATGTAGAGGTGGTTTTTTTTCTAACATATGTATGTCCCAAAGATAAATCAAAATTTAAAAAATAAAAGGAAAAGAAGAAAATCAATTTTTTAAACTATCTTTTAATGTCAAATTTGAATAGTATGGTTGACATATTCGTGGTCTTAAAACCTGGATTCAAGGAGTTAACAATCTTCCAATGGATCTTTGGTCTTAAAAACTAGATTCAAGGAGTTAACAACCTGTTGGTTAAAAGTAATGTTATTTAATTCACCTTGATTTAATTATCGACCGGAGGACGTAAATTTCGAGCTGCTACACTATATGTGCAGGCAAGGTAGTTTCTATGCTCATACTGATAGCAACTTAAAGGAATTCTAGTCTACTTTCAACTGAAGATGAAATAGATGAAACTATTGCTGTCCTGGATGATCTATGCTAAGGACTCCTAGTTCTGTCATAAAGAAAAGGAAATCAATTGGCTAACTGTCAAACTCAATATAACCTACAACAACCTATAGCAGTATGAAACTACAGTAATCTTCAAAGCAATCCTAATCTTCCAAAGAAATACTAACTACAGCAATATTTCAAAACAATACTAAAGTACAGCAACCTTCCAAAATAATCTACAATCTCTACAGTAACTATGGTTTACTTTTCAAAACAAACAACCTTCTAAGAAAAGAATTTACCTATCAAATGAGTATGCGCAGTCGATCTCAACAACCTTGTATTATATCTAAACTCCAATCATTAACCCTACCAAGTCTAATGCTTAAATCCACACAAACACTCCTCAAATGATTGTTGAATTAAAACCTATGACCTCTTAACTCTAAATTGTCCATACACAGCCTATCAAAAGAAAGCTTGGCTTGCTGCTGTTATCAAAATATACTCTGCTTGTGTTTTGTGCATACAAATGCACACAAGAGAATGCCGAGATTATTCAGATAATGTTCACCAATAAATATTAGAGCTGTTCAGGGAACGTTCACTTGTTCTTGTCTATATATATATATATATATATACTATGAAACTAATGTTGATTCTAAGAAACAGTGTTATAGACTAGGACTCTTTTCCAAACTTCATTCAATAACAAACAGCATAACTTCAGCTTCTATTTAATCACCCACTCAAAAGACTATTTAACAAACCCTAGATACTCTGTGGACTAAAGTCTTAAATCCTCTGCTAACTTTACAAATACTGCAAATGCTGTTCAAATTCACACCACTTAATAAAAACACCCTACAACCTTGCAAATTTGATGAACAAAAGGATTCTAAACCAATCTTGTAATCATTCAGTGATCACTACAATGCTGGCAGTAAAGGAAAGGTGAAATTTCAATCTATTCTCAATCTCATTAAATTGATTCTATAATAAATTAAATCAAAGTTATCACACAGTTTATCATTTCCGTAATCATTAATAAGCAACCCATACTGAAAACCAAAGGGAGTTTTAAATACAAACCACTCCTGAATCTATTCTTTGCGCTAGATCAAATGCAAATGAGATTAACTAATGATCTGCAGACATGCATTCTATTTCAATTCATAGATGAGCAAAACCATTAATATTCCAGAAAACAATGTCAAAAGAAGAAAACGTTACTCTACTACTGCACAATACTAAAATACCAAGGATTGGTGTTGAAGAGGGCCCTACCCTCAACGCCTTCCAGTCTTAAATCACAACTTTAAAAGAAGATAAATACTGGATATATTGATAAAATAGAGTTTACAGTCTTCTCTGAGTATCCTCCTTTACTTAGGGTTTCAAGAATAATTTTATACTGAAAATACAAAGTAAAATCGACCTTGAAACAAGGATCGATACAGCTAACAACCCTACAGCTATCTCGGCATATCTGAACCAAAGATGGGAGCTCAAATCCCCTGAAATCCACATAATACTAAAGAGGGAAAACAACATCTGCTCGAACAAAGGGCATCCCTGAAACAACACCTGAAAAATCTGCATAGATATCTGGAAGGCGATGTGAGTCCAAGAGACATCTCCAATGTGGACAGAATCCCCAAATCGCAGGTTCAGCTAGCATAAATCGTCCTTGGAACGCCGAGACAAACGTTGAGTCATGTAACGAAAAGATCCCTGCATAGAAAAGAAAGAACAAGGGCTTATTACTCAACCTATCATTAAATGAAACTAAAAGGCCCTATTATATGCATAAAAACTAATCAAAGTAATGAATTAAGCAATTAAAAATCACTTACCAAAACCTATCAACGTTGATCTCCACAAAGGCATGACCATGTACAAATCAACACTAATAAAACTGATTATTATGTGGTTTCATAAGACTTAGGCTAGAAAATGTTGTATTGGACAGTCAAAATAGGAGACCAACACAACCTTCCAAGGGGTCTCCAACTTGGTGTTGCCAGTTGATCAGTCATCAAGGGATGGCATCTCTCTAATGTCACTCTTCTTGGCATGCACTAGAAAGGCTAATGGCTCTCAATGCCTTCCCATAATCCCATGGCAAACTCCAACAAGGTTAATTAATGGTTGAGGAAGTTGAAACAAATACTTTTGATCATGATCCCCCACAATCCTTTTCTTGTAATTTAGTACACTAGTATGGACATTTTGTGTTTTGTAGAGACAATTGACAATTTTCTATATTCTGAGCTATCCAAGTGTAAAGTCACGCCCTAAGTAAATCAAACATGCCACCCTCATTCTAAAATATTTCAAGATTGTTAAGACTACTACAAACTAGGTGTGTATGGAACCTTTATGTGTCTCCATCCTTTACATTTGTCTTACCCTTCTAATGTTTGTAAAATTCGGATTGTTTATTTGTAAATCTATTTTATTGGAATTATTTTAAAATGTTGTGAACTCATATATAAAGTATGTGTTATTTCATTGAAAAAATTAGCTAAGATTATGATGATAACTTCATTTGACAAGCTAATTTTCTTCAAAGAAAAAACAACTATTATAATAATATGCAAAATCAAATTATGTGGAATGAAGATCTAAATATGCTTATAACAAATGACAAATGAAGTGAGATACAAAATTCAAACTATTAGTTCGAGTCTTCCAATAAAAATAATAATATGTATAAAAAATTATAAATAAAATGCATTAATCCAAAACAACTATATGCAAATTAAGGCATATATATTCAAAATTAAAATATGCATTTCAAATAACTAAAATAAACATCAATACATTAATTCAAAATAATTAAATTTAAATATAAAATATATATACTCATAACAAAAAAGTATATTTAGCCCGTAGAGGGCAGAGCAAGTGGTAAAGTGGAATTGTTGAAATTGGCTGTAAATGGAATGTCTCGTGTTCAAATCCACCCAAATTTAGCTGTGCACCATGGTTCGGGCACCCCTGTGGATGCATCTAGGGGTATAGTGGTATAGTGGTAGAGCTAGGGATAAAAAAAAAAGGTATATTTAAATTAACAATAATAAACATTTATAAAATGTAAAATAAATCAAATTTGAAACCAAAGCCAATTTTTGCACTTTTATAATATAGATATAGATTCGTTGATGTAAGACTTCAAAAAAATCTTGTAAATATAAAATAACCTAATATTAATCAAATAAAAAAGGCTAATTAAAAATCCAATCCCAAAACAAAACTACATGAACAACACAGTCAAAAGAAAATCCAATGTCTCAACCATTAAATAGAATCATGTTACCTACCTCTAAATGTTTGAAACAATTTAAAGCTTGAATGTTGATCACTACTAAAGGTGAAATTTATTCATTTTCTAGAATAATGAATAACCAACTTTTGTGATCGAATCAATGCATATGACTTAATTTATATGTATCGGGTAAAATACTGAGTTGTATATGAGTTGAAATGTATGAGTAAGAAAATAACTACTATAAGTTGTGACATCAAAAGGTGAGTAGTGACTTGTGTTCAAGATAAAGAAAAAAATTTGCATTATATATGTGAAAACGCAAAAATAACTAAATAACATATAAAACTATCTTATGTACTATCTAAAACTCACCCACTATTATTTTTTTATATACTGCCACCCAATATGGAGGTAAAAGATTGCTCACTACTTTAGGGCTAAAAACCGGAGTTTCATAAAACAAAGACTACTAATTGTGGACCCACCTAAACTACAAGGTTGTGGGTATGTCTATAAGCCAAGGATGCATGATGCTTGGTAAAATCCCAATCCCATTGTACCTGAACAAACAACATAAAACAAAGTTTACCACCTAGTAAAACCTGTAGCAATAGGGAACTTATCCACTATCTCTTATAATATGTTATGTTCCTTGAGAAAACTATGATAGGAGCTAACTTTCTTCAGTTCCAAAGAGTTTGACTGACTAGAGGGAGCTTCCAACTTAACCCCTTGGAAATGCAGGCTGCATACACTAATGGAAGAGATGGATCTCTAAAGGATAGATGAAGGGAAGGCTACAATTCTTGATGCTACCCAAAAATTGGCTTAGTACAAAAATAAAGTTGTTAAGGCAAAAAGGATCACCTTTAATTCCCGTAATTCATCATATCGCAAGCACATCAGCAAAGGAGATGTATGAGTCATTTACCTCTGTATCAAAATGTTAAGGTTCTGCAAAAGTTGTTCCTAAAGAAGAAACTCACCCATAAAGACATTAGTAATACAAACACAATGGCCAGCATATAATAATTTTCTATGTAAAATGTGAATACTAATAAAACCATAGTTCATAGTTAATCAATCCATCAAAGCCATGTGAACCAATTGATTTGAGTCAATAATGCGGATGGAGGATTGAGCATGACATAATGAATCGAGTATTGAATGCCCATATTGTCAACGTTGAAGACAGTACGCAAACAAAATATCAAATTAGTTGATGCCATGTTCACCACTTCGATTTGAGAACGAATGATTGTCATTACAGGGATCAAATTTGAAGTGTTGATTATTTCAGTTTGTATGGCCGACTCGTCCCAAATATTTATGGTTTTTTTCACTATCAATCCCGTCTGCTAAACAATAATCAAAGTAATCGTCTCCTTTTATAAATGCATATGATCATTCCATAATTGAATTGTATATAGTCGAGGAATCACTAAATTGCCATAAACACCAAATATATTCATTATGCTTTAGGGAATCCTCATGCAACTCATGAAAACCTGAAAAATAGAAAATCTTGGCAAGATTATTATGTGCAACATGAATTTTATGATAGATTATGATTCACTTTTCAGACTAGCATTTTTTTCTACCTTATAGTACAAAATGTAACCCAAAATTAAGTTAATCTCGGTGCCTACCTACCAAATAGTAGTTTTGTAAAATTGTTTCTTTGTCATACATGCAAAACATAAATATGAAAGGGTAGGACGCACACACCAAATAAATAAATTACATTGTCTTAGAAACAAGTCTGGCACATAGAAATAACTAGTCCTAGTTTCTGTGACTTTGGATGGAAGATTTATTTTCACTAGTAACATGCCTATCCCAAATTACTATAATGAGGATCTCTCCTTTTTAATCTTGATTCTATCGAAAACCATCTCCACTTCCCTTTGGATTTGGCTGTCAAAATATTGTAGAAATATTGAGCGATCACAACAATGGCTTAATAACTTCCATGTTCTAGTACTAAACTTACGTGAGAAAAAAATTGTCATTTGAAGACAACCAAATCAAAGGACGCAGAACAAAAACTCGGATGAAAGAAGGCCTAACAAAATCTCATAACCACCTTGTGGAGTGAGCAAGATCCTGATGTAGCTACGAAGGTAGCAATGGTGTCTTGCAGCCAGGAGAACTACCCAAAACGGTTTCAAATTCCAATAGCTAGCCCATAACTAGTCTGCTCTTGGAAGTAAATGTGAATTTTAAATTTTGAATTGGAAAGAACAGCTAAATACGATGTAATCGATGCAAAGCTGCCAATGGAAAAGGGCGAGAGCCATCTAGTAGATCTGGACTAGACTGTTCGGCGACGGTGTGATGGGGAGTTGTCTGGTCAGTTTGCTGGGCATCGTCCAGACTTGATACCCCATTTGTCGAGCATGCCATGGAGGTTAACGAAGACGGAGAGGGCTCCACAAGACGCGACGGACGTCCGATCACCGACCTGTTTTTCCGATTCCGGTCGGTGGAGAATGGGAGCGATATGCGGAGATGGCGAAAAATACACTACATGCACTAGAGGATTAAATGCGACGGCGATCGCACTGTTCGCCGTCGGATCCTTTCCAAAGTAAGATCCAATGGCGCACAATGCAATTGCCGTCGCATTTAATGCTCTATAGCATGTAATATATTTTTCGCCTGCGGAGACCACGCCAGCCAGCTAGCTTATCCAACATGAACGTACATGCTAGATAAGATCGGCCGTATAAATCAATCTCTAATTACGTCTCTGATTTGCTTTGATTCTTTGCAAAAAGATTGTAATGATTTTTAGTGTGTTCTATCATGCAAATCATATTTATCATGGCATTCGAATGGTGAGAACAAGATTTTCTTTGTTTGTTTATGTGATGGTGTCAAACAAATCCAACGTTATATAATATTATCAATTACTTCTCAATTAAATAATATTGTTTTTATTTGCGTAGCCCGTAGAAAGATAAATCAAGACTCTCACCATAATGAAGACTCCATGTTTTAAGGAGCAGAGTCTGTAAATATTTATTTTTGTTTTGTTGCAGTAATGGAAGGCCCCATTTTACTTTTAAAAAAATGAAGAATAAACTTTTTGTTGTAAATATATGTAGAATGTAAATCAAATTTTGTATGGTTGGTGTGAGATGAAAGTCAAACAAATTTTGTAAAGATTTGCATTATGAAAAATGTAAATCAAATTTTGTATGGTTGGTGTGAGATGAAAGTCAAACAAATTTTGTAAAGATTTGCATTATGAAAAATGTAAATCAAATTTTAAATGATGTTTGATGAATAATGGTGATAAAAAGGAAATTTTAAATGATGTTTGTTGAAAAAGGTGATAAAAAAATAAAATAGTCTAAAAAAACAAATAAAAATTATAAAAAATAATAATTAACTATTTTTCTCACAAGCCATTTGTCTCAAAATGAATTTTGTGTAAGAAGAAACTTGTCTGATGCTTAGAGGTATAATTTAACAAAAATATTATGTACAATGAGTTATGACTTTTGATGATGTTGATTAAGCAACTTTGGTGAATAGAACCGTAAGAAGGAAAATAATTGGTTTACTTTCAAATCTTGTTTATGTGCTCAAAAAACTTGTCAAGAAGCTTTCCAAGCTCAGTATAGTTTTGGAAAGTTAAGAGGTTATAAAGCTTTGTATTGTAGCAAATACTATGAAACTCATATCTGATGTAGTTGTAAGCAATGCACTCTAATAGAAAGTGATTTTCATCCTCAAAGCTCATAGACTCATAGAGATGGCAAACCCTTTCTGCCCATGGAGTTTTAGAAATAACGCCCATGAAGTTTTAGGAATAGACCAACCCCCTATGAAACTCACATTTGATGTAGTTGTAATCAATGCACTCTAATAGAAAGTGATTTTCATCCTCAAAGCTCATAGACTCACAGAGATGGAAAACCCTTTCTGCCCATGGAGTTTTAGAAATAACGCCCATGAAGTTTTAGGAATATACCAACCCCCTGTTTCGCCGACCAACCCCCTATTTCGCCATGGAGTTCATGAGATTTCGGTGAGCTAGTTACTACCACTTCTCAGCTAGTTACTACCACTTCTCATCTTCCAAGTTAGGATTAATGACCTCCTTATAGTATCTTAATTAATTTCTTTTAAGGGCTAAATTTTTCTCACACCAATTTTTTTTTTGACATTATTAATGTTCTACAAAAGTCATTTTCATTAATTCCTCAATGGTTTAACCAAACCATGGTATCTTTACACCAACCCCGCTTGAGGCTTAGTTGGTTTTCACTTGAGTTTAAAGCAATTTTAAGAAGTCTCTATTTTCCAATATTATTTATCTTATGCTTGTACACCAAGTACCTAGTCATAGCAATGCTCTCAATGGGAAAAGACCCACTTCTATGAGGAGAAAAGGATAAGGTATATTTCTTTTAATTTTTAGGTTATAAGTTTTAAGCAACTTTTGGATTTGGTCCATCTTCCTCCAATATTATCTAGAAATGTTATACCCCCATATTTCACAACCATAAAATATAACAAGGATGACAAGAGTTTCAAAGAGGAACTTCTTTTTATCTCGCATGATCAGTACATGGAGAATATGCTAACAATACTAATGATCAGATTCCTCATATATCACATGATGATGATCATGTCCAAGATGATATTGATGAAGACTTGATATATTCTGGATTAGAATCACATTTTCCATGCCTTTATTTAAAATTAAAACAAAGGTTTGAAAGTAGATTTGTGCAAAGTGGTGAGAGGCATAGTGCCACACCTAATGTGGACAAGGAGCCAATTAGGCCTTGAGTTGAAAAATAAAACACCTATGACTTCTCATTTAGCATCACCCAATCTTGATTTGATTGAACCAATTAGGCCTTCAATTGCCAAGGAAAAAACAACTAGTGTCTCCACAAATATGATTGCTCATTCGGCATCACCCGATTTTTATTTGATTGAACTAATTAGGATTTCTGCTGCCAAAGAAAAAACACCTCTTGTGTCCACAAATATGGTTGTTCATTCGCCACACCCATTCTTGACTCTTCTGAATATATGTGACACCACGAAAAATCCCCAAAATAAAAAATAATTTTAACATATAAGGTCTTTAAAATACCAACAATAATTTTATCTACTAAACACATACATTTTAGTATTTCGACTTAGATTATTGCAATCTAGATTCATATTGCTTGATCTTATCACTGTTTATGAGTGCTCTGTTTATCTTACTTTCTTTTCAGATTTGATAAGATGTGTTTTCCTTGACATGTAATATGCTTCGTAAATTTTTTATGTTGCGCAATAAAAAGTTCTCATCGATATTAAAGTTGTGATGATGATGATGATTAAAGTCTATTGAGACCAACTTTGGTCTATTGGACCTTAAGAAGGATAATACTTGGTTTAGTTTACAATCTTGTTCATGTGTTCAAAGAGCTTACCAAGAAGCTTTCTAAGCTCACTATAGTTTTGAAAAGTTAGGAGGTTATAAAGGTTTGTATTATAACAAATACTATGAAACTCAGATCTAATGTGGGTGTAAGCAAGGCACTCTAAGAGAAAGTGATTTTCATCATTGACGCTCATAGACTCACACATATGATAAACCCTTTCTGCCCATGGCATTTTAGGAATAGACCAACGTCATGTTTCACTATGGAGTTAATGAGAGTTCGTTCTAATCTTGGCTATATTAATCTTCTTCCGTGATCTAGTTACTACCGAGAAATGCTCACGATCTTCCAAGATAGGATTGATGACCTCCTTATAGTATATTATTTTTCTCATAACCACTAAATTTTCCTCACACCAAAATTTGTCTTTAAACTTAGAAGTAACAATATTTTTGACATTATCAATGTTCTCCAAAATGTCCTTTTCATTAATGCCCCAATGGTTTAACCAAGCCATGGTATCTTTACACTTGCACTGCTTAAGGCGTAGTTGGTTTTGACTTGAGTTTAAAGCAATTTTAGGAAGCCTCTCGTTTCCCATGTTATTTATCTTATGCTTGCACATCAGGTACCTAGTCATAGCCATGCGCTCGATGGGGGAAAGATCCACTTCTATGAGGAGAATAGGATAAGGTGTATTGCTTTTAATTTTGAGGTTATAAGTTATAAACAGTTTCTTGATTTGCTCAATCGTACTCCAAGATTCTCTAGAAATATTGCACCCCCATACTTGACAACCATATAAGATAATAGAGATGACAAGAGTTTCAAAGAGGAACTTATTTTTATCCCACATGACGAGATTGGCTAATTTACAATTATTTTCAAGATCAAAATAAGCTTTCCACCCTCCATTAATCCTTTTCTCAATGCTATAGTTCCAATTGAGTTTGTGATGTATATCAATTCCGAAATACTTGTAAGAAATCATTTCCTCTAGATTTCTAGTGTTAGCATGTTTATTTAGTAAGTCATGGAAAATCTATTAAAATAGATAATAATTATACATTAAAATATTCATTTTAATATATGGAATATCTATTAAACTCTTCATTTTAATATATGGAATATCTGTTAAACTATTCATTTTAATATACATTAAAATATTTATTTTAATATATTTTGTAAATTAATATTTTAATTTATTTTCTAGGAGATTTTTTTTATAATTTGTATGTATTTTTCTTGTTTTACTTGACTAAGTTAAAATGGGTTTATATAGATAACAATCATGTCTCTTTTTAATGAGTAGAGATGCAAAACTTCTTACTTTTATAAAGTGAAACTTTCCATCAAAATCATTTAGACACCTACCTTGCCTTTTATTTATGAATCAAACCAACATATTTAAAATATTTGTTGAATTTGTGAAACTTTCCATCAAAATCATTTAGACACCTACCTTGCCTTTTATTTATGAATGGAACCAACATATTTAAAATATTTGTTGAATTCAATGCTTTATGTTAGAGATAAGATTTTTGTAGATATTATTTTGGAATATTATTGGATATACTGTATTGATATTATTAGAAAAAGAAATTTATATTGCATGATATTACAAGCTAAACTAACATAGGCCTCAAGATTTATGACTAATGTTATAGAACATTTTACCTACAAAATTTATCAAGTTCAATAATGGGAGCAAGATTGGAAATTATGCTTAGTAATATTAAAGAGAATGAGTCTATATGTATTAGATGCTTCAAACTTTGACATCCTTAATAGTTAATTATAGATGATCCTTATAGAATAAACATGCTTGATTTGGGGAGAAAGCTAAACATGTGAATTATAAATTTTTTATTATATAAATTGATATATTTTTTCTTATATAATATTTTTTAAGTAAAATATAATAAATTAATATTTTTTATTTACAATATTTACTTATCTTAATTTATAAGTAAATATCATAAAATCTGTCACTAAATATCTAACAAAAATTACAATACAATATATCATTTTGAAGAAAATCCAAAATACTTGGATAAAAAAAATTCAAATATTATTTTCTTTTCAAATAATTATTTTAATAAATCAAATTTAATTTATAATTTTTTTAAATAAGTTAAAATTTCTAAATTCAAAATTATTATAAATTAATAAAATATAATATTCATAAAATTTAAAAAAAATTCATTAAAAAATTATAAGATATATATATATATAACAAAACTTAATTAATTTATCAAAAACAATTTTTTCATTTTCAAATAATAAAATACAAAAATATTTTTTTCATTTTAAAATAACATTAAATTGAAATTATAATAACTCTAAATTTATTTTATAACGTTCTTCTACCAAATATTTATAAAATAATGAAAACATAATAAGTTAAAATTCATAATAATTATAAAAATATAAATATAAATAAAAATGATATCGGTATCACTTTATACAGCTTAAAAGTTATGTTAGTCTCCAACAACGAATTAAGATGAATTAATGGTTACTAATGGGTTCTAATGGTTACTAACATAGGAATTAAGATGAATTAAGATGAATGCATCTGCATATTGGAGCTGACTTGGCTCAAGGTAATGCCCCTGTCATTCATATGTTTTGACTTGTTAAAGTCAGATTCAATAAACCGCTATATATGTTTTGACTTGTTAAAACCAGTTCAATCAACTCATCCTAAGTGCCCTGAAATTCGTCGTAAATCATTTCAAAGCCTATAGCAACTTGCCAAGATTGAAAACAACAACGCTCCATAACAATAGAAAATTGCTTGGCATATTTGCGCATGGCATAACCCAATTTCAAAACAAGCAGCTTTCATCACGTGAGAGGTGATAATTTATGTAGTCAAATATTAAATTTATGAATAGAAGCAAATTACACATAGTATAAATAGAACCAGTTTACAAATCCAATCCATTCACTATCTACTCTATCGATCTGTGAAACAGAAATAATAATGAAATAGTTGTCTACCGGAGGACGTGTACTCCATGCCGTCTATGTTCTCCATTAGAATGCCTCGGAGGGAGCTTGGCATTGAAATGAACCATGCTGAGCGTTGATGACTACAAGGGAGTGGTGCACAGGTGTAATATTGGATTCTGTGAAAAAAAATCCCTTTAACATGACTAGTGACATTAAATTGGTTGAAGATTCAAAATCCAAAAAAATACATAGTTCAAGATCACTTAAAATACATATACAGTAGTCTATATCTAACATACCAAATAGTATAAATAGAACCAGTGTACGAATCCAATCCATTCACTATCTACTCCATCGATCTGTGATAGCCAAAACCGAGCCGACTAAACTTGGGTTTAGGGCTCAGTCGATATACAAAGTAATACAAACTTGTCGGTTACAAACTGGTCCGTCCAGACTTGTATGTCGAGACTCGTCGGTCTACAGAGCTTCAGCTCTTCGACTAAATTACATGCATAGAAGCTTGAGCTTCGACTGTTCTTCCTCACCCTGAGTTCCTCTGCTTTGTGTGACTGTCTCTGTGTTCCTGTGTCCAACAGATTTACATAAATGCTTCTTCTATTTATAGGCAATTTGAAAATTGCTACAGCATGGGCCGACTGACTTGCCATTAAAGACTGTAATTACTATCTATCTAACAACTTAGCTTCAGAAATAAATTCGACTGGACTATGTTGCCTACTCGTGGACTTTTCCTCCTTGTCAGACTGACAGACAAGATCTCGACTTGTACGGCCTCTGACAAAGTCGGCTGGAAGTTACATACTGATCTGCTAGTAATTACATTTCTCCAACACTCCCCCTTAATTATGAGCAGATGGGGATTTTTAAAACAAAATTTACAAAATGTTTCAGAGCTTAGACATGCTTTGTTTATGACAGAGTTCATTGTGGGGAACTTGTCATTCCAAGATAACTACGCAGATACTGGAATGTGTCCTTTGCCAATGGCTTTGTGAAGATGTCGGCAAGTTGGTATTCAGTCCTGCAAAATTCCAAACAAATTTCTTTGTCGTTCACCAACTCTCTTATAAAATGAAACCTTGTGTCAATGTGCTTGGTTCTCTTGTGAAACACATGATTCTTTGATAATGCTATGGCTGAATTGTTGTCGCAGAAGATTGTTGTCGGTTCTTGATGGTTCTGTGACAAGTCTTTTAAGACTCTCCTCATCCAGACAGCTTGACATGTAGCACTTGTTGCTACAACATACTCTGCTTCAGCTGAAGATAGAGTTACTATGGGCTGTTTCTTTGAAGCCCATGAAACAACACCTGTACCAAAATGAAATGTGCACCCAGATGTGTTTTTCCTATCATCTATGCTACCTCCATTGTCACTGTCAGTTTAACCAATGAGTTTAAAATTTTCTGAGGTTGAATACATAATACCAAGGTCTTTTGTCCCACTTACATAGTTTAGAATTCTTTTTCCTGCTTGCCAATGTCAATCTTTTGGTGACTCCATGAAACTTGAGATCAGACTTACTCCATACATAATGTCTCATCTTGTTGTTGTCAAATACATAAGGCTGCCAACAAGCCTTTTGAATAGCGTAGGATCTACAGTGGATCCTTCATCATCCTTGCTCAATTTTAAACCTGTTATTACTAGTGTTGGGGCTGTCTTACTGTTAGACATGTTAAATCTTTTTAAAACTTCACTTGCATACTTAGACTGTGATATAAAGATACCACTTTCAGACTGCTGAACTTCAATGCCCAGAAAAAACTTCATAAGCCCCAGATCAGTCATTTCAAATTCACTTTCCATGATTGTTTTAAAATCTGCTATGCCATAATCACCAGTAAATATTAAATCATCTACATACAGGCAGACAATTAACATCTTACCTTGCTCATCGACTTTGGTGTACAAAGTCGGTTCACTTTCACTTCTGTGAAATCCATTTTCAATGAGATATGAATCAATCCGACTGTACCAAGCTCTAGGACCTTGCTTCAAACCATGTAATGCCTTTTTCAGCCTGTACACTTTGTGCTCTTGACCTGGAACTTCATACCCTTGTGGCTATTCCACATATACTTCCTCTTCTAGATAGCCATTTAAAAATGCTGACTTGACATCCATTTGATGAACATGCCATTTGTTTTGAGCAGCAATGGCCAAAACTGTTCTGACTGTATCCATGCGTGCAATAGGTGCGAATGTTTCATTGAAGTCGATGCCGAGTTGCTGAGTGAACCCTCTTGCTACCATTCTTGCCTTGTGCTTTTGCACATTCCCATCAGCATCTTGCTTTGTCTTATAAATCCATTTGACACTGATTACATCCTTGTCTGTTGGTACATCGACCAGTTCCCATGTCTGGTTCTTCTCAATGCATTCTATTTCTTCATCCATGGCTTGTGCCCATACTTCTTCTTCAACAGCTTCTTCAAATGTTAGTGGATCATATATAGGGGAAAATAATGCAAACAGAGAGAATGAATTAGGTGTACCAGCTTCATATATCTCTCGCAGACTTCTTGTCTTCACCGGTTCTGTCAATGTCGACCTCAACAAAATGCTTGATGGAGTCTGCTGTCCTCTTGGTGTACTTGTCGATGTAGCTTGAGCTGCTACTTGTGTCGATGGTCCTTGTGCTGAACCATGTCTTGGTGTCATGGGAGTCGACGGTGCTCCGACCGGTTGACTTACATGTGGTATTTGAACCACTTCCTCTTCCATATCATCGTTGTCGATGTTCGACACAATGTTGACATTTGTGTCGACGGTTCCATCTCATGATTCATTCTCGACAAATTGAACATCCCGACTGATTATGACTTTCCTTGTGACGGGGTCATACAACTTGTATGCTTTTGTGTCTTCTGAATAACTGACAAAAATACATTTCTGTCCCTTCTTGTCTAGCTTCCTTCTCAGCTCATCTGGAATATGAGCATATGCAACACAACCAAAAACTTTTAAATGTGAGACACTATGATTCATACCTGTCCATGCTTCTTGGGGAACTTTGTTCTTCACACTCTTTGTCGGACACCGGTTCATAATGTATACGACAGTTGCGACTACTTCACCCCAATACTCATTTGGAAAATGCTTGGCTGCCAACATGCTGCGTGCCATCTCCATGATGGTTCTGTTCTTTCTTTCGGCAATACCGTTTTGCTGAGGTGTATACCGTGTAGTGAATTGTTTCTGTATGCCATGGGTCTTGCAAAAATTCAGAAATTCATTTGATACATATTCACCTCCTCTGTCAGTCCTTAAAATATTGATGCGGTGACCACTCTGGTTCTCCACGAGTGCCTTGAACTGCTGAAAATAACCAAATGCATCAGATTTTTGTTTCAAGAAATATACCCATGTTTTTCTTGAGTAGTCATCAATAAAGGTTAGAAAATATTTGCAATCACCAATGGATGATGTCTGCATTGGACCACAAATGTCAGAGTGCACAATTTCAAGTGGTGTGCGTGCTCTATAGGACTTTTCGACTGGAAATGTCTCTCTATGCTGCTTGCCAAAAATGCAGCCTTCACAAACCCTCTCTGGTCTGTCGATCAATGGTAATCCCTTCACCATATTCTTTGTGTGCAGTAGCTTCAGCCCACCAAAATTCAGATGTCCAAATCTGAAATGCCACAACCAGGATTCATCCTGAACTTCTGTCTGAAATGCAGCTTGCAAATTAGCACTGCAATTTTCTTTCTTGTCGAGGAGCTCGACTGTTTCTTCACTTTCTGCCTTGAATGCAGCTCCTGTCTTTGTCTTCCCTTTTATGTCAGGAACTATCCTCAAAGGAAACAAGCGGTTGCTTGTCATTGGCACTTTTGCTATCAGTTGGTCGCTTGGACGCTTGTCTTTGATCACACAGTGTTCATCTTCCATGTAGACTCTGTAGCCATTTTGTAACAACTGTCCAATGCTTAACAGATTATGTTTCAGACCTTCAACATGATAGATATCAGGGATATACTTACTCTCCCCCTGTTTGGTTAGAATATCAACAGTGCCTTTTCCTAAGACAGTAACTTGGACATTGTTTCCAAGTGTAACATCAGTTTTAACTGAAGTGTCTAGACTGGAAAACAGATTTAAATTACCAATCATATGGTTGCTACATCCTGAGTCTAGGTACCATATGTCATGTGGACTTTCTTGAACAGTGTTGCATTCAAGTGGAGATGTCGATGCCATTAACATTGCTCCTGTCGACATGTTGGTGCTGGTCGACTGACTTGGGCTTTGTCTTCCTTGGTCATATTGCTTCTTCCTGCATTCATATGCATAATGACCAAACTTCTTACAGTATTGACATTGAATTTTTGATTTATCAAACCTCTGGCCACTTGGCTGACTTGGGTTCTGGTTATCTCCTCTGCCACCGACATTTGCAGGACTTCTGCCTCGTCCTCCTCTTGAAGAACTTCTTCCTCTGCCTCTGAAGTTGTTTCTCCCCCTGCCTCTACCATGGCTTATGGATGACTGTGCTGCAAATGCACCTTCCAATGATGTCTGTGATCTGTTGATTTTGTGTTCATGATTGATGAGTGAAGCTTGCAGCTCATCAATGGAGAATGTCGACATGTTTGTGTGTTCCTCTAAGGTCACAACCAAATTTTCAAATCTTGGGGGAAGACTTCTGAGAATTTTTTCAACAACCCTTTGGTTTGACATGGGTTCTCCATGAGATTTCAGTTGGTTTATCAACCCAACAACTTTGGTGTAGAATGTGTCTACATTCTCTGAATCTTTCATGCACAGAGATTCAAAATCTTTTCTCAGAATCTGCAGCTTGGATGTCTTTACCTTATCCAAACCTTGATAGGCAGTCTCCAATGTATCCCATGCTTGCTTGGCATTAGTCGATGCTGCTATTCTTGGGAGTATGCTCTCATGCATAGCTTGATGTATGAAAAATAGAGCTTTTCCATCTCTCTTCCTCTGTTCTCTCAAGGCATCTTTATGAGCCTGTGTGAGATTGTTATATGCTGTCATGTCTGCTGGTTCTACATAACCATGCTGGACTATCTCCCAGACATCTTGTCCTCTGAATAAAGCCTTCATTGTTAAAGACCAATATTCATAATTCTTTCCTGTGAAACTTGGAGGTTGTAATGAACCAGAAGTGGAAGCCATTTTAATTTTTTTTAATTAACTTCCTCAGAAAATTAATTTCCACTTTTTAAGACAAGATTTCTTTCCTAAAATCTTGGGCTGATATAAACCTTGCTCTGATATAACCTTGCTCTGATACCAGATAGCCAAAACCGAGCTGACTAAACTTGGGTTTAGGGCTCAGTCGATATTTAAATTTTTCACTTTTACTTTTCACGCCGACCACTTTACTTTTTCACCAGTCGGGTGAAACTTGTCTATGTCCGACCAGACAAGTTTACAAATTTTAGTCGGTCCTACACTCGACCAAAATTACTCCGACTCACTTGTCCAACCGACTTTTACCTCGACCACTTTTACTCCGACCAAGTTGGCTCTTCGACCAAGTCGGACCTTCGACCAAGTCGGCTGCTTTAGTCGGCTGACCAACCGACCACTCAAGTCGGCTCTTCGACCACTCTAGTCGGCTCACTTTGGTCGAAATCTGCAGGATATGTTTCTTAGTCTAAAGACTTAAGAAATTACAAAT
This sequence comes from Pseudotsuga menziesii, assembly GCA_001517045.1. Lineage (NCBI taxonomy): Eukaryota > Viridiplantae > Streptophyta > Pinopsida > Pinales > Pinaceae > Pseudotsuga > Pseudotsuga menziesii. The sequence goes on from LPNX010013510.1 coordinate 213,066, forward strand.
GCTTTTCACCTGTGAGTAAAATGAAGTAAAATAGACACATTTACAAATCCAAATAACTTATGAGAAACATATGCCCAAATATGTAGGAAGACTTGAGTCAACCAATGTGCCGTAAAACCTGGAACTTTCACGCGGTGAGATTTTTATGGGTTCTTGTTCTTTCACTTAACAGTAACTGTAAAAGACATTTACAGATGTAAATCTGGAAATATATGCGACCAAATAATCATGCATTCAACCACAAACTATTTCATATATTAACTATGCTGAAATACAAAGTAATACAAACTTGTCGGTTACAAACTGGTCCGTCCAGACTTGTCTGTCCAGACTCATCGGTCTACAGAGCTTCAGCTCTTCGACTAAATTACATGCACAGAAGCTTGAGCTTCGACTGTTCTTCCTCACCCTGAGTTCCTCTGCTCTGTGTGACTGTCTCTGTGTTCCTGTGTCCAACAGATTTACAAAAATGCTTCTTCTATTTATAGGCAATTTGAAAATTGCTACAGCATGGGCGGACTGACTTGCCATTAAAGACTGTAATTACTATCTATCTAACAACTTAGCTTCAGAAATAAATTCGACTGGACTATGTTGCCTACTCGTGGACTTTTCCTCCTTGTTAGACTGACAGACAAGATCTCGACTTGTACGGCCTCTGACAAAGTCGGCTGGAAGTTACGTACTAATCTGCGAGTAATTACATTTCTCCAACACTTTCATCATGTGAGAGGTGATAATTTATGAAGTCAAATATTAAATTTATGAATAGAAGCAAATTACAAATAGTATAAATAGAACCAGTTTACGAATCCAATCCATTCACTATCTACTCCATCGATCTGTGAAACAATAATAATAATGAAATAGTTGTCTACCAGAGGACGTGTATTCCATGCCGTCTATGTTCTCCATTAGAATGCCTCGGAGGGAGCTTGGCATTGAAATGAACCATGCTGAGCGTTGATGACTACAAGGGAGTGGTGCACAGGTGTAATATTGGATTCTGTGAAAAAAAATCCCTTTAACATGGCTAGTGACATTAAATTGGTTGAAGATTCAAAATCCAAAAAAATACATAGTTCAAGATCACTTAAAATACATATACAGTAGTCTATATCTAACATGCCACCGAACTCCAGCTAAACAGAAATCCCACAGCATCAATAATTAAACTCCAACGAAACAGAAATTCCACGGCATCAATAATTGAACAACTTTAAAATTTAAATCTCCAAAATGATGTTACAAAACCAACTATTAAGCATACTTCTCAATCCCTCTAATTATAGCATTTGTTGCACTTGCAATTCTGGGTCACAAATCAGCACACTCTTTCCCAATGGGCTCTGTGATAGCAGAACCTTTCATTTCTCCTTCAGATTTATTATGATGCCCGCATTGTCTTAGAAATACTTATAAACGTTGTCCTTTTGGTGCTAGAGCTTCCGCTATCGATCAATTGATAGGACATGACCTTCTTTCTGAGTTTGGGCTTTCCCTTCTTAACAGTAGCCGTGACCATATCCACAACGTAGGCCGCATGAAGCTTGTTGAGACGATCCTTTATTCTCTTCACATAAATTATTTACAAGTTCTTGGCTCCTGTGTAATGTGCGAAGTTCACCGTTGTTGCCATTAACAAACCCAGTGACATCCTGAACTTGTTCCCCGCTGCACCTCTGGCTGCTCCTTTTCTGAATCCACTAAAACCCTGGCGGGCGAAATAATTCAAATTTAAATCAGTGGTGCCTTAACAAGATTCAAATTTTAAACCAGCAAAGATTGCACCCATTGATGTGGCATGTGGCATGGGATAATTAGCATCCAACAAATCGAACGGGCTCTTGGGTCTCGCAGGCAGGAGAACTACCCAGAACGGTTATGAATTCCAATATCTATCCCATAACTAGTTTGCTCTTGGAAGTAAATGTGAATTTTAAATTTTGAATTTGAAAGAATCGCTAAATACGATGTAATCAATGCAAAGCTGCTAATTGAAAAGGGCAAGAGATATCTAGTAGATTTGGACTAGACTGTTCGACGACGTTGTGATTGGGAGTTGTCCTGTCAATCAGTAGGGCGTTGTCCAGACCTGATACCCTGTCTGTCGAGCATGCCGTGATGGAGTTTAACGGAGACGGAGAGGGCTCCATAGGACGCGACGAACGTCTGATTACCGGCCTGTTTTTCCGATTCCGGCCGATGGAGAATGGGAGTGATATGCGGGGCCATGCCAGCCAACTGGCTTATCTGGCATGAACGTACATGTTAGGTAAGCTTGGCCTGTTATTACCATATGTAAGTTACACATCAGCTTTGATTGTTCCAAAGATACCGTTTACGATTTATACAAAGATGATGAATATATAGGAGTCTATATTTGAAGATAATTCTTCTTTTTCACAGGCTTTTTAAGATTTAATATATCGGTATTAAATTAAGAAGGCAAAGAGTTCTCTCTTCTTGACATCATTGGATCTTGTGGCCAAATCCAGAAAAGGCATTGTCAATTGCGATAAAAGCATTGTAAGTGTAGAATACCTTGCTTTTGCAGGACTTGCCATCTCCACCCGCAAGGCCATTGAAGAAACTCTATGAAATTATGGACCCTACGTTTCCACGTCCGCCACTTGGAGAACCTATAACCAGATATCTTATGCGTGTCAAGTTATGTGTGTTCACTTAGTTCATTGTTACTCTTACCCATGCAATTCTGCCACCTGTTTGCAATAAGGTTTTTCCAAAAAGTGATAACTTGAAATCCTAGCAATACATTACATATTAATTGTTATCTGGGCTATTAAATATGAAAGTCCATTCTTTAGGAAAAAAATTATAGTCCCACGAAGCCATGGCCACAAATCACTCGAGCACACCACAGATTCATTAAGCACTCGGTGATTTAGTCAAAACAAAAAAGAAAAGATCTTTGTAAATAATACAAACATCTCAAATGCATGTACAAAGTCTATAATCATGAATGCACAATTTCCTAGTTGTTTCTATGCATTCCAAGTCCTGCCTATAGCAAAGGTAAAAAAACACTGCTCCTTACTTGGTAATTATGTTTTCCATATGTCAAAATTGATATTGATGGAGAACACACTCAAATTCGCTGCATGTGCTAATAGAATTACCCCATATGTCGAGGAGGAGGCGTTTGATAAAGCAAGAAAGGAAAAACCTCAAGTTTGGGTATGGAAGGTTGTTTATATAACCTGCAATGGAAAAGGAGGAGAACATATAAGCTTAAGAAGGAAGTTGAAGCTCTTTTAAGTAATAGCACTCACAAACATGTAGGGGTTGAAGCTTTATCACATGAACCAAACCCAGTATGATCTTCAGCTTCTCGCATTGTTTTTCCCACAACTCCTTTGAAGATACGTAATATTCCCAGACTTAATTATAATTCAGATAATCTGCTAACATTTAAGAGTTGAAGCTTGGTAAATTGTGTAAGCTCCTCTATGATCTTCAGCTTCATACATCTGCCTTCCTTCAACACCTCCAAAGATCCCAATTTTTCCATACTTGCCAACTCTTCTAACTAAGAGCACATGAGACAATTAATTGGTGAAGCTTTGTACACTGCACCAACCCCCTAATGCTCTTCAACTTCACACATTCATTTGCTGACAACTCCTCCATAGATCGCAATGTATCATACTTGGAGGATATTCTAACTCAAAGTATCCACTAACTTTTAGGAGTCGAATTTTTGTGGCCTGCCCCAACCCCGTAATGCTCTTCAACCCACAAATTCACTTGTGCACAACACCTCAAAGATACTAATGCTTCCATAATTTTCCATACTTTGGATCCCTTTTAACTCAAAGCACTACTAACTCAAATCACTCACAAACATGTAGTACCCGAATTTTTTATGCCCGTGTCAAATAACGTATGCTATTAAACCTTCTAGCGTCTATATGTTGAAGATTTGTACGTTGCATCAACCCTCATTTTCTCTTTAGCTTCACGCATTCTTTTGCATTAAACGCCTTCAAAGATCCCAATGTTTCCATACTTGGAATTTGTTCTAACTGAGAGCAGCCAAAAATAGTTAAAGGTTTGTTCATTGTGCCAACCTACACCAACACCCTGATTCTCTTCAACTTCACACATCGGTCTGCACACAAATCCTTCAAAGATCCCAATGTTTCAATACTTGGCAACTCTTATAACTAAAAGCATTCGATAATAGATAGTTGTTGAAACTATGTCACTACTAAAACCCTATACATGCTTTAGGAGTAACAGGGTAATAAAACCCATTTCAACCTTAATTCCAATATTGGAAGGTAATAACTAACACTCGGTCCATCACAGGGACATTTGTTTGTATGAGTTGTGAGAGCCAGGTTTGAGAGAACATAATTGTGATTTTAGTAGTGATTGTGCATAGAGGTTCAGGTTCGAATCTCTAAAAAGGTATATGTCTTTGTTGTAAGTGATTGTGCAATGAGAGGTTCGAATTAAAATATCTGAAAAGTATCTTTCTTTGTTATATTTTCGAGGAGTGAGAGTTAGAAGCCTTGGCCAATTTCTAAACAGGGGTATGGTCTCTCCCAGTATCTATACATGCTTCCACCTCTGCCACTTGGAGAACCTCCTCCTAAATTGTAGCATCGACCGCTCTTACAGCCTTAGAATCGGTAAGCAGAGGTCGTCCAACAGTAACCACACTCACTACTTTTGAATAATCCTTCGGGATTACATTGTAAATAATATATCAGTTATTAGTTAGTAAATTCTAGTTAATAATCTCGTTATCTAACTGTAGATAATGGTTTTGATTTCCTTTATATGTAACACTCATCTATGTAATAAGATATTGATTTTTTGAGGTTCTTCACGGCTTGTGTTAGTGGTATTAGAGCAAGGCAACGAAGCAGTGGTGAGAAAGAAGGAGCCCGTGAAGGCGGAGCCAGCAAAGGAGCTATCACCAAGAAATGAGAGTTGCTTAGTAAAGATTGCTGAAGAAAGACAAAGACTGCACATAAAGGGGAGAGTGCACGTAAATTGTTCCAGTAATTGTTTTGAAGAATTATTTTCTTTTTAAAAAAAATAGAAAAGAAAAAGGAAGAGAGCCGCCATTTATTTTTTCATGCAATGGTTTCTTTAAATTAATTATCAAATCTTTGGGGAGTTCTTTTTAGAAAATAAAAGCTTTTAAACAACCATTTATATTTGAGTGGAAGGTTTTTTTAAATTGAATTATTAAACCTTTTGGAAATCTTTTTAGAAGATAAAAATATTTTAAAGAACATTGGCTAAGATGAAAAGAATATATCAGACTGTATTTTGTACACAAAAATTTACTAGACAATAAATTTCAATGAATTCTTTAATTTCAATTGTTGGAGTTATTTTGTCTGGAAAAGAAAATTATCAGGAATGGTTTCGTAAAGTTAAAAATACCCTTAATTTTAGTGATATGTGGGATGGAATTTGTGAAAATGAGAATTTACAAGATAAGAAAGATGGAGAAGCAATAGATGAAGTGGACAAAAGTGCACCAATACCACCTACAAATGCCAAAGAGAAACATATCATTAAAAATAAGGGTATTTTTAATTTTACGAAACCATTCCTGATAATTTGTGAAAATGAGAATTTAGAAGATAAGAAAGATGGAGAAGTAATAGATGAAGTGGATGAAAGTGCACAGGTACCATCTACAACTGCCAAAGAGTTAGCATTATGGAAAAGCAAGGATAAGAAGGCTTATGCCTTGATCATTTCCTATGTAAGTGAAGAAGTAAGTAGACATTTAGTTTCTAGCAAAAGTGCTTGGGAAGCATTAAAGAAACTAAAAGATTTGTATGATTCACATTCTAAGCTTGAAATCATACATTTGCTGATGAAGTTATTTAACTTAGAATTAAAAGATAATGATCCAATGAAACTTGATTATGAAATTAGAGCCATTTTCCATGATATTGATGCAACTGGTGTAAAAGCTGACATTCGACTTACTACATTTATTAAAGCTCTATATCCTACCTATACTCAATATTTAGAATCACTTCAAGCTAGTGGCCAAATGAAAGCTATGACCTTTGAAACATTTGTTGAGAAAATTGCAAAAAGAGAGAAAGCATTTGGGATGGAGTCTAAACCCAATGAAGAAACTTTGTGTCTTGCACAGAAAGGACACAAATAAAAAGAAGAATTTGCAAAGGATGAAAATCGAAGCAGAGGTCGAGGTAGAGGACAAAGAGGACATTACAGAGAAAGGGGGGGAAGATTTAGAGAAACAATGTTATAGATGTGGACAAACTGGTCATACTGCTAGTTATTGTAGAACTTCTTGTGAGAAAATTGTTAACAAGAAAGAGCAAGTACAAGATAAAGGAAATGATAAAGGTAACCCTCCTGAATCTGCACATTATGTTGTTGCACATTGTATCTAGGAATTGAAGAAGCTTTTAGTACTTCGTTTTCTTGGAATGACATTTGGTTATTAGATATTGGAGCCACATGTCATATGACATTTAGAAAATACTTCTTTGAAAATTTTAGTGATCAAATTGATGGGGTAGTACATTTGGTAGATAAGTCTCAGTTAAAATCTTCAGGAATTGGTTATGTTAGATTGAAATTATCAGGACTTGCTGATTATATACTTTCTGATGTTCTTTATGTTCCATAATTGAAGAGAAATCTAATATCTCTTGTGCAAATTAGACAACAAGATCACTCAATACATATGTTTGATAACATCATTGAAATTAGAAGAGATTATGATAATGCGATTGTAATGAATGGAGTGGAATATAACAAACTTTTAAAGTTGAATGGTACATCATCCAATTCATAGAATTCTGCAAATTTGGTTAAGCATAATAGTAATTTATCTTCCAGCTTGTTATGGCATGCTAGATTTGGTCATATTAATTATGACAGTCTTAGGATTATGAAACAGAAAGGAGTTCAAGGGCTTCCTACTATTCCAAGACAACTTTCCCCATGTGATGCTTGCATTTTAGGCAAGCATAGTAAACAACATTTTCATGATTCTATGTTTCGAGCTTGAAGAAAGCTTGGTCTTATTCACTCAAATTTATGTGGGCCCATGCCCGTTCCATCAGCAAATGGTAACAAGTATATAATGGCTTTCATTGATGACTTTACAAGGATGTGTTGGGTTTATTTATTAAAAGCAAAATCTCAAGCTTTTGATACATTCAAAAATTTTCATTTATGGATTAAAAATGAAGCTCAACTCAATATTGGAACCCTTCGAACTGATAACAGTGGTGAATATACATCTCAAGATTTTGAAAAATATTTGCAGGAGAATGGTATTAAACATCAAACAACTGTTCCTTATAATCCACAACAAAATGGTGTGGCAGAACGTATGAATAGGACATTGTTGAATATGGTAAGATCAATGATGTTTTTTAAGAATGTCAAGCTAATGTTTTGGGGAGAAGCAGTTCTTTGTGTTGTCTACATTAAGAATAGATGTCATTTTGCTGCACTACAAAACAAAACACCTTATGAAATGTGGCATGACCATCTTCCAACTTTCAAGCATTTTAGAATTTTCGGTTCCACATGTTATGCTTTGATTCCTGAGCAACAAAGACATAAATTGGGAGCAAGAAGTCGAAAGTGTATTTTTTGGGGATATTCTAATACTTCTAAAGCTTATAGATTGTATGATGAAGACAACATGAATTTTATTGTTTCTAGAGATGTTATATTTCTTGAATTTGAGAAAGATGCACTCACTATTGATAAACAACTTGCTCAGCTTGATAGATTTCATTCTAAAAAAATCTATCATGAAATGGATAATGGACTTCCAAATCTTGAAGGATGGATTCCTGTTCTAAGTCAAGTTTTGGAATTTCCTTTTATAGGAACAAATTCTTCTAATGCACAAGTTGATGAAACAAAAGATCAAACAGTTGATGATATTGTTAATGGAATGGATAAATTAAGTATCATAGATAATGCAGAACCAACTCTTAAAGAAGAAATAGAGCAAACATCACAATAAGAAGAAGTTCATAGATCGATATGGACTAAGACATTTCCAGAAAGGTATGATGATTTTGTCACATTAGATTGTGAATTAAAATTTCATGCTTTTGATGGACCTGCATCTTTTCAAGAAGCAGTAAATAGTGAGGTATGGAAAAGTGCAATGCAAAGAGAGTATGATGCTCTCATAAAAAATGGAACTTGGAGGTTGGTGAACCCTCCAATTGAAACCAAACCGATTGGATGCCAGTGGATATATAGGAATAAGTATAAAGCAGATGGGTCACTTGACAAACACAAAGTGAGACTTGTAGAAAAAGGGTATGCACAGAAAGAAGGTGTTGATTACACATAAACATTTGCTCCTACAGCTAAATGGGGCACCATTCGAACTTTGTTTTCATTAGCAACACAAAAATGATGGAAAATACATCATATGGATGTTAAAACTGCCTTTTTGAATGGAGACTTGAAAGAAGATGTCTATATGGATCAGTTGAAGGCTTTGCTATCAAAGGTCAAGAACAGAAGGTATGCAAATTGGTCAAATCTTTATATGGTTTGAAGCAAGCACCCCGAGCATGGTATGAAAAGTTAATTGAACATCTTCTCAAATTGAATTATAATCATTTCAATCTAGATGATGCAACTTTATTTGTCAAGAAAGTTGGAAGATCGGTTGTATATCTAGTTGTCTATGTGGATGATTTGCTTATCACAGGAAATAATGATGATTATATAGTATCTATCAAAAGAGAGTTGAAAAAGGTTTTTGATATGATAGATTTTGGATTATTACATTATTATTTAGGAATTGAAGTAGATAAAAAACCAAAGTACATTTTCATTTCTCAGAAAAAATATGTTGGAGAGTTATTAAACAAATTTGGTATGCAGGATTGTAATCCTGTTTCTACACCAATGGAGCAGAATCTAAAGCTTACTTCAAATGAAGGTAGCACATTTGAAGATCCAACAAAGTACAAGAAGCTTGTTGGAAGTTTAATTTATCTTACTACTACTCGTCCTGACATAACTTTTGTTGTAGGAATACTTTCCAGGTTTATGCATCATCCATGTGAAGGTCATTGGAATGCAGTAAAGTGAGTGCTCAAATATTTAAAATACACTCAATCTTATGGCATCAAATATTCTAAAGTTTCAGACTTTCATCTCACTGGTTATTCAGATTCTGATTTTGATGGAGATAAAGAGCATGGGGTCTCTACTTCAGGTTATTTGATGAACCTTGGATCGGTAGCTATCACATGGAGATCACGAAAACAATTTATTCCTATTGATTCTACAACTGAAGCCGAATATGTTGCAACAACTCAAGCCACAAAAGAAATCATTTGGCTTCGTAAAATACTTAAAGACTTGCAGGAGAAACAGGTGACTTCAATGCCTCTCTTTGTTGACAACACTTCTGCAATTCAATTGGCCAAGAATCCAAAATTCCATGATCAAAACAAACATATCAACACCAACTATCACTTGATTTGACATCATGTTGAGGCCAAAACCATTTATCTGACACATTGTTCTACTTCAGAGCAAATTGCAAATATCTTTACTAAAGCATTGGGCTGTGAAAAGTTTGAAAAATTTAGAATGTAGCTTGGCATGTTAGATGTCCCTTCGGATTAAGGGGGAAATGTTGAATAATCCTTCAGGATTACATTGTAAATAATATTTCAGTTATTAGTTAGTAAAATCTGGTTAATAATCTCGTTATCTAACTGTAGATAACGGTTTTGATTTCCTTTATATATAACACTCATCTACGTAATAAGATATTGATTTGTTGAGGTTCTTCACGGCCCGTGTCAGCTACAACATAGTCCATTGGCACAACCACAATTTTGATCATCAACACTCATGTTCACCAGTACCCATAACACGACCGCCACCAAAAATAGATGCAGTTAACTTCCTGAAAAAGGAACTGATGTAGTTAACTTCCTGAAAAAGGAATTGAACCGAAACTTCTTCAACAGGATTATATTGGAAAGTGTTCTGTACACATGGTCGTTAGTCACTCGTTTGAGGGACTACCACTCTACTATAGTGTTTAAAAACTCACCCTTAGAGAAAAACGTCTATCAAAATAAATATATTTTTGTAGTTATTACCCACATTATACAAAAAGCTCATGTGTGCATTTATTGCTAGGTGGTAACTCTTCATATAATTATGAATTTGAAAAGTTATCTAATTATAGGAGGAATAAGTTATAGTGAATTTTGATTGACAAATGGGATACAATTTATAGGTTATATTATACAATTTATACAATAATTATACTATATCGATTGAAGTTGTAGTCTTTGGTAAACACCATATCGACCTATAATAAATTATTTATCTTATGAACAGCGAAGCACCTTCTTCCAAGCGCACATTCATGAATAAATTTTATGAATAAAATTAAATTAAATTAACAATTTCAAAAGTTAAAAGTTAAAATATAAATATATAGACATATGAGTTATGAGTTTCATTGTTTAATGCCGCCTCCTTAAATTCGATGTTAAAATGAAACAACAGATTTATATTCTATGGTCAATTTCAAATCAACAAAAATAAATTATCCTAATATGACGGAACCATGTTTCTATTCCAAAATTTACAGTATACACATCATGTTGCAACTGGTTGTGCAGCATAATCATAAATATAAATAACAGAAAAAAATAAAAAATAGAAATGCAAACGGTATTTACAGATGAAAACTATATTGGATACAAACACCATAAATAATTTCAGTTGTTGTTGTTGGGAAATTGTATATGAACAAACCAAACCATAGATCTATTTAAAAGGGATCTATCAAGCACCAATACTTATGGTTTTAGTTTATCTAATTAATGTTGTTTTATATATATGCAATTCTAAATAATTTAAATTTAATTTAAGCGGACATGTTATTTTTAATAATTTTTATAAAAGTCACCTGTCAATTCTAGGATGAGCATAAAAAAATTACACATCTCTCTCTTACTTGGCTGTAGAATGCACTCCTTTCGGATGCAACAACAAAAATTTCTTATTTTCTTTCTACACTCCATTCCACATTCCACACTGCAAATTACATAAAGTAAATTATAACAGACAAAAACAGAATACAGATTTCAATTGGTGTAAAGCAGCAACACCTAAGTATGAGCAGAGACTATAATTAAATACCTGTGATTATTATTACTGGTTTGATGTTTGCATTCTTTGAAAGCGCCTCCAGGAATTCTCTTTGATTCATGTTTAACATAAGACACTTTTCGATCAAATGTTGCACCTTTATGATTAGAACCATCCACCCATTTTATGTTAAAAATAATCGACATGATTCATCAATATATACCAAAATCTTGGAACAAGAAATTGAGGAAATTAATGTAATTTGATACAGACTGATTCAATCACTCAACAGGTGAATATATGAGGATGAAGAAAATGAGGGCGATCCATTGGGTACTAACATGTTAACGTATCTGGAAACTATACAGATCACTAGTTCTGCTGCAACTATCTGTAGTAAAATTTCTTTCATTTTATAAGAAATTCACACACCAAGAGGATTGAAATCTGCAGAGAAAGGTCAAAATTTGGATGAAAATAAAATGGTCAAATATCTTCTTAACAAATCTTGCGGCAGGTTTCATTTAGATGGCTTTTTTGTGGACAGTGAAAATCAAATCAGAAACAGGCTGCTCGCGGCAGTTTCAGTCCCATGGCTTCTCCGTGAATGGTGAAAATCAAAACAAAAACAGACTGCTATGCTTCGGTATCGTGAATGACACAGACGTGAACCAGTGAGCTTTGACCTCATGACCACAGACGTGAACTAGTGAGCTTTGACCTCATGACCTGCATCCGGTAGGGGACTTTTTAACTTTCAGGCTGTATTTTTGTCGGAATCCGGTGAATTTAATCTACAAAATCTGTAATTTATGTTGTTTGTTGGGTGATTTTAAGCTCAGAAATGAAATCAAGTGATAGGAAAACTCCTGACATCCACACTTTGTAAGATCTAGTAGTGTTTTTGGGGCATTTTGAAAATTCTGTGAAGATTCATGACAAAAAACTGTTAAAAACCAACAGGAATCAGAGGTCAAAAAGTACCCTATTAAGACAACTCGAAATATAATAACAAGGACTAGTGGTTACGAAAAATTGAAAATCTAGATACTCGAGCCTACATTTCATTCATATTATTCTAATAAACAATGTAAAACAAAATGAGGTCTCTGTTAAGATTTACAATCCTCCCTTGTCCATACATAATCTATTAGATTATATTTGCCTAACTTAGGAGTCATTACTTGATGTTGGGTCCACTTGGACTATTGGTGCCACCAGTACCAACCACTAGAGTGTGGGGACCACATATAGACGTTAAATGCACCTGAGTGCATGTTCATGCATCACTTTATGCGTCTCTAAGACCAATCCCTGCAATTTAGGAGCCACTAGGAGTGTTGCCACCAACCTCCTTCTGTTGTTGGTAGTTGGTACCTAGTTAAGTTAAGTTATGCTCCAGTTACATTTAGTTAGATGTCCTCCAGTTTAGTTAGCACCATTATTGCATGGATGCATGGTTGTAGACGCCCATTCTCACCTACCTCATCAGTTTAATTGGTTTAACTGATTGAGAGACTGAATTAGACATCTTAAGTTAGACTAGTGAGCTTCAACAGTGATTTAGCCATTTCTAGTTAGTCAGTCAGTCAGGATTGAGTTGGTATATTCGAATCATGTCCACATTATTCAAATTATCCTTTATGTAACATTGTTGTATACTATTGTGTTTAATGAAGATACTATTGTAATTTTACTAATCAATTCTTATTAATTTCTTGTGAAATTTGTCTTGTTTAGTGTATGTTTTTCATTCCATTCCACTGCACAATTATACAATTCGCTTGCACTCATTGCATGTAGATCATTGTCATAATAATTCAAACAGGGTATCAGAGCATCGGTCTCAGGTTCAATTCCCATGAGCTACACCAGAGGGGGGGCTATTGGAGTATCGGTACAACAACATGATATAACCGTCGCACCTCTGGGAATTTCCTGGTGATAGGGCCTTGTGTTGGGTTTCAAATGTTCGTCAACATCTACAGGTTTTGGTGTAATGAAAAACCTTTACATGGTATGAGATCCTATTCAGGTAAGAAGCAAGTCTGTTCAATCTCCATTATACACCAAAAGCAACTAGGTTTCCACATAAGTCCTGCAAAATGTGCATTTCTAACTATGGATTCGTCCAGAGAAGTCTCTGCAGGCATGACAAACCCCGAGAAAGTGTACATGTCAAGATGGCAGGCTTGATTCTGACATAATTACAAATTGATTGTGTTTTTGCAGTGTTTCTTACATGTGCTACGTAGCTCAATTGAAGAATTGACTGTTCAGAAGGAAGAATTGATGGATTCTACTGCTCTTGTGATACGGATTTATGCAGGAACACAACAGAATACACAAATAACCATAGAAACAAAGATGCAGTGGAAATAACACTTCATTTCATTAATAAAAGAACTGAAACTTGTTTACATATAGAATGGAAATAAACTAGCTAGAGTGCTGGTAGCTTATCTCTGAGAAGATATATGGCGGATACATGCCTCTGAACTCTATGTTACAATGAGCCTCGAAGGCCTATATATTATTGAGAAACAATGGAAACCCTCCACATCCAAAAACCTAACCCTAGGAGGTGAAACGCCAGAATGTGGGCTCCGTTGGATAACTTGGTACATCAATTTCCTGGGGTCGTAACTTTGGCATACTACCTCCGTTTGACGTGCATGATACATCGTTAGAAATATCTATTCAAGGACTAAATCTATAAATAAGAAATATTGAGTCCGAAATGGACTCATAATCGCCCAAACATTCGATGCCGAAAAGACGTCATTTAGGGCCTCAAAACGGCTCCGAAAGTTTAAGACCCGAAAATTACCAAAAATAGTAAATTGTGCTACAATTAAGGAAACTAGAAAACTAAAAGAAACAATGGTGGGGGTCCAAGTGGAATAGGTGGGTTGCCACCAATATCCTCTTGGATCATCTTGTACCCTAGATCCTTACACCCTTCAACTATGTTGATTGGAGGGCAGATATGAAGGTATCCTTGCACAAGCTTGGCCTTTTTAGGATGACTATGGGAAAAGAGACAAAACCTCATCATCCTACTACAAAAAATAAGTTCTTGAATCGGTTGAATGAAACATTTGGATTCATTTGCACTCACATCTCCAGGTATCTCCTCTTTCACCTTGAGGGATTGAAGACTCGTAAAGAATCTTGTGAGAAGATCGAATTGTTGTTTGGAAAACAAGACGAGCTTTGAGGGCATGTCTTGGAGAACGAGCTAATTGCATTGTAGCCCAGCAGTTTCGAAACTATCCAACAATTTTTCACAAAATTCAAGTCTCTAGCACTATAGTGTAAGCAATGTGGAATAGCGAGGAAGGATGAGCAACATGTGCTCTATGTGCTCAACAAACTTGGCTCTGAGTACTCTGTCTTTGTCTCTACCGTTCATTATAGAAGAGCTTCCATCCCTAATTGGAAGATGCCTTCACTATTGGCTTTGTTGAGTCTTTGATACAGGAGCAGGATAAGTTGGTTCAAATGGGAGTAATACAAACTTCAAAAAATGAAGCTCTTCTAATGTTGGACTCAACCAATGCGCAAGATAAAGGGAAGCACATGGGGAAGGAGCCTAAAGCCTCTGATTCAAATCCAAAAGAGAATCATAAGTCTTACGAAGGAGCCTAGGGATTTAAGAGAAATAAAAAATTTGAAAAGACTAAGTGTCCTTATTGTATGAGGGTCTTTCATCCAAAATTCCAGTGCATGAAGAAGACCCTCGACTAGTTGAAAACACTCCTTGAACATAACAATATTTCCCTTTCACAAGGTGCGGCGATGTCTAATACTCAAGAGTAGACTGAATAATTTGAGAGGTGCCATGCTTTGAAAGCAGGCCTCACTCCGTCGAAGGCTTACTTGATAGATTCTGGAGCATCCTATTAGGAGAACCTAGCACTCATATGGGAGATGAATCCCAAATCCCAGCTACTGGGAGAGGTTCAGTTAAAATCCAGCATGATGAGTTCAAGAATGCACTCTATGTGCCCTCTCCTATAGCAAAGAAAATTCTTCAAGATGAAGAAGAAGCATAATCTTCAACACAGTCAATTCGAACTGAAGAAAGTCTCCTTGGAGTGACTCATTCTCTTGCTGCTCCGAAAGTTTATGAGATCTCTAATATTTCATCTTCTCATATGGTTGATCCAAAAGAAGACATTTGAATCTTTGTTATTAAAGAAAACCTCTCATTCCATTCTATGCAAACATTCGAGTGATTTTTTAATTTTAAATTATGTGCAAAGTTTGTCAGTGATTGTTTCTGAAAATGAAGAGGAATTTGATTTCTCTCTCTCTAATGATGTTGTTGGTGTGAAGAAAAGTAATAATTTGTATCTTTTGGAAGAAATATCAAGTTTTAAGAGTGATCCATTCACTCTCTTTGATCTTGAGCTTCCAACAAATTCCTACATGATTACATGCACCAATATTCAGAATTTTGTTAAAGAAGGAGAAAATTGTGTTTCTACGAATTCGATGGGGCACTTGGAACCTTTGTTCTATACTCTTGGATCTGACATGACCTTATTTGGATCTGATATGACCTTATTTGGTTCGATTTTTAAGTTTCAAGAGCCTCCAGTCATGCTTGTAGCAGTTCCAATCAATTTTAGTGTGAAAAATCAAGTACCACAAGTCTCTTTCAAAATTGTTGTTGGGGATTTGATGTCAATTTTCTCTCATGAGTTTAGTTATTTTTGAAGCTATATAATATTATGGAGCTCAAGCATTCTCTCTCCACAGTCCTAGGGCTTCTCTACCTTTCTATTTGATCACATGCTCATCTCCTCACAGAATTAGCAAAGATAGAGACATTCTGCATTCGCCTAGACACTTGCTCCTAACACTTGGAGCTGTTTTTACCTCACATGGTTTGATTTTCAAGGCTGCAATATATCAGTTTCTTGGGTTTTCCTCGCATGGTTTGAATTCTCAAGCACTTTTTCTCTCTCATCAGTTGATCTCAGTTGCTCTACATGGGTCCAGTTTTCATCTTGCAGTTGTCTATGTTCCTGATTAAGTTGAGCATTTTCTTTTTCTTCCAAAGAGGAAAATTCCACTAGACATAGTCATTAGTTTGGAGAGTTCACATACACAACTTCAGGATGCTGCTGCATAGAAGAACCATACTGTTGCATAGTTGTGCAAATTGCAGCATATTTTTTGCAAGTTATTTCCCAAAGAGGAAGATTTTTCTCCTAAGAATAGCTCGTATTTCTTGTTCCTACTTGTTTTGAGGGGGCCAAGGGTTCCCAAGAGGTTTTCCCCTATTTCCTCAGTTTATTAGGCAACTTTTAATTATTTTAAATTGTAATGGGTGACTCTTGTCCTTGTTGCCATGTCCCACAGTTGTCCAAGTTGGGTCCACTTGGGCTATTGGTGCCACTAGTACCAACCACTAGATTATGGGGAATACATATAAATGTTAACTGTAACATACTTCATGTTCATGCATCAGTTTATGTGCCTCTGAGACCAATCCCTACAATTTAGGAGCCACTGGGAGTTCCACCACCAACCTCCTTCAGTTGTTAGTAGTTGGTACCTAGTTAAGCTAAGTTATGCTCTAGTTACATTCAGTTAGATGTACTCCAGTTCAGTTAGCGTCAGTCTTGCATGGTTGCATGGTTGCATGGGGATAGGCACCTATTATCACTTACCTCATCAATTTAACTGGTTTAACTGATCGAGAGACTGAATTAGACATCTAGAGTTAGACTAGTGAGCTCTGATATTGATTTAGATGCTTCTAGTTAGCCAGTAATACATGATTGAGTTGGTTGATTCGAATCATATTCTCATGATTCGAATTCGCCTTTATGTAGCACTGTTGTATACTATTGGGTTTAATGAAGATAATATTGTGAATTTACTAAGCAATTCTTATCAGTTTCTTGTGAAACTTGTCTTGTTCAGTGTATATTTTTCATTCCACATCACTACACAATTATACAATTCAATTGCACTCATTGCCCGTAGCTCAATGGCACAATAATTCAAACAGTCTCGATGTTGTAGATACTTTTATTGCTGATATACCTACCATCGACCAATCACCTTGCAGATAGCAACTCATGAGTTTATTAATATAAATCTATGCAATCTTCCAAAATTGGTCACTTGAGAGTACAACACATTTAGAGGGAAGATAGGTGTTGCAATTTAATTTCTTTAGATGCAGTTTTGTTGCTCAAATTGAGTACTCCTTGACTCCAACTCCTACTATAACACAACTAGACAATAATAACAACTCATCCTTGTAAGTGGCAACATGGAATCATCTCTGGATTAGTATGTTTTACTACTAAATGTACCATTACAATCTAATATAATGTATCAGGAGAAACTATCTCTTTTTGCTAAAGACTTGTTCTTCAGTCAATAGAAAACAAATACTGAAGGTACAGACTTATTGTTATGGAAATGACCTTTCTATACTTGCCTAGGTATATTGTAATAGATCAAGTCATTTTTTGATGGACTTTAATTAATTTTTAATTTTTTATAAAGTTTGTCAAAAAATTTGTTAAATTTTTATAGTAACTTGAGTATTTTAAAAATCAAAAAACAATTTTAAAATCTTTGAAATCAAAATTTTCATTTTATGATTGGTCAAATTCTTTGAAATGACTAATTTCATATGAGTTAAAATTTATTTTTCTAATTCAAATATTAAATTTAAAAAATAAAAATAAAAAATTATGATATTATCAACTGCCCTTTTATTTAATTATTATTAAATGCATTGCTAAACATTTTTATCAACATGCTTATTATTAATTACGTTGATAGGCGTTTTTCTCCTAGGTCGGTTTTGAAAAATCTTGTACCTTTTTCATCGTCCATCCACAATAAAATTGTGAAACGTATAACTAGCATCTAGTTGTCACGTTCATCCTCTATTCTTGTGTGTTCTTATGGTTTTTTCTCTGGATTGATTGTTTTTTCGAACTATTGTGAAATAAAGCGATATATGAAGGCACTCTCAAGAATTGTGCTGGTAGATCCGGTAGTGATTTTCGTGACATGCAGCACAAATCTTGGTCATAGTTTACTCCATCACTTGGCATGAGACATGACTCTAATTCATCCATGTTTGATTCCTAATTTCATGGTAGGTATGTACTTAATATTCTGGTCTCTATCCTTTCCATTCCTCATTTCATCTCGATGAATAGAAGGAAGCGCTCACTGATACGCAACTAGGGTTTCCCTAGCCGCCTCCTTCCTCTTTCCATTTAGGTTGTCTCCTGCCTGCTGCATTTTTCCTGCTGCAATTTTCCTACTGTTGTCACGTCGGTTCAATGTGAGTTTTGGGTTCGTCTCTTCTCGACGGCTCAAGGTTTCTTGGTTATGGATTCTCATGACCAACTCTTGGCCTTCAAGGCCTTAGTACAAGTGGCCGCTCCTCCGGCAGCCTCTCAGCCCCCTCCAAGTTCGTGAAGAAGATAGATGAGATCTCCTCCTTGGAGCTCTCTCCTTCAGATCCATATCAGAAAGCACTCGTCCTCTCAGAGAAATCCCTCATCGGTAAGTTTACAGGGTTGTGGCACAACCCTAAGGCGGTGGAGCTCTGGATTGCAAAACATTGGAACCCTATTTTGCAAGGACAAGTCTCTGTCTTTGTAGATGGTAGGGGGTTTTTTGTTTTTCTGTTTCTAAAGAAAGAAGAACGAGATTTAGTCTTCCGATTGGGCCTCTTCTTCATGGGTTCGAGAGGGCTATTTTTAGCTCCTTGGACTTTGGGGTTTAACCCAGAAGCAAAGATTACAGCAGCTCCAGTATGGGTAAGACTACCTAACCTCCCACTTCATCTTTGGGGAAAAAACACTCTTGTGGACATTGGTAATAAGCTAGGGCGCTACCTAGATAGTGTAGATCCAAAAGGGGGTTAGTTCAGATGTGCCGACAGTTGTGTAGAGGTAAATCTAGAAAAAGGGCTTTCGGAGGCCCTAAAGCTTACTTTAGGAGATTGGAGTCACATTCAAGAACTAGACTATGAGCAGATTCCATTCAAATGCAACTTTTTCCATGTATATGACCACTTCGCCAAAAGCTTCCACAAGATTTCAAAATCATAGAAATCAACAACTCCTCCCGCTCCCAAAGATATAGAGTTCCAAATGGTCACCAATAGATGACGACCTCCTCGAAGAAAGGAGCCTCAAGCCTCACAGTATAAGGGCTCATCTCAAGAATCGACTCCTCTCGTAGAATCTCCTCTGCCAAAAAACAAAAACAGCTTTGAAGTTTTGCAGGAAGTCAAAGATCAAGAATTGGAAGCGGCAAATGACTAGGCGTAGGCTATGCCCTCTAGCCCCTTGAAGAGAGTTCTTGTTGCTTTTTCCGCGAAAGAATATTCTCCAGGACCTGCTCCTCCTGATCTCCCCTAAGCGTCAGGTCACGAGGCTCCAGCCCAATCAGGATTGGCGTCCTTAGTCCCTTCATCTGGGTCAAACGAAAACTCTAAATCTGAAGGCTTAATAGCCCCTTCTCCTCCCCTCACCAAAGGGCGAAAGACCAACAAAGAACACAAGGAAAAGGAAGTGGCCTCAAACATTTTTTTCGGGCTCCAAGAAGCAATTGGACCCTTTCATTAAGGGGCATATCACCTCTCCTTCCATTTAATGCATTGCTTCTGCACTCTTCTTTGCTCTCAATTCGTGAGAGTTTACACTTGTAAGAAATCGTTTTTTTCCCGAAAAAGCCCTAGAAGCAAGTGGGATCTTTCTCCCAAAGCAGTCATAAGAAGGCTGACATCACTGTTAGTGTTCATCAGCCCTCTTTTATCTATACTTCCTTTTTTGTAAGCTTGCCTGGGCTACAACCTTTTTAATCTAATACAAATTTTATTCGTTTCAGTTAAAAAACGAATATTCTGGTCTCTATGCAAACAATATTTGGACGATATCCTAGAAATAAAACGGTGGCTAGCCACATATAGATAGGCAGGATTTCTTGTGGCAATATTGCTATTTCCCATTGCTTGAGATCATGCTCTTAACGGGGTAGTATTTATAATATAATACTTACAACAACGTTCTTTTGATTGATTGACAATATATTTTTTCTGTGGGCTATGAAATTTCCCAATTTATGTCTTGGATTTTGTGGGTTTCCATAATACATTTTATCCGTGGGCTATGGAATTTCCCAATTTATGTTTTGCATTTTGTGTCTTTTGATTGATAATGGGTTTGGGTGTTTTTTATTTTTTGTGCACATAAATTATCAGCTATGGAATTTCCCAATTTATGTTTTGGATTTTGTCACTTTTGATTGATAATGGGTTTGGGTGTTTTCTATTTTTTGTGCACATAAATTATCATTTTTTCGGTTGCAATATCGAAACTACATTTACCAATCAATGCTTAGTGGTTTCCCAATGATTCATGTTAGTTTCACAGAAATACAGAGCAAATGGATTTGCTTATGTTATCTTTCATTGCCTCAAAGCTCGGGCAAAGGAGATTAGTTTACCTCCAGAAGAAAATTGAATATTTTTACCTTTATACTTAGAGCAAAGCATCTGTTAAAACCACTCATTCTTTCTTTCTTTAATCACATGGAGCGGTTTAGGGATTTTAAGTTTTATTGTATATACAATTGTTTCCCTGTATATTAGAGATTAACTGCCTAAACGGAAATCCTAACTACGTTTCTTTTTCTGTTGTTCTAGCGCCTATTGTGGGGTATTAACAGAGGAATCACAGAGGTCAGTGATGGCGAGCCAAGGATTTTGAAACACTGTAGTGGTCGGAAGGCAATTTCATTGTTATGGAAAAAACAACTAATAAAATGGAAAACAATATGTAGCTCCAGCAATTGTCTATTTCCGCAACAATAAATTACACGACAAAAGAAAGCAACGTGTTGGAAACTTTGAGAGGCTTCTGCAAGGATCCATCATCTCATGAACTCTCTATTAAACGATAACCACTTTAAGGTCATATTTGCTTTGGACTTGCATTTTTCAAGTGTAGTTTTTTAAAATAAAATCTGAGTAGTGGTGGATTGTTGACAGATGTTTGGAGCCCCTTTTTACTGGAGACTGTGAATTCCTTAAGCCAAGCGATCGATGCCATGAATTTTTTGTTTGATAGCCCCCGGTTTTGCGACTAGGCCGAGTGCAGGGTCACGACAAGGCGTGAGAGTTCACTGGGATGCCAAAGAAGACAATGAAGTTTTATGGCTGCGTCTGGATATGTCGTGTTTGGGTAAATAAGACATTAAAATAAACATTGAGGACAATGTGTTGGTGATCAGTAAGAGATCCGGGGGAGTTGAAATGCAATTGATTGCCTGGGGATGTGTTTGCTGCTAATGCGATTAAAGATAACATAGTCATAGCTCGGTCTTTCCTTCATAATATCAGTACCAGAATAGGCAATATAGTCTTCCAGACATGTTTCAATCTTCATAAAAGAAGTACTAGATTCAATGAATCTACTTCGAATGTATTCTCTCGATACGTGAAGCTGACCTAGCTCAAGGAAGGAGCAGGGCAGTTTAAAGAATCATCTCATAGTCAAGGAACCTACATTGGGTGACTGGGCTCATACACTTAAACTTGCTTCTTATACCGGTTACCGGGTTCATTCATTATCTTCTTATGTAATGGCTCTCTCGCTATCCCATCGACATAGCATAACGGGGTCTTACCACACCACCCAGGAAGGTATTAGCATGAGCTAGAGGTAAGGGATTTTGTAGGAAAATAAGGGCTCAACTCAATTTCTTTATGTATGTAGAAAATTTCCAAATTTAATATGTTTAGATATTTCTTGAATTTCCAATTAATAATGACTGTTTTTATATTATTTTAAGGATGCTTTCTTAGTGAGCCAGTTTCTATAAATATGTAGCAAATTTCCAAAATTTAATTAATAGATATGGCTTCCCAAAAATTTGTGAATTTAATTAATAGAATAACATGAATCTATTGGAATATTTTTTTTCCTTGGAAAAAAAGCATAATTTTATTTCATCCAAAGAGAGACAAAATTACATTTTGTAGATATGCGTATCAACATATTTGTAGAAAATGTTTCAACAAAACCAAAGTGTTACATCCAAAATAAACAGCCTAGCTGTCAACAAACCAGGGGTTCCATAATCATGATAAAGAAAACTGTTGATTGTTCACCTACAACCACCTGCGTACCGATCCATAGAATCAACAAGAATAAAAACTGTCCATAATACTGCTTATACAGTCTTTGCAAAAAAGAAAGATGTCTTCTGAAAAATTTCACCGAAAAGACACAAAAGTAGACAGTCCAACCAGAAACTGTCCCAGGTACACTATCTCATAACAAAACGATAAGTAGGCAAGAGATTGTTCGCAGAAATTATTGAGGTGCCGCCACCTCAATAAATGGCTGATGATAATATTCATAAGTGGTATTTTCTAACCGCTTCTTAACCTTCCACAGGCCCGTAGTCAGCTGGAGCCCCTCCTTCGAGGCTGATTCCGCCTAGCAGTTGTTTTCCCTGTAAACATGTTCGCATGAAATCATATCAAAAGTTTCCATGACATCCCAAATTGAAAATAAAATGTTTTGTAGAGACAAATCTCCGCAAGTTTGAATCCTCTTGATCCAGTTTATGGTATATCTCAAGGCTCATATTCTTTGTGTCTTTAAACCTCCGTGTTTGATGCTCTTTATGCTTCCCAAGAAACTTTTTCTTCAGTCTTGTATGCCAATAATTTTTTATGTCATTGTTTGTTCTTCCAGGTAACTGGGTTGCAATTATGGACCACCTATACATAATTATACACACAATTATAGGCCTCTTAGAACAATCAAATCTTAATTGTAAAGAATTTTAGGGAAGGGTTTTCTTTTCATTTGCATAATTCCTACAATGCTGACTAAATGTTCTTCCCAGGAGGAGCTCAAATTTGAGACGTTTCATTCATACTTTTTTCCTTTTTTTAAGGAAATTTAAAGGATTTATTTTCACTCCCAATGTACAGGATCCTGTTGACTCATCGGGTTTGTGAATCATCGGCTATCTTTTTGAGGTCAGTCGTAGACTAATCTTGATATAGTTTTAGTTTCTATATCTACTGTTCTTCGAATTATAGATGTGCATAAACCTTAAATCTTTACTTTAAAATTTGTAAACATGTTTTTAACATCATATTATTAATGTCTTAGGCATGGTTTTACTATTTATTAAGCCGGTCTAATTAGGATAAAATTTGCATCACTTCCATTCGAGGGTTTTGATTTTGTGCTTATTTTACAGTTGCTTATTGTTTGGAGTAAAAGAAAAATTGTATTGATTTTCTACCCCTATGGGTTGAAAAACAAGCCAAAACCACAACTTAATGATACACAAATAATCTTATGGCTAAAGAAACAGAGTTCTTAAATTTACTTTGACTATTTGTAGGGAGGGATTTGTACTTAAATTTACTTTGACTATTTGTAGGGAGGGATTTGTAGCTTATGCAGGTGTTTGTTTCAAATAATTTGGTGATTGAGTTAAATATCGGTCTACTTTCAATAGTCCACAAACATTGCTCCCAAGGGCCAAACATTGCAAGGTGTGCCTTTTGATTTGCGAGAGTTAAGAATCTGAGCTCCCCTATCAGAGATTCCAAAGTTTGCAGGGTAGCTGGAGTACCTTGAAAGGATTTCCATGTGTTGGGCACCCTATTTGCAAGTTAATTAAAGCCAACGTATAGTGTTCAAATAAATTATCAACCCAGGGAAGTCTCTTATTTCAAGGATAATATGCACTATATATGCTTTAAACACTAAGTTGCTGATGCTGTAAGTAAATGACCCTATTTTTCTGTTCAACAACACTCATCCCATAATCCACTTAATCTAATTTACTTTCTCAAAAATGAAATCACAAGTACCTTCTTACAATCCTTAATCTAGAATTAAAATATTTAGGAAACAACATCTAGATTACGTTTGCAGAAAGTAAAATCCCTGATTACCAAACCATCTAAAGATCCATTCAGCTATCTTGATTCAGTTATTCTAGAAATTCGAAGGACATAAATTAAATTCAACAATTCTAGAAATTCAAAGTACAGGATTTAAATTCTGCAATTATAATTGCAAAGGAACAAACTGCAAATATCTAAAGAAAACAACAATTGAAAGAACTAGGGATGAACAGGGTTGTTACAGCTATCACACAGTTGCATAAAAGACAGTTAACCTAACAGTTGACTGACACACCACACCACTGCAGTTTTGCAAAAGATGTAATTACTGATTATTCAAATGACACACAACAATCGATAACTGTTGCAGCTGACTGTAAACAAAGAGAGTTATCACAAAATCACACAACATAATAAATGAAATACCTAATTAAGTTAGCAATCCCTATGGGAAGGCGGGCCCAACCTTCACATAGAGATGTCGGAAGCACACACGTTAAAATGTCGAGATCCGAAGAATCAAACTCCTTGTATTAAATAGTGGCAGATGAACACACAACCTCACAGCTGATACAATAATTTAGTTAAAGGTTCAACCCCTGGCTCAGAATAGTTCCCAGTATTTATACAATTACAATCATAACATCTTCCTACTATTATCGGGAATCCATGAAGATCTCTGATCTTCAGGCTGCCCTAATTACAATGAGTTGTTACAATTGTGGCAAGATGAGAGCAGAAAATATAGGGAAGCTGTTACTCGAGCCAGAAATAATGATCATGGTTAATTAAGAAGATATTCTGCGGATTGCGGCTACTTCTGGGCAGTGGTGCACTATTGTCTCCAAATCTGTCACAGTTTGTTGCAGCTACCCTTGTACAGATCGCATGGAATAATACCTTTGGACCGCGTTCTTTGAGCAACAATGGAATGGCTGGCGATCAACTAAGCAATGAATGTCCATCCCTCCTTTGGCATGTTTGGCTCGCTTCACCTGTATTCTTTACTTCTCGAATTATCTTTATAAAACCACCATATATTAGCATAATTTAAGATGTAAAGCCCTAATTACCACAATCCTAAGCATTAATAAAATAAGACAATGATTAACCATACCTGCATGACTTGAGGTACCACGTGAAGGAAAAACATCTGTTTATCATGCATAATAGAGTAGAATGAGGCAAAAAGAGGTAGATAAAGGTGGTAAAAAAGGGGTCATTTCGAGGCCCAACATCTTCCCCCAACTGTCCTATTGCATGTCCTCATGCAACAACCTCCATTATTATGAATTCGAATCTGGCGTTGTGCTTTGTTATTAGAGAGAATAAAAGTTGTATGGGAATTCAAATGTTCCTATGTTTTTCTACAAATCCCTCATGGACAACCCAATATCTCCAACACCTCTGCTCCTCTACCCTTGTTAATGAGAAATATTCCCTATATGGATTTGTTGGCCACTAGATGAGAGGAAATTTAAATTTGAGTCCCAACCAATTAACCCCACATTCCCTCATGCATCCGACATAACCCTCAATCTTGGAAAGTGCTTGTTCAAAATTCCTGTAATAGTAGGGGTCCCTATTTCTAAGGGTTGGAGAGGCAACCTGCCATCTGTGCTAACTACCTTCCAAAGCCACTTGTTGATGCATGGAAACCTGGTTGGTACAAGTAGAAATAACCCTTTCTTGAAGTTCCATTATATGCCGAGTTTGGATGGGACACAAGAGTAAACTCTGATGTTGAGAAAGGAGAAGACCAGGATTCTGAGGTTCACTTCGAATCCAAAGATTAGAGTGGGCCTCATTGTGAGGGAAGGTTTGGAAAGACCTTTCCCATTGAACATGATTGCTCACAAAGGAGGCAAAAGTCCTCAGCTAAACATCACCTGAGAAAGGGACATGATTCAAATGGCAATCCAAAGGACAAGCCAACTCATGCAAATAAATCTCACACAACAAATTTTGGTCCTCAAAATCACTTCCCGAAAATGTTTCCAGGAACTTAGCTGAGGTTGCTATTTCATATGGCCTCCCTTCTTTTACAGCCCTTAATTTAAACCAAATGAACCGCTCAAATAAAAATACAGGGTAAGAGGAAGATGGCACTCTAGTACCCAACAATTCCTGAGAAAGAGTATACAGCTGATCTTTTCCCACCTGCATGGATTTAAACTTTTTCAGCTCCTTTAGCTCCTTCTGTAACTTCTCCCCACAGAGTTTCTGGTCCATGAGTTCTTCTTCCCATTTTTCCTTCAATCCCTTGATGGTCTTTCTATGTTTAGTGAGGGAAACCATCCCTTCTTGATATCTCTCCACCTGGATCCTCCACTTCCTCACTTCTATTCTCAGGATCGAGAGTTCTTTTGTAAGCTTCAAGATTTCTTCTTCTTCATGATGTCTTTCATTATCAGAATCCAAATTGATAAAATTTTGAGGAAATTGACTCCATACCTTATCACCTGATGTGCCAAATTGAACATCCTGTACTTCTGAGATTACTTCTGGGGGTGCTGGTTCTTGTGTAACAGCGTCCCTTCCTGGAATTTCTTCTGCAACAACTTCAACCATAGGTGGTTCTGAAACAACTTTTGGAGAAGCTGGTTCTTGTGTAACAACATTCTCTTTTTGGAGTTCTCCTATAGCAACTTCAGTAGATGCTTGTGAGGATGTTGGTTCTTGTGGGACAACCTCCTCCTTAATTTTAATCTCCTTATCTACCTGCATTAGAGAGAATATGAGGTCAAAAATGGGCCTCCTAAGAGATGTACTACAAAAATATAAGATATATTAAAATATTATGAGTTAGGGGTTTTATGGGGTAGGTATATATGACAACTCATCTCCTACACTACTTTTTATGCACAATATAAATAACCATGGTTGAGTTACTTTTCTAAATTGACAATATATAAAATTAATAAAATAACTCTACAATGATGTGACTAAGATTCATTGTAAATTCCCAAAAAAATATTGTCCTTTAGCATTTATTTGTATTGAACTTATAAATAAAATTAAACAACAATGAATTTCATTTATATGCATAACTAACATATTTTTTTCATATAAATATCATTCATGAATTTAATTTATTTTAAAAGTACAAGATTTAATATATATTAGTTTGACATTATGATATTAAATACAATTGAGTGAATATATAATTTAAAATTAAAAAACATGAAAATGACAATATATTATTTTATAAAAAAATGTGAAAAGACATTTTTATGAATTATGAGTACTTTACTTGAAAATGACAATAATATTATTTTATGAGAAAGTGAATTGTGAGTACTTTACTTGAAAATAATAATATTATTATTTTATGAGAAATTGTGAAATGACTTTTATTGTGAGTACTTCACTTTATGACTTAAAAGTACTTGTACCACTACCTTGGTTAACTATGGGTTTTCAACCACCATAGAAAATGTGACAAATAAGCATTCTTAACTCATGCAATGCCACCTCAACCATGGGGGATGATGTCATCTACTAGAATGTAATTGGTTGATTTTTATAGTACATTTTGGTCCTTTTGAGGCCCAATTTTGACCTCAAATTCTCTCTAATGATTATCAACTGCAGCTTCGACAATGGGATGCAAGGATGTTGGTTCTTGTGTAACAGAGCCCTGCCCTTCTCTTTCTTCATGCTAATGGGATTGTAGAGTTGCTTTCATGTCTTCTGTAATATGGAGCTATTCCTCGAGGATTTTAGTGTCCCCCAAGGATTGTAATTGCATTTTTTCATCCTCTCCTAAATCCAAATCATGAATGATGATCGTCCCGGGGTTGACTTCTTGTTGCAGCCTAAGAGTCCCCACAGAAATTTCCAGGGATGTTGTTTCTTGTGTAGCAACATCTTGGTTAACTTCCTCATTTTCCTGCTGTGGGGATTCCATTTCTATTATCTCTGTGTCCTGAGATGGCTCAAGAGTCACACTGCAAACTTCTTCATTAAATTCCAGGATATTTTCAATCCCTGGTTCTTCTTCTTCCCTCATTTGGGTAGCAACTTCAACAAGAATAATCAAGTATGCTGGTTCTTATGTATCAGCATCTTGTTCAACCTCATCATCACTCTGCTGCTAGAGTTCCATCTCTATTATTTCTGTGTCCTGAGAAGGTTCAGGAGTCACAACGTAGACTTCTTCAACAAAATCACGAATAACCTCGACCTCTGGTTCATCTATCCCAACTTGGGTGGCAACTTCAACAGGAATATTCAAAGATGTTGGTTCTTGTGTATCAACAACTTGTTTCTCTGCTACTTCCCTTATTTGGAGTTTTTCTTGGGGAGCTTCACCATCCTTCCAGTCAGGTTGTCCTTGTTCTTCCACAGTTGTAGGTACGGGTTGTTGTGTCACAAAGGCACAAACTATGACTCTATAACCTGACTCATTAAATATTTCTCCACACACAGGACAAACCACTCTTTCTTCCTCATCACCAACCTCACCAGGATTTGATCCTTCTACTTGGTCTGCAGCCTCAACCAATGTGTGCAGCTTCCTTTCCACCTATTTCCTGCATGCTTCCTTCCAGTTTTCTAGTTCTTTTTGTAGTGATTGTACTTTCTCCTTTAATAACCCATTTTCATACAGGAGTCCCTCAATTTGAGGTTCTTCTGCAGATGGTTCCTGTGGGGCATCATTTGCTTTGGGTCTCAGAGTGCGGAATTCGATCTGTGCTTCTATGGTTTCCTATCTTGCCCTTGTTGCTTCTACTGCTGTAACTGACCTGGTTCTTTTTCATCTTATTGGTGGTGATGCTATTATTTCATCTTTTGATCTCCTCCTTTTTCTCTGTGGTGCTGGAATTTCCAGATTTGCAGCTGATGTGGAAGGGATATCCTCTGTTTCAACATTTTCTTATTCTTCCTTGATCAGAGTCCCTCCCCAATCAGGGGAAGATTCAATGGTCAAGACCTCCATGTTTTCTTATGCTACCATGGCTCTAACATGCTTGGATTCAACTATACCAGCATCTAATGTTTCTCTAGTTTTAGCCTCTGCTGTCAGAGCTGCCATATTATTTAATCTCTCTGCAGTGTTTTCTTGTGCATTTTCCTCCAATTGTACTGCTTGGTCTTCTGACTGATCCTGCAATCCAATCTCATACCCCCCCACCCAACTAAATTGGAGGGACTCCGAACCTCCTGTTGCTCTTCATTTCCCCCCAACTATTGATTAGTAGCTCTTCTTAGTTTTGAACAAGCCCCAGGAGTACAGGTACTTCTACCTCCTCTTCTATTGGAACACCGGGAAAAAGGGCGGGTTCCTGAATTTGACCTGTAAATTGCTCCTAGGTTTGGTTCCGTTGAGCCAAGGCCCGTAAAATTATTAATTTAATTAGGCCATGGTGGTTAAGGGAGGAGTTTGGATGCTTGGATGTTCTAACAAAACCCGCCATATGGTGTAAATCATTTAATAGGTAAAATGGAATGTTCAATAAGGCCCTATGACAGAGATGAGATAATAAAGGAAATTCAGAGTAATAAACCATTTTATACCTACCTTCACAGGTGATATACCTTTTGAGGAAAATCGCTACTTGATCCCATGGCCGAGGAAATGACTGTAATTATATCCCTCTTCGTGAGTGCCGAATGTGTTCCCCCTCTCTCAGAAAATCTTGTACTGCAGCGGCATTGGGGGTTCTTCGACCAAACCAGGCTCTTCCTACTTGAAGAAGGCCCATGACCTCAGCCACTATCGCTTCAGAGACTTCAATACTTAACCCACACACCTCTGAGTGGGTTTCTGTAAGATTTAAGGCGAATTGTAGAGCTGTCTCACGATGAAACCCATTCAGGCATTGGAAGAACTCAGTCCAGCCCGCAGCTTCAAAAATAGCAAAAACTTTGGTATTTCTTCTCAGTTCTCACGTATTGGGAGGTTCATGCTAAGCTGAGATACCCATGTTTGTTTGACTTCAGAAGTGTGTCTCAATCTGACAGATTACAGGTCCCGACAGTGGAGGTTAGAGCACAGAGTATGCCTGAACAACTGAGAGTGGAGATGGATAAATTTGGAAAGTTTCAGAGCATAGAAATGTTTGAATTTTTTTTCCAAATTAGGAAAGGTGGCGGTTATCAGGTATCATAAATATCCATTAAGTCGTACAAGTGGATAGTTAACGATATGAAAGTGTAATAATGGGCACGGAGAGGAAGGTATGATTAATGTTGTCAGATCTAATTAACGCTTAATCAGGTAAATAATCAGAACCATACCTTCGAAAATATGCCATGAAGGGTGATCTTTGGAAGATAGTAGCACGTGTGAAGTGCAGCCATTTAAAGTTAATCATTATTGTAGGTATGCTGGAATGACCTTTTCTGTTGGTGAACCAAAACCATCATGTCAATTTTGTTAGAATCATGATGAATACTGAAAAATAAATCGAGATCGCCGTCACCAGAATATGGAGCCCGATTTGGAGGAGTCACTAACCAAGGTTGCTAAGAATGGAGGAATCGTAGCCGCAGACCATAGAAAAATCAAGCAGTTTAGCAGAGTCGCCACTGGGATTTATAGCAAAATCATCCAGTTTTGGTGGAGTTGCAGCTGCCAGAAAAGGTGAAAATGGACCAAAGTGAAACGGTGTCGCAGTTGCCGGAAAAGGTGAAAATGGACCAAAGTGAAATGGTGTCGCAGCTGTCGAAAAAGGTGAAAATGGACCAAAGTGAATTTGTGTCGTAGCTGTCGGAAAAGGTAAAGGGTAGGAGTTTACGGTGTTGCAGCTGCACAGAACAGAGTAAAGGGTAGGAGTTTACGGTGTCACAGCTACGCGGAACGAAGTAAAGCGCGGGAGTTTACGGTGTTGCAGCTGCACTGAATGGAGTAAAGGGCGGGAGTTTATGGTGTTGCAGCTGCAACAGATTTGGTCAAGGAATTTTATTCTAATGCAAGAAGTTACAGAAGGATGACCCTGGTCAATAGGATCGATAATGACCACCCCTCCTTAGGCGCTTCCCTGCACATTTTATTCTAAAAGAAAAACGGATCAAGTGCAAAAGGGAAAAAAAATAAAACTAAAAAAAATCAATTTATTTATGTACATAAAATTTATGTGAGATTTTGCAGCAATTATCTAAGGATTAACAGGAGTAGAGAAATATTCCTGCCCTCGTTCTAACTGGTATTCTGGATCAGCTGCAATCTGTGAAGTAAATGCATCTTTTGAAATGGGTTTATTGTACAGTCGCAGCCTGTGACCATTAGCAAATAATGGTACACGATTCTCATCACTGGTTACCAGGCGGACCGTACCATTATCAAATATTCTGTCTACCAGGTATGGGCCTAACCATCTTGTGCATAATTCACCCTTGAAGTCCCTTTTGAATCTTGAATCGTATAATAGTGCCCAGTATCCTTCGCAGAAGACTTTATTTTTGATGAATCGATCGTGCCAATTGGATCTCTGTTGCTGGATTAATACTGTCTGATCCACAACAACTAAACGGTTCTTGTCAAGTTCATTCAATTGATTCAATCTTCTCTTCTGGGCTTTGGTCACATCTAAGTTTACGTTCATAGCTGTATTCAAAGTTTTAATTTCAAATTCAATTGGGAAGACATCACTTTTCCCATACACCAAGTAATAAGGAGAGAAACCTGTAGTATTGCGCCAAGTAGTACGATATGCCCACAATGCTTCCGGAAGTCTATCAGCCCAATCTCGATGATGGCTCTTGATCGTTTTGGTAAGGATGACTTCAATAAATTTATTTGTGCTTTCTACCTAACCATTGGCTTGGGGATGGTATGGTGAAGCTATCCGGTGCTGAATATGGTAATTTCGTGGTAGAGCTTAAAATTGATGTGACACAAACTGAGGTCCTCCATTAGTAACCACTTCCTTGGGTACTCCGAAATGGGTAAAGATTTCACCATACAGGAAATCGATCACAACCTGGTCATTGGCTTTCACCAAAGCCACAGCTTCCACCCATTTCGTCATATAATCGGTACAGACCAAGATGTAGGCTTTCTGCCTAGAATGAGGGCTGATAGGACCAACAAAATCTAAGGCCCATCTGTCAAAGGGTTCAACCACCAGTTGTGGTTGAAGAGGTATTTGATCTAATCTACTGGGTTGGCCCATCCTCTGGAAGCTATCACAATACTGGACATATCTTTTTGTATCCCTAAAAAGGGTCAGCCAATAGTAGCCCATTCTCAGCGCTTTGTGTCCTGTCCGCCTGTCTGCAAAGTGTCCCCCACAAGGCTCATCATGGCAGGCCTTCAAAATATGGAATATTTCATCTTCTCTTACACATCTTCTGATCTCAAGATCAGGTCCTGTGTAGAAGAGATGACCGTCTATCCAACAATACCTAGCACTTTGTTGAATAATTTTCCTCTTTTCTCTTTTGGACAAATGTTTTGGAAGCTTTCCTGCAGCCAAGTAATTAGTGACATATGCATACCAAGGGGAGTGAACTGAAACTGTAAATACGTGTTCATTTGGAAAAGCATTAGAGGAAATTTGGGGTCTAAAATGGGCCTTATAAGAAAACACACCAACAATAAATTTTGTGAGTTGGAATTTAAGAACCAATAGAATTTCAATAAAATGAGTCAAGCATAATGGTTTAATTGACATATTTGTCATAAAAGAAAACTATTTTTTTGTTCGTATTTTCAACATATCTCCCTGTGTTTTTACTCAAATTCTGAGCGGGAGAGCTCGTTGGATGTGGAATTTAATTCTGCATCCAACAAGTACCTACACTGCATACTTTTGACAAACTCTACTACCCCAAAAACAAGAAATACCTGAAAAACATGATGATGACATCATCATCACATTTTTGGGGTAGCAACGTCTATCAAAAGTATGCAATGTGGGTACTCGTTGGATGCGGAATTTAATTCTACATCAAACAATCTCTTACGCTCGGAATTTGAGTAAAAAAACAGGGAGATATGTCAAAGATACAAACAAGAAAAGTATTTTTTTCATTCTTCCTCTAAAATTAATAATTATTATTTTATTATTTTCCTTAGGAGACCCATTTTAGACCTCAGATTTCCTCTAATGTGTCCTCAGCAGGAAAATTATCATCACTGTTAGTAAAATGAGATAAGAAATCAGCAACAACATTTTCTTTTCCAGGTCTGTCTATAATGGTGATATCAAATTCCTATAATAATAACAGCCACCTAGTTACCCTAGCATTGGTAATAGGTTTATTTATTAGATATTTGATGGCCAAGTGGTCAGTGGACACAAATGTAGGATATCCAGTGATATAATGTCGAAATTTGTTAATGGAGTAAACAATGGCTAAAAACTCCTTCTTGGTAACAGTATAATTAAGTTCACTAGGGGCAAGGTTTTTACTAATATAATAAACTACATAAGGTGCTTTACCATCCTGTTGTCCTAAAACTGCTCCAATGGCGGTATCAGAAGCATCTGAAGAAATGTGAAAAGGCAGGGTCCAATTGGGCCCTCTTAAGATAGGAGCGGTGGAAAACTTCTCCTTAAGTTTAACAAACACTGTCTGGCATGCCTCATTGCAAATAAATTGCACATCCTTCATTAATAGTGAGAACAAAGGAGAGGCAAGTTTGGAAAAGTTTTCTATAAATCTTCTGTAGTATCCAGCATGCCCTAAGAAACTTCACACTTCTTTTTGAGTTACAAGAGTAGGTATATTTTTTATTACCTTGATTTTAGAGGGATCTACCTGGATGCCATCATCAGAGATAAAATGCCCTAACACCACTCCTTCACTCATCATCATATGGCACTTTTTAGTGCTTAAAGATATCTAGGTTTGTTCGCAGCGAGTTAAAACCTTTTCCAAGTTTTTCAAGGCTTCTTCAAAATCTTTGCCATAGGGAGTAAAATCATACATAAAAATTTCCATACTATCATTAAATAATTCTGAAAAAATGATAATCACAGCTCTTTGAAATGTGGCTGGTGCATTGCACAAACCAAAGGGAAGCATTTTGTATGCAAAAGTTCCCTAGGGACAGGTGAAGGTAGTTTTATCCTGGTCTTCAGGAGCAATCTGGATTTGATTGTACCCGCTAAAACCATCCAGGAAGGAGAAAAACTTCTTCCCATATAAGGTGTCAAGTACTTTATCAATGAAAGGCTGGGGAAAGTGATCTTTCTGTGTTGCCTTATTCAGCTCTCTATAATCCACACAGACTCTCCATTTACCATTCTTCTTGGGTACTATTACGAATGGAGAGACCCACTCGCTGTCTGAAATGGGGTATATAAATCCTGCTTCCAAGAGTTTATGGATTTATTCCTTCACCATATCCCTAAGATTGGGATCCATTCATCGTTGAGGTTGGCACATAGGCCGGGAGTCACTTTTGATATAAATGTGATGGGTGCACAGATTAGATGGGATGCCCCTCATGTCTGTGTACTCCTAGGCAAATGCCCCCTTATGTTTTTTCAAGAGAGTGATTAGGCACTTCTGTTCATCCGAGGAAAGGATGGGATTAATATTCAGGGTTTCCAGACTCTACCTCAATAGGAACACTTTTCAAATTTTTCAACACTGGAGCTATGTGAGTGTCACTGACTAATGTCTCTTCTATGAGATTTTCTTGTTCCTCTTCTCCTAGAGTAGCATTTAGGATCTGATAAATTTTCTTATTGACAGAAGTGGGTTCACTGATGAAATTATTAATGGCATCATCTTCAGTTTCATCTTTAAAATTTAAGGCCTTCCCTATCGTTAATAATGGTTTAACGCTCTTTTTGCCTCTGACTCCATCCATAACGAAGTTTTAGCTTCTAAGCTCGGACGAGCTGGAGGATAGAGAGTGAGGTTCTTTATCTCGGTTCCATCTGATATGGTCATAGACCCAGACCGACAGCTGATGCAAGTTTCAGTTGTAGCTAACCAGGGCCTTTCCAGGATCAATGGGTGTCCACCTAGCTGTGACTTAGGTTGTAAAACCAAGAAGTCAACAGGATACTCCCAAGAATCAACTGAGATAATGAGATCATCCAAGATTCATTTAGGTTTAATAGTTGATCTATCTGCCAGTTCTAAAATGGTAGGAGTTGGCCTGAGATTAGTGAGCCCAAGTTTCCTTATAGTTTCAATAGTCATAAGGTTAATTGCTGCTCCTAAGTCTACCAAAACGTTGGGTATTTGTGTGCGCCTAATCTGCATAGTGACAATGGGATTACCAGGGTCATCATATTTGACCAAGAGGGTTTTTCCCATTATTAATGCAGATAATTTCCCTATGACATGAACAGTGGGAGGATCCCTAGGTTTCCTTCCTGGTTTCCTTGTGCACAGATCCTGAACAGTTTTGGTATAGATAGGTACGTCTTGAAGGGCCTGAAGGAGGGGAATTTTAACATAAATATTTTTTAACTCTCCTAAGAGGTTAAATTGCGGTTGTCTCGCTACCTTTGGTAACATTAATATTTCAAGGTATGGTGGTTCCCTAATCAACTAGGTAGGATATATGTCGATAGATGTGTCATTCTGTGTTTCAACCGGCATATTAGTAGGATGTTCAGCGTCTTCGATAATGGGGGTCATTGTATTGGATAAATATATTGGATTCATCCCTTCTTCATGCACAGAGGATGGAACATCCTCAATGATCAAAGGCTTCACTACCTTTCCTGATCGTAAGTGGATATCATTGCAGGGCATAGGAGTAATGGAGTAAGAAGGCATGTTGACAGTCTCAAACTGATGGACTGCTTTATTATTTGGGTTAGGGTTAGGTTGAGCAGGCAATTGAGGTCGTATCGACATATTGGGGACAACATTATTCTAGAGTTGCAGCTTTGACTACTAGTAAGGCTGAGGATATTGTTGAGGAGGATATGGTTGTTGAGGAAATGTTTGACATGGAAGCTGTTGAGAGGGTTGGTTATGGGGAAACTGGTTCCCTGGATGGAAATTCCTCCATCCAGGAGAGCAAGGATTTTGTTGGTTTGGTGGCTGTGGTGGCTGTGCCCAAGGGTTCCAAGAGTTAAAATTTTGCATTGAAGGTTGAGAGGGGTACCATTGAGGATTAGAATAAGATTAAGGGAATTGTGTATTCATATGCTGCATATTATTCCAATTATTCATGTTATTTGAAAATGGAAACAAGTCTAAAGTCATACCTTGATTTCAAGGCTGCCAGGGTTTTTTTTGTGTAATAAAGTAAGCTGGTTCCACCTCTGGAGTTGATGCCTGTAGAACAGCCTTCACTTGAGGTAGTGATGGGCATTATTTCGTATCATGGTTCAACTCGCACAACTGACACACTTCTACCTTGTCGAGTGGGCACTCCTTCAGATGGTGGTTCTTCCTACATCTAGGGTAGAATACACCTAGTGTGAGATCCTCTACTGCTTGTTTCTGCTTTTCCCTCAAGACATCTATCTTCGAGGAGATGGAGCCCATCATTTCTGTTTTGAAATTTTCAAGGAGGTTTCCTATCTCTGCACGGGTGGCTCCTCCATTAGATGAATTCTACGTTCTGTTGAAGACATCATGCTCTAATTTCTCCCATTTGTCCCGTCTATTATTCCTGGGATACCTTTTGCATAGTTCCATAATCTTCTCAAAGCACTCCTTGGAGATATCCCCCTTTCCTAACAGGTTTAACATGTCTAGGAAATAATCCCTAATCCCACGAAGTAGGATTATTTTGAGCACGTCTAACCCCATATTAGTCTGTCCAACTCTCTGCACATTATATAAAAGCCTTTCAAAAAAATCTTCCAGACTTTCATCGTCCTTCTGTACCATTTTAAACAGTTCTTCTCTCTTATCCTTGGTATTGCAATACTCTTGATATTTCTCCAGGAACACATGTTTCATCCTATCCCAGTTAGTGACAGTTCTGGCTCCCATGCTCATAAACCAACGTAATGCATTGTCCTTCAGAGTGGCAGGGAAGATCTTTAGCT
Source organism: Pseudotsuga menziesii (assembly GCA_001517045.1). Lineage (NCBI taxonomy): Eukaryota > Viridiplantae > Streptophyta > Pinopsida > Pinales > Pinaceae > Pseudotsuga > Pseudotsuga menziesii. The sequence goes on from LPNX010013510.1 coordinate 250,065, forward strand.
TCTATGCATTGGTGGTGTAATCATAGCTGCGACAGAGGATGCCAAATTCGAAAATAAATTCATCTGAATGCTCTGCCACTTTTCCATAAAAGCGAGGCAACATCGATGGTGATATATTTTTCATGGGGGCTATCCCTTCTAGTTGTTGAATCGGGAACTTAAGTGTAGCCACCGTCCCTTCAAGCAGGGAATTACCCTCCTGATGATGATTTTATCCCATTGCTTCTTCCTCTTCGGGATCGTGTCTGTTACTCATATTTTCTTCTATTTTATCCTCTTTGTCCCTCCACTGGTCCTTGAACTTATCATGGAGCTGTGTCCACTCCTCTTTAGTCACAACCTTCATGTTAATGTGATATATCAAATCTCGATCAACTGATCCTACAGTACTAACTCTGTCTTCCTCTACAGGGGTATCCGAGGGTGTTGCAGCTCCTCATGTGTTCTCCACTATAGAGACTGACACTGCCACTCCAGGGGCGACATGGCTTCTTCTGATGGGTGTTTCTTGATAGGGAGCCTCAGTATAAGAATTAGTTCTATCAACCAGATTGTCAATGAATGTTCTTCTCCCCAATGATGGATTTCTCCCTCAGCCTCGACCACCTGAAACGTTAGTATTCTGTGGCGTTCTGCGATTTATAAGATGATCATGCTGTACCCTTCTTGTACTCATGCAACCCAAAACATGCAAACCAAAAATAACTGAAGAGGAATGAATAAAAATAATTACTAGATGCAACTACAATAGTGTCTAATACTTATCCTTCCCCGGCAAAAGCGTTAAAATGTTGGACACCCTATATGCAAGTTAATTAAAGCCAACATACAGAGTGTTCAATATAAATTATCAACCCAGGGAAGCCTCTTATTTCAAGGATAATATGCAATATATATGCTTTAAACACTAAGTAGCTGATGCTGTAAGTAAATGACCCTCTTTTTCTGTTTAGCCACACTCATCCCATAATCCACTTAACCTAATTTACTTTCTAAAAAATGCAATTACAAGTACCTTCTTACAATCCTTAATCTAGAATTAAAATATTCAAGAAACAACATCTAGATTACTTTTGCAGAAAGTAAAATCCCTAATTACCAAACTATCTAAAGATCCATTCAACTATCCTGATTCAGTTATTCTAATTCGAAGTACATAAATTAAATTCAGCTATTCTAGAAATTCAAAGTACAAGAATTAAATTCTACAATTATAATTGTGAATGAAAAAACTGCAAAGATCTAAAGAAAACAACAATTAAAAGGACTAGGGATGAACAAGGTTGTTACAACTATCACATAGTTGCATAAAAGACAGTTAACCTAACATTCGACTGACACACCACACCACTGCAGTTTTGCAAAAGATGTAATTACTGATTATTCAAATGACACACAAAAATTGATAACTGTTGTAGTTGATTGTAAACAAAGAGAGTTATCACAAAATCACACAACAGAATAAATGAAATACCTAATTAACTCAGCAATCCCTGTGGGAAGGCAGGCCCAGCCTTCACACAGAGATGTTGGAAGCAACACACGTTAAAACGCCAAGATCTGAAGAATCAAACTCCCTGTATTAAAAAGTAACAGATGAACACGCAACCTCATAGCTGATACAATAATTTAGTTAAAGGTTAAACCCTTGGCTCAGAACAGTTCCCAGTATTTATACAATTACAATCATAACATCTTCCTACTATTATCGAGCAGCCATGAAGATCTCCGATCTTCAGGCTGCCCTAATTACAATGAGTTGTTACAATCGTGGTAAGATGAGAGCAGAAAATATAGGGAAGCTATTACTCGAGCCGGAAATAATGATCATGGTTAATTGAGAAGATATTCTGTGGATTGCAGCTACTTCTGGGCAGCGGTGCACTATTGTCTCCAAATCTGTCGCAGCTACCCTTGTATAGCTCGCATGGAATACTACGTTTGGATCGTGTTCTTTGAGCAACGATGGAATGGATGGTGATCAGCTAAGCAATGAATGTCCATCCCTCCTTTGGCATGTTCGGTCTGCTTCACCTGTATTCTTTACATCTCGAATTATCTTTATAAAACCACCATATATTAGCATAATTTAAGATGTAAAGCCCTGATTACCACAATCCCAAGCATTAATAAAATAAGACAATGATTAACCATACTTTCATGACTTGAGGGACCACGTGAAGGAAAAAAATCTGTTTAGCATGCATAATAGACTAGGATGAAGCAAAAAGAGGTAGATAAAGGTCGTCAAAAAGGGGTCATTTCGAGGCCCAACACTATGTACAATTCAGACTCACTCGGAAGTTTTCGCAACAAATTTTGTCATATGCGCTCCTTGAAACACTTAGTTTTCAAAAGCTTCTAAAAAATGGTGTTGTTTCCTGATTCTTTCAGAGAGCTAACAACTCTATAGCACATCAATTCAGAAGATGATAACTCTTTGCAAATGCTTTTGGATTCTTTTGGAAAGTTAACTCAACTCAAACATCTATCTTTAAGGAGTTGCAAGAGTTTGACAATTTCGAATGGAACACTTGAAGACATTACAAAGCTGGAATATTTAGATCTTTATTTGTGTGAGCACGTAAACAAATTGCATCCCCAAGTTGAAGATCAATTATCCTTGCAAGAATTGCATTTACATGGCATGAAGTTAAAAGAATTTCCAAGCGTTGGATGCAATTTGAAAGTTCTGCAATTAGGGGGTGATTTGTTGGAAATGTTGCCACATGGTGTCGACAACCTCAAGAGTTTGAAAAGTTTATCACTCTTTTCTTTGCCTCAATTGAAATTCTTTTCGGATTCCACTGGATATCAAACTCAGTTGACGGAGTTGAGGATATTGTGTTGTGGGATAGAATACTTACAATGATCGCTTCTCTACATGAATATGCTAGAATCTTTAGAAGTATGGGACTATCATGTCCAAAAAATCCATTAAAAAGGAAGTTGAAGGAGAAAGAAAGATAGAAGGGGAAACAAGATTGGATAAATTGAACTCTTCTAATGGCAGATGCATGTTTGGGCTCAAAAGGTTAAAACTGTCATTCACGGGGAGGTATCTTTTGAGATTGATTTTTTCCCAAACCTTCAACAACTCACCTTGATTGATTGTTATGAATTGAGGTAGATAGAAGGACTATGTGGTCTGCCAAAACTTACAGATCCAAACATTATTGACTATGCAATAGTTGAGTCCTTCGGTCTTGAAACGTTGAATTTTTAGTTGAACTGCTAGACATAGAACATTTGTCTCTTTGGAGAAACTGAATATTAGTGGGCTTGGGAAGAGGGTCGGGACAACTTACAAAACGTCGAGAACTAAATTTTAGCAAATGTTGTGAGTTGCAAGAGTTGTTGGGTGTGGAATATTTGATGTCAGTAGAGATTACCAATGCTTGTGAATGTCCAAAACAATAGTGGAGGGATGTAATCCTTGAGCAATTACGCCAAAAATTAAATTTAGGCTTCAAATATGAACAAAGAAAAATATGCAATTTCCTGGATTTTCTGCAAATTTTGTGTTGACAGTGTTTGACGACTCTAGCCTATAGGAAGAGAGATTTTATTGTTTTGTCACATTTAATCAAAACTATGGTATTCTTTGTTTGCGGTTTATGGAGATAAACTCATAGGCCATGGCAATGGCATCAATGAAACCTCCTTATGTTCTTCTATGACACGCATGTTAGACATGTTATTGCTTCCTTCTATGGTTTCTTCCTTAAACATCGTATGGATCGATCACGTGGATCAACAAGCTTTAATCCATTCCTACTTTCCATTTTCCTAATCGAAAGCTTTGAATGGTTATCATTGTTGGGATTTCTATGCATAAATTCCATTGTGAAGAGGGATGAAGGAGATTTTATTTTACTGGCCTTACTAAAACTTCATTCAGGGTTTTTCATTATGAAGAGGGATGAGGGCGTTTTGATTCTTGTGGCATTCTTACACGTAAATTTTGGAGCTTGATTCAAGGTTGTGGCCTTCTTATAGGTAAGGTTTGGAGCTTAATTGAAGGTTTTTCATTTTGGTTATTTTATCAGCAAATTCTATTTTAATGACACAATGTTTCTTTTCTTTACCAACCAGCCCACTCACATCGACTGTTAGTTAGAGGAGATCATGGCCATAGTGGGAGTTGCATTGCTTGGAGGAGCTTCCTTCCTTTTTAAAGTTGAATCATGCATACTATACAACTTGGAAATAATGGAGAACTAGTTAGTTACCTACATAGACTCCAGTTCTTTAATGTAGATCCTATTTTCTTGTTGTTTTGTTATAACCACTAGTTTTTCTTCATTTAATAAATAAAGTTCGTGAGCGTAGTTTAAACAGTAGATTTTCCCCAAATTCCTCGTGCTTTGTTATTCAGTCTTATATTTTCTTTCTAATTCTAAGTTGGCATAAGAGAGGAAAGAGGTTTCTCATCCATCTAAGATTTCGTTGAATAAGCTATAGCCTGCCGCTGCTCAGTAGATCCTGCATCCAGCCCTAGCAGAGAGAACCATTTTACCTGTCAGGAGACGTCGAAAATCCCTTGCACCCAGAGTTGCAGTCTGATCTGATATGCGCAGTGGAGGACAGGGCATCAGTATTAAGAGAAACACACTTTTTCTTCCGTGAGATTGAAGTGTGAGGCGTCAGTTGAGAGAAACACATTGCCATCTGAAGGAGCTGTAATAGATGCGTGCATGAAGGAAATGCCGTGAAATTATTGTGGATCTATGCATGTGCATACTTCACCAGAGTTGCTATGAAGGAGTTGCAATAGCTCTTTCTTTAAGATTGAAGAAGCTGGCAATGTCTGCTGCTAAGAAGAGCAAGCAGAGCAGTCATGATTGCTACAAGAGGAATCTCTACCTACGACTATGAAGTAAGACCGAGGAGAGATCCGCTTGCTGAGAAGGTCTTGTGTGGAGATCATTGCTAGATTACACACCTCCAACACTTGCAGAGATGTCGAATCCGATGGCAGAGACCTACCTCAATGAAGCCAATAAATTAGATGGCTCAAATTTCATCAATTGTTTTATATTTTTATCATTCAAGCTAGCATTATCTTAGGATCTTTAACTGAGAGAATAACAAGCACAACAATCAAACACAAGAGATAATAGGCACAAAGATTTTCCTCTGGGAAACCATAAAGGAGAAAACCCCACAACTTCCTCAGAGATAGAATCAACACCAAAAGTAAAACCCAAAAATAGTAATATTATCTCCCGACAACAGTAGTCTCTCTCTCTCTCTTGTCCCAACTTCTTCATTCTCTCTCAGTTATGCACTACAATTGAGTGTGAGTGAATTGTGTGTGATAAATAGAGAGACTCACTCTCTATTTATACTAATTCTCGACTTGACAATAACTCACTAGGGCCGACTTCTCTAGGAGAGTCTAATTACCCTAGGGGCCCACAACTGCGGGGACTTTGACCCTTGATCAACAAGGAGGGTTACCCTCTATGACTTTACATGACTTGTTTACATTATTGAATCTCCCAATAGGAACATCAGGGCATGACATGACTCAATTACATTACAGATACTTCCCAGAATAAACATCGAGGTACAATACATAAAATATACAAGTGAATACATTTCGAAGTTACAAATACATCAACACTCCCTCTTAACTAGGAATGTATTCTCTCGACACAATTTATCAACACAAGTCTTCTTCTCTGTATCATCAAGATCATCATCAAGTTATCTTCACCTTCAAGTCATCTTCATTACTGGATCTGGATCATCATTGTTGGATCATCATCACTAGGGCTATCTCTCGATTCTTCTCGTTATAGAAATTTCTACAGAGCCAGCCCTTTTTCATGCTGGTTGTAGGCCTCGCCTCCATGCAGGTCTTCTTCAACGCTTATATCAACAAGATTTAACCCTCCCTTGTAAGTTGGGGAATTAGACCCCATAGTTGAGTTATATTAGGGTTATTAGACTCTCCTAGATAAGTCAACCCTATAGGATAAATGTAAAGTGGAAATTAAGTATAAATAGAGAGTGATACTCACTATTTGAAACACACACTCACTCATCAATAGCGCATGAGTGAGAGAGAGAACAACTGTCGGAGATCATCTTTGTACTTTTGGGTTTTACTTTTGCTATTGGTGCTTATTCTATATTTGAGGAAGTTGTAGGGTTTTCTCCTTTATGGTTTCCCCGAGCAAAAAGCAGAAAGCAAATCTAATCTATAACCATAACTTTTGAGAAAAGTTTGATTTTATTGTGCAGGTTAAATGGCCAAAACTCAAGATTACACTCAGAGATTTGAAAAGCAAGCTTCAGGAAAAGACAAAAGATGCAAGACTTAAAAGCTAAACTACTACCTAAAAGGTTTATTCAGGACCTACCTACTCTACCCTAGTAGGAAAGACAAGATTCAAGGCTAAGTGAGGTTAGGGATGTAACCCCTCAAATCCCTTTGGTTGATAGGAAGTAAGATTCGTCGTCCATTACTAGTAGCAAGAAAACACATGTTACCCATTCAACATTCAATGGTGAAAGGTCCAACCCAAATGTCATTAGCTTGCCCTGGTCAGATATGCAGTAAGTGGTTCAAGATAAGGACTTGAATTCCTGTGGGAAATCTGCTCCTATTCACTGATTTAGGAACAACTTCAATGTTACGTATGGGCATGGGATGGACTTCAACAAGGTTTTGTGGTTGCGGGGTGATAATCCTTGAGCTCCTCCTATAAGGAACTACATCAAATCTGGGTGGACCACCATCCATAGGAATAGCTACCCTACCAATTCAGATATCTCTAATCTCTCTCCTTGTCTCCAGGACACTCGCACTAGGCCTTTCCTCATGAGGAGACATTACATGTTTGACAATTTCCCCTACAGTCCAGAAGTATCTATTTTCTTCCAAGGGATGGGGCATATGTGATATAAAAATACTGCAGCTAGAGCCTTCCCCTGTAGGAACAAGAATCTGCATATTTTCTAGCTCAGTTGGAAATACTTTCGAATGGGATGCCAAAGAACTAGAAATGTGAGACAGATCATGATTATGAAGACTAGATGACTCAGGTGGCAGAAGAAAATTAGGGATGAGAGGATATGCAGATAAAACATTATTTGGAGAATTCCAAGGAGTCTAAAATATAGCAAGATTGTTAAGATTAAATTCTCCTTCAGGTGCATCATTAATTAAAGCATCCTCTTCCTAACTTAGAGAGTTATCATGGACTTGAGTTAGGTTACCATCTTCTAAGGACAAATGAGATAATTACCCAACAACATCAGAATAACGAGAGCCATTTGCTTAGTCACCAGCCTCTACTACATCAGCTAACTCAGGATGGTTTTCCCATGGGTAAATAGGTTCAATCCCCTGGCTTTCCCTCTCTCTATTATGGTCAATTAAGGTAAACCATTCACTTACTCTATAAGGAATTATTTCCACATCATTAATTTCATCAACTTCAAGTGTAGGATTCTCGATTGTTTGCTCTTGATTTATTGCATTATTTCTTCTTGACCTTGAGGTTGATTTTCATTTCTTCTCAATTCTTCTAACTCCTCCGAGCATTTGTTCCTAAGCATTTCCAAGTTAAATCTCCTGGAAATTTCATCTGTTTGATCTTCTTCAAAAGAGGAATTAGAGTCTTCCATTGCCATGAACATGTTTTGAGGTTTCCCATACTCCCAAAATTCATTTTCATCTTCCACAATATTAGCTTTAGCATTATTCAACAATTCATCACCGTACGTGTTTTTAATCCCTTCCCCAAAAGTCTTCAAATGCTTTTCATAACAGGGTTCTTTATTAATCCTAATTAGAGCACCTCAGAGTTTGGAACACAAATATATGATAGATCCATCATAAGGTATCCACCTAGAACAACTTCCCATTTCCTAGATAAAAGCATTCCATATGCTGGGGGCAAGTTAATAACAACTACATCCATCATAGTGGAAATATCTGCGCATGCAAATATATCAACCCTAAGGTTTTTTATCAAACCATAGGATGGCACATGCCTAGAGTCAATGCCACAGACATTCCCATAAGGCCGATTCACCTCCAATTCCATTTCCTTCAGGACATGTAAGGGCATCACATTCATAGCTGCTCCAGAATCCAACATGCAATTATCTAGGAGCATATTCTAAATGTGTAAGGTTAGGTAAAAGGGATGGTGACCCCCGTTCTTTCTCTCATAAATTGTAGACTGGATGTTGACAGGTGGATCCTTTTCATCTTTGCTAGGTTGTATTTCATTAAGGCTCTCTATGTGATAGGATTCTAAGACAACCTTAGGAGTCTTTTTTTGGCCAATGCCATCAAAGAATTCCTCTACTTGGCTTCTTACTGAGGGCACTTTCATTAACTCAGTGACAGGGATGTTACACATTATTTTTCCTAGCTCTTTCTTCATATCAATATTCAAATTAAAATATTCTTCTTCCTCTTCATCTTCATGAATTTCTCTGTGTTTGTCTAGGAAAGAAGGTTGGGGATCAATTCTTCATTTATAGATTCTAATCTATGGTTGTTCCTTTGCTTTAGGGAGATTTATAGCACAATATGAGGGACCAGGTTCATCAACAAAATATTCTTCTTGTTTCCATGGCTCTTCTTCCAGGAAAATTCTTCCAAACCCATCATCAAAAGATAAGTCATTAATAAAGTTGATGTTGTTTGGTTGGTCATCAGGATAGTTGCTGTTAGACGGTTCTTCCTCGTTTTCATCACACCAATTCACATTCTTCCTCTCATAACTTTCTGGATATTCAGGTCGTCTTCTATTATTATCTCCCCCAAGCCTTCTATTATTGTTCCAGTAGGGATTAGGGCCATAAGGGTTTCTATGTCTCTCACGATCATGAAAACTAGTGATACTTTTTGTTAGGACAGCTAGTTGTCTCATCATCTCTTGCATGGTTTCTACTGTGTCCTTTGAATCCTTTAGCTCATTCACAAGTTCCTTAGGTTTTCGAAGCTTAGGGTCAGATCTAGAAGTGGATGGGAAAAAATGATCGAATTTTTTTTTGCTTACCCATAGATGTCACATTATGCTCAGCCATCCTTGCATTGAATTAGGCAGTCTTAAAGTCATTGGGATTCTTATCCTTCAAGTGATATCCCGACCAACCTTCAAAAGAATTCAAATAATGAATAACAATTGCTTGGTCTTAATTTATTCTGGGATATTTCCTACAGTCTTGTCAAATCTTATGTTAAACACATGGAATGTTTTATTTTCCCTCTTCTTGATGTCAAACAGTTGGTGTAAAAGGAATTTCCCATCTAACTTGCAAGACCAGTCACTATTAAGCTTTGCGACAATATTGTTATACCCATTGATGGATGAGGCAGGAAATCTGTCAAACCACTTCCGCACATCTCCTTCTAAAGAATGTAGAAGGCCCTTCATGAAGACATCCTCATCAGATGCTCCATATGCTTCCATGGAGGGCTCCCTGGATCAGGGAAAAATATAAAGGATATGGATTAGCCTTCCTTCCAAAAATCCTAGGGTTCTGTGGAGGAGGAACATTTAGATTTCCACTGGTGCTTGTTCCGGCCATTGGATTAGATGATATCGAAGTAGATCCAAAAAGATGGCTTTGGAAAATAGTGGGACTAGATATCTTCCAAAAGAAATTGGAAGAGTTTTCTTTAGTTTGTTTGCGGTTCCTCGTGTATGTTGTAGGGATTTCTTAAATATTTACAGCACACTCTAAGAATTTAAGGTTAATACCTTAGGTACGGTCCTCAGTAGAGTCGCGAGGTGGATTCGTTAGGTGAAACACACAAGTAATTCACTGAAAAGAGATATGTCGTAGTAGAGGTGAGGTATTTCTAACCAAGGTAGGCCTCTACCTCCCTGGCAATGGCACCAAAATATTGTCACTAGACTTGTAGTTTCCCCTATGAGGTGGATCCAAGATGGATGGTAGATGGATGATCAACTAACGAAGTGGAACCAAGATAGCCTCAACTCCCAAATGGATGGTTGTCACGCCAATCGAGGCAATCGTCACTCGATGTTGTCTTAGCCCAAGACAACAATGGGGGAGACCCAGATCTACTCTCGACAAGAGAGATCAGACCAAGACACCAGATAAAATCAATGGAACTTGAAGTACATAAGGTGTAAGGTGAAGTAAACCATAGATCTATGGATGAAGTCACAAGGTGAGTTACAGATTGGATCATTAGGTTTATGAAATATGAAATCGATCCAAGGTTGAAGTGACAAGTGACTTATGAGTCTTTCTACTAGATCCAAAATCAAGGTACCAACAAATAAATAATAATATCCATTACCTTGGGAACTGTGTCCAATACAGGGAGATTAAGAACAATATTGGGGCTATCTGGTACAATAGGATAGACTTGACGAAAGGTATGACATTGTCAAAGCAACCCAGCTTCAGGGATAAGGTCAAAACACAAGAGAAATTGGCCAATTGAAGGGTTGCACTAAGGTTTAGAGAGCAGTGCCTTGGGATTTGGGCCCAATGGAGTCATCTAAAAAATTTTATGGGAGGAACCACTTAGGGTTTGACCCAATCTACAAAACCCTGAAATGGTTTGCCAAAAGATCAAGTGGTTTGATCTATAGTATTTTTTATTTTTTTATATTTAGGGTTTTGACAATAAAATAAAGCTGCCAATGGATTGAGATCAAGAAAAGAAGAACTTACCTATGGATCTTACTTGGATAACCTTCTAGATGCGCCCTTGATGATGATCATCTATGTTGTCCCGATCAATTTGAGAATATTTGGATGAAGCCTCTATGAAAATCATTTTTCCTAAGGAAGCCAATGCACCCTCTCCCCTACACAACAAATGTCAACCATATCATATTTGATGCATCAAGAGAAATGAAGAAATGCTACATAAAAATAGCAAGATGAAATCATAGATCACCATGATACTAATGAAAACCCCCTGATACAAGCGATGCCAAACAAGCAAGTTGAGGAAGCCCTGCAAAAAACGCCCAAATGAAGTCGCCCTCCTGTAGACAAAACAATGTTTCCACAAAAATATAGATCTCACCACAAATACCCAAATGCGAGGAAGCAATAGACTTTCCAATCACCATCGAAGAACACCAGATGCAAAGGAGACCCAAGAATTTGCACAAAATAGTTTTTTTATTATCAAGATTCAAGATCCAAAGACCCCTTTACAATGAGAAGCTCTCTCCTTTAAATAGGAATGAGAGATACCAAAATCATAACCACATTTTAAATGGGTGGCTAAGATTAAAAGATTAAAATGTTCCAATCAACGGTTGAGATGAGCTGAACATAAAGTACATCGATCAATACATTAGTATAATATATCAATGGACCAAATCAACCTAGGAGAGGGGTTCCCACTCAATAAAAATAAATAAATCTCATGGTGGGTCCATGGGGTATTAACTAACACCCCTGGTGTGTACACATGGCACAATATAAATAAAATATAATTTTAAAATCCAAATAGTCCATCTCTAAGGAAATTGTGAGCCTCCAAAAGCTCCAGAAAATCATAAAATATGCCAGAGAGATGGATGTGGGTCCATCCAAATGCTGAAATTGCTGGAGGAGTGGAAGACATCACACTCATCATCAAAACTCATCCCATTCCATTTCCTTGCCTCAGAATCCCAAATCGAATTTTTTCAGTAGCCATTTTATTATTTTTAATCTATCTTAGGAAACGTGAACCTGCCAAAACTGCCTCCTGGAGTGCTTGCATTGTCAAATTGAGCCCACCAAGTTCCTTGGTAGGGGGGTAAAATGGTAAAAACAAGTGGTTGTACCACCCCCTCCTCATACAACGCCCTAGGTGAACCAATCAAATCACCTCACTACTCTGACAGGCCATTCAACATGGCAAAACTGCACCAAAATGGTATACCGAGATAAATCATCACTGTAACTGCTCGGAACTGAAAATAAGCTGCCTCATTGGATTCAAGGAGTCCAAATCCATCTATGTTGCATACTCATACACCCTACAGATCTTTGCATGATTAGGTTCAATATCCAATATGCCCGGACAGATAAAATAATAAACTGTAAATGATCAAAAAATCCATAGTATGACCTAGGCTAACATCAGTTTGCTACAAGTGTTCAGAGCTTAAGACATGCTCTACAGATCATTCAAATAACAATTATAACACGTAGTAATCATTTCACTAACGATCTACAAACCAAATATAGAGTTTCATTAATTACCTATAACTCAAACCAGACTTCCAAGACCATACTCACTTCATAGTTGTAATCAATTTGCTAGTGAAGGGTGAAGGATAAAATAACAAGGCTAGGTTGAATGGTAACTACCAATTTGACATGGTGAGACTTTGGATATGGAAAGGGGATACTCACTCTAGCATATGCCGGACAAGAAACAACATGGGGGATGGCAGTGTCTCACAAATGGATAAGTTACGTTCATAGGTGCTTATTCACCTTGAGAAATGCTCACAATTCAAATCAAATACAAATGAGTCCATCAATATTTAGATATAAATTTTTAAGAGCCATTGCTTTTTAGGCCTTCAAGTTTCCATAGTATTGATCCATGCATTTGTTACACAGATTTTGTTCATTAGGCTTTCCTTGCATTAATGTATGTTCAAAAACACTACTTTTCATGAATGAGATTTTAACAAGGGATTCATGTCATAATTATACTTTAGAGCCAATTTCATTAGGCTTGCCTTGCATTAATGTATGTTCGAAAACACTACTTTTCACGAATGGGATTTTTCACAAGATATTCATTTCATCTCCATATACATTGTATTGATGGTAACTCTATTTGTTTCAGGTTTAGCCAACACAACCTAGGCAACTCAGAGCCATGACACAAATAAGCAAGCAAGCTTCTCCAACAAAGAAGCTATAGTGGGGAAAGGTCCTCCATGCCACAAGTCAAGTAGTAGGTCGGGATAGAAACATAACTACAAGGAAATGGAAGGGTGGAGATAGTGAACAATGAGACCAACACTAGCAAGCCAAAGTATAGTGGGAATGATCACCTCTATTCTCCTTAAGGAGGGTAAAACCAATGAGTATGGGTCAAGAAATTCCAGGTGCAAGTAGGGACATACATATATAATACCAATACATCAAAGTCCACATATTTATATTACCACCAGATCATGACACTAGATGCTAAGACATGTCACAAGAATGAGTATAAAAACAATAATAACCATAACACAAGATAATATCTGCTAAGTCATATACATGTAAATAATCAATTTGAACCAACATTTGTCCAATGACAAACTACTGATGCAACTCTGGGCAATACTGCTCTACAAATGGATAAATGACTACATCAGTCCTCAAATCTGAGTGTCCTGAGACTTAGTCATCACATGGGAAAGTACTATAGTCCATCATCAAATAATGATCCATCATAGATGCTCATCTCAGCATCTCATATGTAAGGGAACTGTCTAAAACGTGTACTAAAATATGAAAAAAAAGAATATGGTATCCTGACTACTACATATGTGAGAACAAGTGGCACACATCTTCGTCCTACATATGGCCTCAATATCCTCTCCTTCGAAAAAGAAGGCGTGGTCCAGGAATACCTTCTACGACCCTGTTATCACACAAAGTGTAGCTACCCATTAAAGGTATCTCATTCAGGATGGTAGATGTGAGGTAGCTAACTGGTGACACTGCAAGGGCCTCGTCCACTATGGATAAAGGGTAGTTGTCACACCAGACAAGCTCTTATCACTTTAGATTGATCCGGATAATGACCAAAGGTCCCTACTAGCTGCCTAAGAGGCAAACAAGCCTACTAAAGACACTCCTAGGGTTTGAAAATGTATAAGGCAGGAGAGATAATGAGTGGATAAGACTAGATCTATCAAATTAGAGTGGTATGGAGATTAGGGACAAGTTGCGGAGGCTCAGTAAAGATACTAAATAACCTAACTTGGATGATATTGTACCACAAATGAGTTAAGGAAATAGATCTAGGAGAGATCTAGCCAAATGAAATGAAACCCTAAAGGGACCCTCCTAAGGTTTCTGCATAAGTGGACATAGTGGACCCAAAAGAGTAGAGCAGGGCATGAGATGACTACATCGGGGTGCTTGAAGGTTGGATATATAATTTTGAGGCGGGTCCAAGCATACCCATCTGATAGATCTGAAGAAATGGCCACCCACCCAAGAGGGGTGCCCCCACCTAAAGTGACTAGTGCTAGATCCCAGGGCAAATGGAGTCCGATTTTGATGAAACTTGAGATCGAGGGTTTATTCATTAATCTCCAAGTTGGTTTTGATGTTCGTCATAAAAAACTCACGGGCTCTATCATATCTACAAAACTAGGGTTTTAGGAAAAGAGGGTTTGGTTGTGACAATCAAATCAAATCCTGGAAAAATAAAATCTATGCCGACGTACCTGTAAATACTTGCTACTAACTTTTTATGACAATGATATTTCCTTTTTGATCAATTACGAGTGTTTTCTATGCCTCTCTAAGTGAAATCGTCACCTCCTCCCAAATGTCAAGTGCTCCCTCCTCCTTCAAAAGAGATCTGCTATGAGAATTGATTTACTGAAGAATGGATGAAATGACGAAGAAAGAGGAATCAAAGAACATCAAGATGGTCATAAGACATAATAAAGATACTCGTGTTATCACAGATCTTGTAGTTTCCCCAAAAGATAAATCCTATATAGGATGGTAGAGGGGACATGCAACCAAAGCGGTGACCTACGAAAACCCTAACCCCCAAAGATGGATGGTTGTTGTTATCACATATATAGTAGACTGGCTACCATATTCTATTTTTCATATTCCAATACATTTTTCAACCAGCTTTCTTACATATGAGGTGCTGAGATGAGCATTTATCATGGATCATTATTTGATTGATGGACTACAGTACTCTCCCATGCCATGACTGAGTCTTAGAACACTCATATTTGAGGACTGATGTAGTCATTTAGCCATTTGCAGGGCAGTTAGTAGTGCCCAGAGTTGTATCAATGTTTTTTGATTAGACAGATGTTGGTTATACATGTTTATGACTCAAATTATATTATCTTGTGTTATGGTTATCATTGCTCATATACTCATTCTTGTGACATGTATTAGCATTTAGTGTCATGATCTGGCAGTCATATAAATATTTGGACTTGGATCTATTGACATTATGTATTGATGTACCTACTCAGACCTGGAAGTTCTTGGTCTATAGTCATTGGTTTTACCCTCCTTAGGGAGAATAGAGGTAGTCATTCTCACCATACCTTGGCTTGCTAGTGTTGGCTTCATTATTCACTGTCTCCACCCTTCCATTACCTTCCAGTTATTGTTTCCGACCCGACGTACTATTTGACTTGTGGTATGGAGGACCTTTCCCCACTAGAGCCTCTTTGTTGGACAAGCTTCCATGTTTATTTGTGTCTCGGCTCTGTGTTGCCTAGGTTGTGTTGGCTAAACCTGAAACAAGTAGCGCTGCCATCAACACAATGTGCTTGGAAATGAAATGAATATCTTATAAAAATCCCATTCATGAAAAGTAGTGTTTTTTAACATACGTGAATGCAAGGCAATACTAATGAAATTGGCTTTGAATTACATTGAAATGAATATCTTAAAACATTAATGAAAAGTAGTGTTTTTGAACATACATGAATGCATAAAACCTAAAATAATAAAAATCCGTGTAATAAAAACATGGACCAAGGCTATGGAAAATTAAAGGCCCAAAAGAAATGGTTCCTAAAGTTATATCTAAAGATTGTTGGCATCATTTGTATTGATTTGGATTGTGAGCATTTGTCAAGGTGAATAAGCACCTCTGAAAGTAACTCATCCATTTGTGAGACATTAACTTCCCCTGTGTTGTTGTGTGTCCTGCATATGCTAGAGTGAGTATCCCATTTCCATATCCGAAGTGTCACAATGTCAAGTTGGTAGTCATCCTTTGACCTAGCCTTTAAATTTTAGCCTTCATCCTGCATTAGCAAATTGATTACAACTATGAAGTGAGTATGGTCTTGAAAGTCTTGATTGAGTTATAGTTAATAAATGTAAACCATATATATTTGGTTGATAGATAAACAACGAAATTATTGCTACTTGTTATGATTATTACTTAATGATTTCTAGAGCATGTCTTAACCTTTGAACACTTGCAACAGATGGATGTCAGTTTGGGCTATATTATATGGTCATTTACAGATTATTATTTTATCTATTTGGGTATATATTCGATATTGGAGATGATCCTGCATATAGGGTGTATGAGTATGCACCTGGGATGGATTTGGAACCCTGAGTCCAATGAGACAACTTGCTTTCAATTCCGGGCAGTTGCATAGATTATTTGGATCAGTGTACCTTTTTGGTGCAGTTTTTCCATATTGGATGGCCTGTCTGATCAGGGAAATGATTTTCTTGGATCTCCTAGGGCGTTGTATGAGGAAGGGGGGGTCCAGCCACTTTTTTGTACCAGATTACCCCCTCCCAGAGAGCTTGGTGGGCTCAATTGGATAACACAGGCACCCTAGGAGGCAATTTTTGGCATATCCAGTTTCCTAAGGGAGATAAAAAATAATTAAAATGGATACTGAAGAATTCGATTTGGGATACTAAGGCATGGAAATGGCATGGGATGAGTTTTGATGATGAGTGTGATGTCTTCCACTCCTTCTCCAGTAGTTGTAGCACTTGGATGGACCCACGTCCATTTTTCCGAAATACTTTATTATTTTCTGGAGCTTTTGGAGGCTCGCGATTTCCTCAGAGAGGCACTATTTTGCAATTTAAAAATTATATTATTTTTATTGTGCCATGGGGACACCCTAGGGGAGTTATTTAGAACTCCCTGAACCCACTATGAGCTTCATTTATTTTTATTTAGTGGGATCTCCTCTGCTAGGGTGATTTGGTCCATTTTTATATTATATTATTGTATTGATCCATGTACTTTATGTTGAGCTCAACTCAACCATTGATTAGAACATTTGGATATTTTAATCTTAGCCACCCATTTGAAAAGTGGTTATGATTTTGGTTCTCTCATTCCTATTTAAAGGAGAGAGCTTTTCATTTGTAAAGGGTATTTGACTCTTGGATCTCAATAATAGAAAAAACTATTCTTGTGGAAATTCTTGGATCTCCTTTGCATCTGGTGTTCTTAGATGGTGATTGGAAAATCTATTGCATCCTAGCATTTGGATATTTTTTGTGAGATTTATATTTTTGGATACATTGTCTTGTCTATAGGAGGGCGACTTCAACTTGGACGTTTTTGCAGGGGTTCCTCAACTCGCTTGGCTTGGATGCGTTTGTATCAGGGAATTTTCATTAGTATAAATGCGATCTATGATTTCATCTTGCTATTTTTCTGTAGCATTTGTTCTTTTATCATGACGCAACAAATCTAATATGGTTGATGTTTGTTGTGCAGGAGAGAGGATGCAGTGGCTTCCTTGAGAAAATCGTTTCACATAGAAGCTCCTTCAAATCTTTTCAAATTGATCAGGACAACATAGATCATCATCATCAAGGCATATACAAGGTTTTCCAGGTAATATATACAGGTTAGTTCTTCTTTTTCTATATCTCAATCCATTGACATCTTCATTTTCATGTTAAAACACTAAATATTAAAAATAAAAAATACTATAGATCAAATCGCCTGATCTCGAGGAAAACCATTTTTGGGTTTTGTAGATTGGGTCACCTAAGTGGGTCTTCAAAAACATTTTGTTAAGGTGACTCCTTTTGGCCCAAATCCCAAGGAATTGTTCTCTAAACCCTAGCGCTACCCTTCATGTTGCCTCCTCTTGTGATTTGATATTTTCCTTGTGGATCGAGTACTTTGATACTGTTATACCTTCTTTCGAGTCTATCCCTTGGTACTAGATAGCCCCAATCCTGATCTTACCATCCCTACATTGGTCACATTTCCCAAGGCAGTGGATATCTTCATCTTTTTTTAGTACCTTGATCTTGGATCTAGTAATAGACTTATAGGTCACTTGTATCTCAAACTTGGATCAAATTTCACACCTCATAAACCCCTGATCCAAGCCCTAACTCATCTTGTGACTTCATCCATAGATCTAGGGTTTACTCTACCTTATACCTTACATACTTCAACTTCATTTGATTTGATCTAGTGTTTAAGAATGATCTCTCCTGTCGGGAGTAGATCTGGATCTCCCCCATTGTTGTCTTGGGCTAAGATAACATTAAGTGAAGATTTCCTCTATTGGCGTGACAACCATCCATTTCAGAGTCTAGGATATCTTAGTTCCACCTCCTTAGTTGGTCATCCCTCTACCGTGCATCCTGGATCCACCTCATAGATTCAACTACAAGTTTGGTCATAACAGTTGTCACGACGGTTAAGGATTCCTTCGCTTTATGCCACTAGAGAAGCCCAAGTGACAACGAGGGAGAGACAGATCAATCCCGAAAGGAAAGATCCAAGACAAATCACCAGATCAGACTCATGTCAGAGAATTCGTAAGGTGTGTCTGAAACCATAGATTTAAGGAAGGGCCACAAATTAAGGATACCCAAGTGGGGTGGTTATTTGAGATTGGAAATGTCATTGAGGTGATTAAAACAGGTGGCTTTGCAAAGATTGAAGTCAGATCTAGGATTTTAGTGTGTTGGTTCAAATGATCAAATTCGAACCTTGGGAGGATTTAATCAGATAATTGAGAAATCCCCAAGACGAACCTGATATTGACAATTATGGATTCCTGCACACTAGCTAGGATGAAAGATTCAACGATGAAAAATACCCTGATGAAACCGGACAAAAAACAGTGGGAAAATGACTGACTTGCTGAAGAGGGGCGTTTTCTCCTAGACAGAGATCAATACTTGGAGAAGGGAAGAGGATTCAAAGATTGAAATTTTTGAAGGAGAAGGGGGTTTTCAGTATGCCACACAAAACCCAGATCGCCAAATTTGCTAATTCCTACTGCAAATTGGTCCGGTGATTTTTCCTAATGCTAAATGAGGGTTTTTTAGTGAAAATTATTGATGGTCAATGCATAAAAATAAAAAGGAACTTGCCATAGAAAAATACTTGAATAATTGTCGATGACCTCTTGGATCAAGATTACTTGGGAGCGAGAGCGGGAGCAGGAAGCGAAATTTTTAGAAGCTTCCAGTTAGGAAGCGTTTAGGAAGTGTTTTTTATATAATATATATTTTTAATATATTTTAATGCATATATGCCAACAATTGCTTGTAGAATGTTGAATTATTCATGGAAAGCATAAAAACATGAAATAACCATAACATGATAAATCATAATACCATATAACATCATTCATCAACCATCAATGATTCAATAAATTATCATATACTAGTGAATTCATCAAACATAGGCCCATTATCCATAACATCAAGTTATCAACCTTACAACTTTAGAGTTCAACTTCAAACTTCAAACTTGAATTGCCATGTAATGTTCACAAAATATACCATAATAAATATAAAAGAGTCAATGACTCAAGTTCTCGAATTTCAACAGTGCAAAAACTTGAAAGTACTTTAAATAAGAAAAGGCAAGAAAAGTAGATTTTATGGCTGTTTCCTCTTGCCACGGGAAATTTCTAATTTCTCTTCCGGTTGTCTACGTCCATGAAAAAACAGAGCGAGATTTTCATCCCTATTAGCCATCGATGTTGAGAGGCTTAAGCCACGTCCAAGACTTGGTCCTGCATGATCCCCCCTCACTGATGCAGGTGGGGGTTGTGAAGTTGAACCTGGGGGCATAGATTGTGCATCTAGAAACAAGGTAGCAGATGGTGGCATAATTCTTGCTGATGCTGCTACTGCATGGTCATCCTTATCGCCCAAAATCTCTTCATCCAAGCACTCTAAAGTTAAGACTCCATCCTCCAAGTTATTCTCCTCTGGATTGTTGTCACAAGTGACATATGATCTATCGGTTTTGGCCTGCTCACAGTAAGGAGTCAACAACCTCAAGTTGTAATGTACATAAACCAAGATTTCTGCCCGATTTTCATTTAATCGGTTTCTTTTCACCGAGTGGATGAAGCTATAGGTGCTCCAACACCTCTCTCTAGAGTAATTGTTTCCCACCTGTGAAAGCACTTTTGTTTCCAATTTATGCAAGTGTGGGCATGATGAGCCATACATGTTCCACCACTCAATAGGAGGTGCCCTATCTCGAACTTTTCTAGCATGCAAAGTACCAAACGAACCAATCTCACTAAGGTATTTGCTTAATTCACTACGCAATAAGGCACAGTCCTCTTCATCAGGGACCAACTTGTCTATAGCAGCCATGTACCCAACCTCTACCTCTGGATATATGTGGGTCTTTCTCCTAACCCCGCCGTTAGGTGTTGGTTTGGCCAAAAAAGATGGAGAATAATATTTTGGTGTTAATACATATGCTAAGGCATGTAGTGGAATGTTGAGATGATCCCACCTTTTGACCACATGTGTGTGAATATGGTCATACATGATGGGATCCTTCGATTCCACAATATCTTTAATCTGGCCCAACAAGCTATCCATTTACTCATACACCTCCCCAAATATCAACTTATCTGTATTTGTAAACTGAATCATGTGATAAATGGGCTTTGTGAAATGCAAAACAAACTTGACACTTGCCCAAAATTGACCATCAAGAACTGTGTCTTCCACGTCCTGAAAATCACGCCTGTCAAATGTGGATGTAGCCCTATATTTCAAGACTCGCCATGATTCACTTGATACCATGCTAGCCAATGCCTCTCTTACCTTCAAAAGGCGCCTGAAGGTGAGGTAATAGCTAGCAAATCTAGTCTTTGCTATCTGTTATAGCTGATTTTACCACACGTAGTGAATCACACTTGTATGGCCTTCCCCTGTCCCTTTGCAAACTCTTTGGACCCCATGGACCTTTTTTATACCTTTGATGTTTCCAACATCATCCCTAAAAACATGCTTAAATTGCTATACGTGACTTTTAAACCCTTTCTCGCATATATAGCGGGTTTGACCCCTAAAACTGCGTACATCGAGATGTGTGCAAAAGGCCAAATTATTTTGGAGTTTTCCTTGACATGGATCCGACTCACTTGTCTCCTGGCCTTCCATATGCCTTGAGATCGCTCAGATTCGACCCTTCATTGCCCCATTGAAGAGATATATAAGGAACCCTTTGGATACATTGAAGAATATGTGAGAATTGAAAGCAAAGAAACTATAGTCCATTTTTGCCGGAACTTATGCTTGAGTCTGCATCCCTTTGTCCATTGGAGCACTTTGGTGTTCTTCCCAAGCTTGCCTTTTGCTTGTGATCTTGCTATCGAGAGATGGAGGATTGAGGTGGTGGGGGCCCAAGTGGGGGATTCAGTTTCTTCGATTTGCAGACATGCCGACAGAGGTTGTATTCACTGTATTCTCTGATTTTATATTAATAGAAATATATTTTCCTGTCCAATAATGTAGGTTTGAATGAATATTTTATCCATGGATGATTTCAAATGCTTATACGTTGTTGATTATATATGCTAGAGTAGATCTAACACCAATATATATAGCATGCTTGTCTTTTTTACTGATTTTTGAGGAAGTAATTTATCAATTCAAGCTGGAGTTGGAAAGCTCAATGGGGATCTACTTCAACCGACCAGAATAAGGTACGAGTTTTGATCCTTTAGTGTTAGATATTTGATTTCTCTTTCATATTGGAAAGGATTGATTTCTGGAGTCAAGCTGTCTGTTGTGGTACCCCAAGCCATAGGAATTTCTCTCCGGAACAAAATTGGCGACTCCGCTGGGGAGTTTCTAGTAGTTGTCCTTTGGGGGTTTTTATCAGCATTCAATGACTTTGAATTGCTCTTATTTCTCTATTTCTATGTCAGGTCTGGGGGCATGTATTCCTGGTAGTGTTTGATTGGTCTGAAGTTTGTCTCAGCTTGTCTGTTTGCCTTTGTTTTTATGCACTTTTCTTCCTGTACACAATTTTTTAACTCACAGTCGCGTATATACGCTGTTTTCACTAATATATCCGTGTACATACGTGGTTTTGCTATGAACAGTCACGTATGCCCTTAGTTTTTCCCTCTAGAGGAATATTGATGGTTGTTGGGTGAATTTTTATAATTTCTGAGTCTCCTTTGACACTGCTAGAGTCTGTATACACCTCTGTTTCTGACCAGAGACATTTTTTTAAGGGTAAATTTCTTTTTTAAGAATGTTCTTGTCATTGCATTTTTTATTTTTTGTTTTGGGATTAGTGCATTAGATTTCTTTTACCTTATTACTTTGTGTGCCTGATCTTTGAGTGTGCTTGCCAAGTCTGAGGGTAGTAGAATCATTCTTTTGCTTTAGTATCTCATTTTTGTCTCAAAAAATCCAAAAATATTTGCTTATTTGCATCATTATGCATTGCATTTTTGCATTTTGCATGGTACTTGCACTAGGTTTTGCTTTGAAGTATTAGTCAGGACTTCATATAGGAACGATTGCACTTATCATTTGAAGAAAATTTTTGCATTTCATGTAGTAGGATACCCTATTTTCATTGGACACAATGCATTTGCATTGATTGTTAGGTGTGCATTTTGCTTCATGTTGCGTCACAACACCATTAGTTGCACGTCCATCTACCTCTTTTGAGTAATAAAGCCAAATAAAATCAACGCTTAATTAAAATGGATTACACCTTTTTCTTTTATAGGGTTCACCAACAAGATTAGGTTTTAGGGTCTTGGAATAGTTCATTGTCAGTAAATTCTCCAAGACCACTAAACAACAACATGTATGTGTATGTCCAGGTGAGAGTGTGAAATTCCTTGGTATAATTGGTGTTTCTCAAGATCCTCCTCTCAAAAGGGAGTTAATCACGAGGCAATGTGAGCGGTTATTGATTGGGATGACCCCTAGTCATAACTGAGTAGCACCGAAGATATTTCCAGGATTGTATTCGTATCTGGGGGCTCTTTCAATAGTTTTGGGCTTTGCTACCCTGCCCATACGGTCAATCCCGCCTACGACTATCCGCCTGAGCATTGATTATATTGAGGTGAACTTAGTTGCCTTACCTAGGATATTGAGGGGGTACTTTGCATGGGTTATTCTGCAGGTGTCCCGGCCAGGTTGGGGTCAGATAGCACAATTGCTTTACGCGTTGAAGCCGAGGGCCACAATAATTGGTTACGTACCTTCGCTTGTTGTGTATGGGAGTCTCAAGCCTCTCCTAGGCGAGACATACTTGCTTCATTCGGGAGCTCACTTATCCTACCCTTGAAGGCTTGTGTTTGGCTTTAGATTTTATTGGTGTATGCTCTGTGCACATTAGCTGGCTTAGGGTTTGCATAATTAGAAAGTATTTTTTGAGTCATTGTGGATTCGGGTGCGGCTCTTCGCCATTCTTATCGTTTAGCAGGACTTCTGCCTTCTACCTATCCTCCTCCTTTGGGAGAGAGAAATAGACGGTCCAGGCGAACTACTTCGCACATTGATTCACACATGATGGGAGATCGTGAAGATGGTATTCCTGAGCTTTCTTCTCCACTTCGAGTGGATGACGGGGAGTTTACTCCTACCTATGATCCTTCACCTGCTATGCCTGTAATTTCTGAGTTAGGTCCTGTAATTTCTGAGATAGGTACTTTTCATGATAGGCCTACTTACTTTAGCTATGATCCCCCATTCAAGCATCGCTGGTATGGAATGCTGGACGGCGAGACTCATTATGAACCTGTGAGCACTAGTTATGGTAGTTATGATATGTCTGGTATTCCCACACATGATTTGGAACTTCATGTCGAATCAGAGTTTGAGCCTAACACTATGCCTGGGGGCACTCCTATTCCTTACCATGCGGAGAGGTTTGGGACCATGAGTCATATTGCACCTTCCATCCCGACGGTGGAAGTTACATCAAATATTCCTCCTAGAACTAGGGTTAGTGATCCTATTAGGATACCAGATCCAAGACGAGTGACTATAGGGAACACCACGTACATAATTTCACAGGTCCCTTTGTCCTCGGTTCCTTGTTCTTCGAATTTCATTCCTCCACCTCATTCACGTGGTCCTTCAGGCCAGAATGTCACTACGAGTCATGTCCATACTACTGCTACTCGCATAGTTGTGTCTCAAGTTCCAGTACCTCCTGTTGTTTCGGGGGGTCGTATCCCTACTTCTAGAGGTCATGTCATTACTTCCAGAGCCTACATTCCTACTTACAGAGTGTCTCATGGGACATCTCATGGGATGTCTTATGGACCTTATTATGGGATGCAGTATGGACATGGTTATTCACCTTATGGGTACGGGTATCAACAACCTGCTTACTCTCCTAATTATGGCTTTGTAGCCCCACATAGTCAAGGTACACCACATTATGGTGCTTCCATGCCACCCTACATGGGTCAAACGGGAGGAGGGCACTATGGCCAAGGCCATGGTGGTTACACTAATCATACCTATGTGAACCAACACTATCAGGGAGCGGTGCATCGACCTACTCATCCTAGGCTTCCTTTCCTCGCAACGCTAAATATTCCTAACTTGTCGAGACTGACGAACGATCGTGTATCTCATGACCTGGCTTGGCCGGCTGTCCCTACTAAGATTCCCTCAAGCATACCCAAATTTGATGGCAAACCTGGAGAAGATTCGAGTAAACATGTTACTACATTCCACCTATGGTGCTCTTCCAATTCCTTACACGAAGATTCGATCCGTTTAAGGTTGTTTCAACGCACCCATACAGGGTCTGCCGCGAAATGGTATATAGAGTTACCTAAGGGGGCATTTGCTTTGTTTGATGACCTAGCGATGAATTTTCTCAACCACTTTCAGCTACCAGTGCGTTACGGTGCTGGTACAGAACTCTTGTCGACATTTTAGCAAGATAAAGCCACGCATATCTCAGACCATATCCAAGAGTGGCGTAGACAGAAGAGGTTGATTAAAGCCTTCATACCGCTGGAGTTTCTCCTCGAATGGTTCCTTAAGTCATTATTGCCTTATATAGCGAAAGATGTTTCTACATCCGGAGTTAAAAATGAGGAACAAGACATTTTTAGGGTGCAGGAATTGGACTTGATTTATGCTCAATCCAGTTTGTTATATGAGATCATTCCCAACGCTTCACGTTCTAGTTTCGACCCCAAAGTTAAACCTAGATCACATGCCGATGGCATTGTTGGTTGTGCAACAGGTCAGTCAATTGTCGATCAACCAATCTGCTTCATGACAAGCCACGACTTCATCTCAACCCACCCAAATGACGAGTGTGCTTTCGGTGCAATCGTCAGACCAGAAGGGTAACCAGCAACCCGAAAGGAATATAAAGAAGGGTAAGAACAATTGTAAGGGTGGGAATAGGAATGAAAATTATAATACTAATGAAAATAATGCCCGAAATTTTGGGGGGGACAAGAAATCTAAACTTAAGGTTAAATTTCCTTGCAAGTTATGTAAGGATGATCACCTCACTTACTTGTGTCCTCGTATCAATGAAGCCTCGAGATTCTTAGCACAGGGCCCAGCTGTGCTGAACAACCCTTTACCTCATAATCAAAACATGAATTCGAGGACCCATGATCAGTCTGGTGGTGATCAAGATCCATCGGAGGCTAGTGCTCATGGTTGCATCAACATGGTGCGTGCTACGAAGGTTGTGACCCATGCGAAGGACTGTGGTTCATCACAACCTGAACCAGGAAAGGAACCTGATCCACCAAGGACTCCTTTGCGTATGGAAAAACCTATGGATAAACCTGAAGCTACACCTTGCATTCTTGAGGGAGTCCTTCAGTGTTCGGAGCACAATCCTAATGCCCGAGCCACCCAGAAATATTCTATTGTCGAGGATTTGGGCTACACTCCTTGTGCGATGTCTGCACTTGAAGTACTTTAGAGTTGTCCTTTGCAAAGGAAGGATTTGCTTTCTGCCCTTGGTGTGAATGATGATAAATCTTCCTCCGTGATTAAATTTGAAACCGTGGGACTTCAGCCTCGCTTGCCTTACTATGTGTCTCTTTTGATTCATGTAGAATGTCTTAACATGACTGTCAAGCGCACTGTGATTGATGAAGGCGCTGCTGCTTCTGTGATGTATTTATCATGTTGGAAGGGTTTAGGTTCCCCCGAGTTGTCTAAATCCGATACCATGTTGACTGCTTTTGATGGGAGATCATTTAGGTCGCATGGGATCCTTCCTTCCCTTAAGGTCTGTTTGGGAGGGAAGACCGTTGTGATAGAGGTTGAGGTGGTTGATGCGCCCCTTGACTATAATCTCTTGCTGGGTAGGAATTGGATGTACATTATGCAAGGCGTAGCTTCTTCCCTATTTCGCATTGTATGCTTTCCATTTAATGGGAAGATAGTTATGATTGATCAAATGTCATTCAAGAATCCGTTGGTTACCACATCTTCAGGAGCTTCGATCTCGATTGTAGAGCACTCTTAGCCGGTAATTGGGAGTGTGGGTGTGGGCATGTATCCATCCCTTATGGGAAGCTTTAGTTGTCCTGCACCTGTCCTTATGATAGGGTCTAGTTTCGGTGAGGATTTGACATCTGTGAGATTGGTGTCTTTTCACACGAACCATATGGAAGTTCCTTGGATTCTTCCTACACTGAATACTTCGAGTGAGCCCATCGTGACAGACGTGTCGTTGCCTGCAACTATGGTAGCTTATCAAGCTAATCTTGGTAGTGTTGCAAAGCCTAGTCCTTCCTCTTCATGGACGGAGGAGGAGGATCCGTATGTGCTGCCTGCATGGGAAGTTCAATATTCTCACGTGCATGATTGCCTTGATAGTGTTTTTCCTTCAGATGAAGCGATTATTGATGCCATGTCAGGGGTTGAGCCACCTTGGGAAGAATTGCATGATAGATCTTATTTTCTTCCCGAGTTTGATTGCTTGGAGCGTGAGGACTCTAGGGAGGTTCTTAGTGAGAGAATTGGTAGTCCCATGGTTCCATTAAGCTCTCCTGGTCCGATCGCTGATGGGAACATGGCAAATATATCTCCTACCATTCCTATCAATATCTCTCGCGATCCTGGCAGGATTGAGAATGTCTATATTGGGGCAGAATGTTCCCATGCTGAGATTCAAGAGTACACTAAGTTGTTTAAAGAATTTCATGATATCTTTGCTCGGTATTACGATGAAATGCCAAGTATCGACCCTCACATTGTTGAACATGAGATTAAAACTTATCCCAATGCTAAGCCTGTTCAACAACGCTTGCGTGCAGTGAACCTAGGAAAGCACCCGCGATTAAGGAAGAGATAGAAAAACTGTTGAAAGCCGATTTTATCTATCCCGTTCCCTTGACAGAGTGGGTTTCAAATCCTGTTCTAGTGGATAAGAAGTAGAAAGTGATCCGTATATGCACTGATTTCCGTGACTTGAATCGTGCATGTCCTAAAGACAATTTCCCCACACCATTTATTGATCAAATTTTGGATGAGTGTGCGGGTACCGAGGTTTTTTCCTTTATGGACAGCTTTTCCGGATATAATCAAATACAAATTAAACCTAAGGACCAACACAAGACTGAATTTATTTGTCCTTGGGGAACCTTTGCATATCGGAAGATGCCATTTGGCCTTAAGAACACCGAAGCCACTTTTCAGCGGGCTATGACCTTGATCTTCCATGATCTCAAATCAATTATTGAAGTATTTTTGGATGACCTTGCCGCTCATTCTCATATGAGAATGCGTCATTCCTATAATTTGAGATTAGTGTTCAAAAGGTGCCGCCATTATTTGTTCAGGTTGAATCCTCACAAGTGCATCTTTTGCGTGAAGTCTGGTCGCTTATTAGGGTTCATTTTCTCCAAGGAGGGTATAAGAGTCAACCCTTTGAAGGTAGAGGCAATACTTTAGTTGTCTCCCCCGAAAAACATTAGAAATCTTCAATGTTTGCAAGGCATGGCAAACTTCTTACGGAGATTCGTTGTCAACTTTACCAATTTGACTAAAGGATTTATGCATCTTTTGAAAAAGGACACCACCTTTTGTTGGGATGAGCGAGCCCAGGAGTCCTTTGATGCGCTTAAATGAGCCTTAGCATCGAACCCGGTGATTAGTCCACCCGACTATAGCCGTGACTTTCTACTTTATGTGGTCGCATCCATGGAGACGATTGGTATGGTTTTGGTTTAGGAGGATGAGGAGCTCCAAGAGCATGTCATATACTACCTAAGCCAGAACCTTATTGACGCGGAGGTCCGTTATTCCCATGTTGAGAAGCTTGCCTTAGCTACCATACATGCGATTCAACAGTTGAGACATTATATTCTCCTTCGCCAAACCTTGGTTGTAGCCCATGTCAATCCGTTTTAATTCGTCCTCACTCGAAGGATGATTGGGGGAAAATAATAAATGGATTGTCATCTTGCAAGAATTTGATCTTGAGTTTGTTTCACAAAATCAAAGAAATCATTAATTTTTGCGGATCTTATATCGTATTTCCCAAGCGAGGAGGAGGATATGGTTTGTGAAGATACATTTGTCGATGAGCACATCTTCTTAATCTCAACTTTGGATCCATGGTATGGAGACATCATCATATATTTACAAACATTAAAGGTCCCTACTCACCTCTCACGGGATGAACGATGACGATTACGTCACGTATCCAAGAATTGCCTCATAGTGGATAACACCTTGTATCGTCGTGGGGTAGATTCTATTTTACGTCGTTGTTTAACTCATGAGGAGGTTGAGCTTGTGCTGAATGATTGCCACGGAGGGGCGTGTCGTGGTCATTTATCTGGGATTTCTACAACCCAAAAAATATTAAGAGCAGTTTATTTCTGGCCGTAGATCTTTAAATATTGTGTAGATGCAGTCAAGAAGTGCCACCCTTGCCAGGTGTTTGCACGGAATATGCGCTCACGACCTGCCCCGTTACATCCCATCATCACCGCCGGTCCCTTCACTAAGTGGGGGCTTGATTTCATGGATTGCAACCCAGCTTCGGCTGGGGGGCATCATCATATCATAGTGGTTGTTGACTACTTCACGAAATGGGCTGAGGATATTCCTACAGTTAAATTCGATGGTGAGACAGCCGCACACTTTGTATTCAACTAGATTATTAGTCGGTTCGGTATTTCGAAGGAGCTTGTCACTGACCATGCCATGCACTTTCATAATCATATGATGGAAGAATTGGCCTCAAAGTTAGGGTACAAACAAGAGCATTCCTCCTCTTACTACCCTCAAGCGAATGGACAGGTTGAAGCAGTGAACAAATCACTCAAATTCATTCTCCAATGAACCATCGTACAAAGCAAGATGAATTGGCACATTATGTTATATCCTGCTTTGTGGGCTTATAGAACCGCTGTTAATACCGCCACAGGTTTTTCTCCATATCAGCTTATACATGGAGTGGATTTGGTATTGCCGGTTGAGTGCAAGATTCCTTCTTTGAAGCTAGCCATAGAGCTCTTACCAGACACTTCCCCATTGGAGGAGCGTTTGGTCCACTTAGAGCAACTTGATGAACAACGCCAAGATGCCTTGGTGGCTCTAAAAGTGAATAAGCATCGCGTTAAGGTCCAGTACGATAAGTCTACCCATCCAAGGAGGTTTAGTGAGGGAGATTTGGTCCTTTTGTGGTATCAACCGAAAGAACCCTTGGGGGCATGAAAGTTTAGCCCCATGTGGCGTGGTCCTTACATTGTTAAATGTGTATTAGAGAAGGGCGCTTATGAGTTAGTGGATTATGAGGGAACAACCTTGGCGGAGCGTAGAAATAGGATTTATCTTAAAAAGTATTATGCATGATTTTCAGCCAAGGCTAACTATTGTATATTATTGTACAATTTTGCATAGGTAGCTTTTTTTTTATGGTGATCGGGTTTGTGATTAGTTTCCATTTTTTTTGACAGATGTCAATGGAATCTTCCACCTTCATAGGATTCACGGATGGTGTGAGTCGTCACACTCAACACTCAGCCTCTGCTACTTGGGTGATTTATACTCCTACGGGTCAGGTATTGTCTTCAGGAGGCGTATGTTTACGGCTCTCTTCGAACAATGTTGCTGAATATAGTGCCGTTATCGAGCTTCTACGGGATGCCATTTCACATGGTGTTCTCTCTCTTAAGGTACGTCTTGATTCGGAGCTAGTAGTGTCACAGCTTAATGTTTTGTACCATGTCAGGGATCCGACATTATTAAGAAGATTCTTACGTGTGAGATTGTTAGAACGACAATTTGACAACATAACATACATACATGTTCCAAGAATTAATAATCAAGTTGCTGACTCATATGCTAACTATGTGTTAGATTGGAATTTGTTTCATAGACAATAAGCTCATCACAAACATAAATTTTTACACATGTAAATAAATAAATTGATCATCATAAAAGTTTTTATAAACATCCAAAATGTGGTAATACATAGTGTCATAATACCAAAAGGGGGCTCTCGAGCCACTAAAATATAAATACACAGTAGTACAAAATGTATCACTCCCAAGTATCTAAGCCTGTGGAGGAGGAGGGGGGTTGTGATCGTGGAATATCACCACGGCTCTAGCTAGCTGTCGAAATAGCCACACCCATGCTCGTGGTACACCCACCACTTGGCGTTGCATGGCCTCAGGAAAGTCCTTGACTTCTGCCATGGGTACTCTGTGTGTTAGCCTCACAAATTTGGTATGAATGCTTTGGAGCGTTCACTCCGCATCCACACCTGTAATGTCATCCCCTCTTCGCCTCCGTCTATGACGAGGGAAGCCTTCAGGCCGCCATGGTCCTACATATGCATGCATATGATAGGATGTCACTATGTATTGTCACCCAACAACTTGTCTTTTGATTCCACATAATCAGAAAACACAAAAAAAAAAATAACTGAAAAATTTTAAAAGAGGGTCGAGGTTCATTACCAATATCACTGTATGACGATCCTAGTGGTAGCGGCATGTTGAGGTCTCCCCAAAAATATATCCCCACATAGGGGTAATCATCGATGGAAACTATTTGTCTTCGCCACCATGGAAAGAAATCAACTGGATAGGGGTTGGATACCCTACCTCCACCTAGTCTACGCATAGCATCTGCCCAACGCCGTTGGGCCGGATCTCATACCCCGTGTAGAGGAACGTCAACTATAAGGCTCAATCTCGGAACACCCTCGAAGAATAACATGCTTAGTATGCTGCTGAAACCGAAGTTTCGCACCCTGCCCATCTTGCAGTCACTGAGCTATTGTTTCATGTTGCTCAACAATGTCGTACTCCAGTCATAAACTTGGGCCTCATGCACTCCACGGCATAGAACATCAATGGCCGCGAGGCCTAGTGGAGTGAGGCTAGCCGTGCTATCCTGCCCAATGTCAGTAGAATGGCCTTTAGGCCTAGCACCTGTATGGAGTTAGTTGGGATCTGATTCCTCACCTTATCCATGTCCAGATAACAATACACTGCTATGTACTCATCTATAGTCAGGCCACCTCCGGGCCCGCAAGGGCGTAGGTTCACCACTTCCCCTCGTCAGGAAAGTCCAGTAATAAAGTATATGTCCTCCACTTCTATGGTGAGGGACATCCCATCTATCTGGAATGACTCTGAGTCTGGATCCCAGCAATCTACTAACATCTGCAGTAGTCTTGGTTTGGCCCGTATACCACCAAGACACCAAAACTTGTAGAGCCCGCATGACTGCAAAGCTTGTTGAGCCATTAGATCTGCCCTTACTGTCCCTTCTACATCATCGTACTCACGTTCTCTCCATTCTAGGACCATCCTGTAAATAAAATTTAAGTTTGATCCATTAGAACACTTGAAAAACATTGAACGCAGCCGCATATGCAACTATTTGCTAAACAACTGCGTATGTACGCGACTTTGAGGTCTTTTTTCGCGTATATCCAGCCCTATACGCGGAAAAATCCTCGATTTTCGTGTGAGCCGAGGAACGCATCTTAGATTGGCCTAGAATCCTAAATGCACCATGGAAATTGATAAAATTTGCATGAAAATGAAAGAGCAGGGCATGGGTAAGTACCTGGAAAAAACAGGAGTGGATTCCGTCGGCTGGATTTCCTGGAATTCGATGTTGAAGTTCTGAGCTCAATTGGGTAAAAATTTCAAATGTTATATAATGTTTTGAATTTTTTACTATTTATAGAAATTTTTCAAATTTTTGAAAATTTTTACCCCATTTTCTATAGTTTGGACCGTTTCTAATCCTTTTGGACCGTTTTTGGATTAATTTATGATGTAGGAGACCTTTTTGAGCGTCGTTTCGACCATTACTTTGACCCGTTCGTGCCCGTTACAAGTATGATGTTTAAACTGGCATATAGGTTAGGTTCACCTCCATTTTCATTTTGCATGACCTTATGACTATTTCATTATAGCCTTAGGTACGAACCCATTCTATTATGTCACGGAACCTTCTTGTTGTTTTAGAAGTGGCATGATGTGAATGGTAGAGCTTAACCTTACATGGGTACCTTAGTTAGCGCCTTATTTGCATTTGGTGCCCATGCTGACATTTTGTCCCTTAGGGTGTGGGAGTCCGTTGTATAGTATTGCCATGACATTTCACAAGAGTTGCATACTCCTCTTGATCTTTTGCTGGCCTATTTCCCTTAGGAATCCCTTATGTCAAGTTGTAATTGCATTATCATGAGCTTTGCCTGCATTCTTGAGCCTTACGTCGGCTTCCCTGACTTTGAATTTCAGCCATATAGCCCGAGCTTGTCTCATGTCTAGCCATGCAGAGCCATCTTTTATATCCTTTGCAGCTTGATTCCCTATTTTACCGGGAGGGGACTTTCCCCCGAGTGTCGTTATCCTACATAGGTATCCTTGCATTGAGCATAGTTATGTTCCATTGCTTGGAACTAGTTCGTTTTCCCATATGACACTCGTCTCCTCCTAGTCTGTAACTATAAAGCAGTTTTATTCTTTTTCAAGATTTTTAAATATTTGAAAAAGTCCAAAAAAAAATTAAAAAACCAAAAAGCCGGACAAGGAAAGATGTTATCTTTGGCAACTGTCGAGTCGTGTCACCTTCGAACAGAGCACTGTATATCACATCCATTGGTTGGGTTTATAGTTTGACTTTAGGAGTTGTACTCATGTATCTGAGTTTATCTCCACCGACTGGTTAAGCGTTTAGTCCCTATGGAGCCTCTGTCGATGCCTCCTGTGTCGCAGAGATGTCCCAGTTTTGTATATTGAGTCTATGCTGCCTACATTCAGTCACCATTCTCCGTTATTCTCTTGTTCGAAGGAAGTTGAAACCTGAGTCGGCCATTCCTCAGTTATCTTGACTTTGCATGTCGGCCATTCCTCAATTATCTTGACTTTGCATGCCGGCCATTCCTTGTACACTTACTAGTTCGTGCACCTTATGATCGAGTCCTTCCACATTATACAGCTTTGATGAGTACCTCATGTTGGATGATGGGGGATGCCTTAATGCCCTCATTCCAGCAGATTTCATCCCATTGACTTCAGATCATTTATTCTGGGATTGGAATCTAGAGTCATTTTTTAATGCCTTGAGACTTGTAGTCATCAGTGGCAAGTTCTCTCGCCATCGACAGTTCTTTGGGAATACATCAATGTCCCCTGATCGATGGATTCTCTCAAGTGTTTGACCTCAACACATTTATTCACACTTGTTAGTTTGCACTCTAGTACCTTGATTCCCATTATCATTATCGGTGGGTGATCTCGCATTTGTTAACAGTATACATCAATGACCGATAATCAGACGATGGACTACTATGTTCGACCTCGACACCTCTATTCACATAGTAGGACTTGTACTCGTAGTGGTTTGTGTAGAAGACCTTCCATATTGGTGGTATCTCATATATGCTACCTCCTTGATCGTGCCAGTATTCATGAGATTTCAGCTCTCGTGACTTGATTCCAGTATATGTCAGACATTTCCAGCCATTATGGAGATCTTGATCTGTTATATATCTTTAGCTTTCATGAAGATCATGATCCTTTGTATATCTTCATCATGGAGATTCAGATCTTTGTATATTGTACGTGGCGATGACCACACATGTCATACTTTGTATCATGCCTATTCATGGCCATTGTACTCTTATGTATCCAGGACTGCTATATGTATTTACAGTTATATGTAGAGTTGTATCATTGTACTATGCTGAATGGGTGGCTAGTATTCCACTGGGTTCTTCATCACTCCACTTTTGGGATGGACTTATAATGTATTTCAGTCATCGTATGACCCCTATGACCTCACACATTAGGGGGCATCTGTTATAGCTGATTTTACCACACCTAATGAATCACACTTGTATGGCCTTCCTCTGTCCCTCTGCAGACTCTTTGGACCCCATGGAACTTTTTTATACCTTTGATGTTTCCAAGATCATCCATAAAAGCATGCTTAAATTTCTATACGCGACTTTTAAACCCTCTCTCGTGTATATACACGGTTTTGACCCCTAAAACCGCATACATTGGGATGTGTGCAAAAGGCCAAATTCTTTTGGATTTTTCCTTGACATGGATCCGACTCACTTATCTCCTGGCCTTCCATATGCCTTGAGATCGCTCGGATTCAACCCTTCATTGCCCAATTGAAGAGCTATATAAGGAACCCTTTGGATACATTGAAGAATATGTGAAAATTGAGAGCAAAGAAACTATAGTCCATTGTTGTCAGAACTTATGCTTGAGTCTGCATCCCTTTGTCCCTTGGAGCACTTTGGTGTTCTTCCCAATCTTGCCTTTTTCTTGTGAGCTTGCTATCGAGAGATGGAGAATTGAGGTGGTGGAGGCCCAAGTGGGGGATTCAGTTTCTCCGATTCGTAGACGTGCCGATAGAGGTTGTATTCATTGTAATCTCTGATTTTATATTAATAGAAATATCTTTTCCTGTCCAATAATGTAGGTTTGAATGAATATTTTATCCATGGATGATTTCAAATGCTTATACGTTGTTGATTATATATGCTAGAGTAGATATAAAACCAATATATATAGCATGCTTGTCTTATTTATTGATTGTTGAGGAAGTAATTTATCAATTCAAGCTGGAGTTGGAAAGCTCAACGGGGATCTACTTCAACCGTCTGAAATAAGGTATGAGTTTTGATCCTTTAGTGTTAGATATTTGATTTCTCTTGCATATTTGAAAGGATTGATTTCCGGAGTCAAGTTGTCTGTTGTGGTACCCCAAGCCATAGGAATTTCTCTTCGTAACACTATCTTTAATAGCTCTAACTTTTAGTGAGCACAGAAAATGCCATGGGAATTGCTATGGTTGGTAATAAATCTTATAATGTGCTTACCCTTTTTGTACAATTCACCAATTCATTTGTATTCATTTTCCTTCAACTTAATAATGGCATGCATCAAAAGGTTCAATGCATGAACCATACACTCGGACCAAAATATGTTGAGGTATTTATCTTCAATGATTGCTCCCGTTGCCTTACAATTAGCAACATTATCTGTTATGACTTGGATGACATTGTATGGACCAATACCTTGAATGTTTTTTAGTAGGAGTTGTGCAATGTTCATGCTGATCTTGAATTCATCTGAGTAGTCATGTGCCGAAAGGAAGATTGCACCAGTAGCAGAGACACCAGGAACATTTATCAATGGCTTACCTTTCACATTGGTCCAACCATCTAATATGATTCATACCCCATACTTATTCCAAGCATTTGTGAATTTCCCCAAAGCATTTTGGATATTGGCTTTTTCCTTGTCAAGCCTCGCAGTTCTAGCTTTGTTATACCCAGGTTTCTTGTATCCTGCTGGGGCAGTGCGGATGGCCTCTACCATTTCATGCCAATAGGGTGAGCGAAGAACATTGAATGGTATGCCACATGCATAGAGAAATCGATACACTTTTGAAACCACGTCATCCCTACCACCTTGATCAAGGAAATCTAATATTGTCCTACCACGTGATTGCATGAGAGAGAATCCACTACCTTGTTGGATGGGCCTCTAGTTCTTGGTGAGCATGAAAGGTCATGGTCATCCGATGATCGTTTTGTTATGTTTTGTGCTTCAAATTATTCATTCTTATAGATGGCTCTCTATGTTGATACCACATTTGGGAAAACACAAAATCCTACAGTTTTTCTTTCATGACATGGCATGTTCCCACATAGATGTCTTCTCACACGAGTATATGAACCCGTGTATGTCTTTTTACAATGGGGCAAACAAATTTGGTGGTTCCACCCCCTTTAGTTATTTCCTACCTTGTGACATATTTCCGCAAGGGTCTGGGGTCCTCTTTGGTTTTCTTTCATCTTTCCTCCTCCTCTTCCCAGTCCTCTTCCTCCTCCTCCTCCTCCTCCTCCTCCTCCTCCCCATGGTATGTGCCACTTACCACTTCTTCATCCTCTTCCTCATTCCTCCTCTGGTTTCCAACCTCCACCATCAAAATAAAAAATGGAACCAACAAAATAAACCATAAACCCATCATCATGGTTGATGCCAGATGAAACTAGAGATTTAACCTGTTGTCTGCAATAGAATGAGGGAGGGACTAGAGATTTAAGTTTTGAACAATGTACATTATAGTCACTAGAGTCTAGACTCTAGAATTTATATTCCAAGGCCAAGCATTCAAATTTCATACTATCATAGAAATCAAAGGTCAAAAAATTTCAAAATTTTAACACAAAGAAAATGACAAATGTTTAATTTACAAACTTACAAGGAACTTAGAAGGTTGTAGAACTTAACTCTTTGGCTCCCACTCTCCAATGGTGGCAAGCTGCAACCTTCTCCTCTCCTCTCCTCTTCTCTTCTCTTCTCTTGCAAAGTGACAATGAGGTAAGAGAAGAGGGCTTTATCCCCCAAAGCTCTCCTCCTTCCCTCCAGAAACCCTTTTCCTCTCTTCCGTGGGCATGGGCAGCGATAAAAGGAGGAAGCGCCTGGGGGAGCGACAAGAAGCGACTAGGGAGCGAAATCAGAAGTGCTGGGAGCGAAAGGGAATCGACCAGGGAGCGAAAGAGGAAGTGTTGGGAGCAAGGTAGGAAGTGCAATGGAAGCGAACGCTTCCGGACAGGGAAGGATGTGTGCTCTGAGTTTCGCTTTGAATCGTGAGCGATCCTGGAAGCGTGATTCCTCTTATCTCCCACAGTGCTTCGGTCCAGAGCAGGGGTGAGGGGGAGGGGTGCTTTGGTGCAACATAGTCTTGGATGATGAGGAAAGCATTTCTTAAGATCAAATAATATTTTCAGACAATATTTTGATGAAGGGCTGCTCCAACCAATGTCCCTAGCACCCCTGCTTGGCTGCCACACCAAGGAAAATCAATCAGTATGGAAAATACACAAGAAATGCAAGATAAAGGAAGTATAATAAGAAGAAATCATAAATAAGTTCAAATTCTTGATAACCAATTGTCGAGATCAAGCAACATGGCAAGTCCCCCTATTGCCGCCTTTCACACACCTAGGGGGGATGTCGCAGAAATCTTCAAGCAACTTGGTGTGTCCTTGGGGGCAAGTCTAGAGTTAAGGCTCCCACCTTGTTCTTAATTCCTCCGTTCAGGCCAACTTCTCACGAAGCCAAGGGGGGTAGACTCTATTAACTGCTAAGGCTTTTGGGATTTAGTGTTTATGGTGATCAGATAAGTTACTTAGGAGTTTTTTATAAATGAATTCGACACAATATATTTGCAATAATTGTTACACCACAACATCATAGAAATTAAAACTTGATAAGGAGTAATGGGGAAAAATATGATAATATCAAAATATATCAGTGCCAATAATGGAGTCCACAACTGAGATTGTTGTTGAAATACAAATGATGTTGCAAGTGCTCTTTGTCAAATTTTAAGTTAATGTATGATGAGTTGATTACTTAGGGGGAAGGGGACTCCCGATATACCTATAGGGTATGGGGAGTATGTCCAAAACCCTTAATCGATGTGGCTGCCCACAAGGAATATGTAGACTGGTTGAAGTCTCGGAAATGTTGTTCAACACTATACTGCAAGGGTGTAGTCTAACTTATGCCTCGAGGTCACTGCCCAGTTGTTTCTGCTTCCTTTGGGTAATTTTTTACCACAACAGCTTAAATCGAGGCATTGGATTTTCACCTGGGGAGGTTAATTGAAAGACGAGAGATCTAATTACTTTAGTCACCCACGTTGCTTTTGATGCAGCCGGTTGATCGGACAAACCGTAGCCAGTGCAAAGCATACACAATGGAGCCTTGAAAATTTTTAAGGATTTTAAGGTGTTGTTCTTTGTCCAAAAAATAAAACCTCCAAGAATCTCCTTCGGTCCAAATGGACCTCAATCGAGAAAGCGAGGAGGGGTTAGTTTTAGATAACAAAAAAATATCAAAACACAACTCACAAATTATCTAATAGTCCTACCACACAACACTTTCCCCTTTCAAGTCAATCGGAAAGTCGTGGGGTAAGTAGTATGATTACATTGAATTTGTAAAAGATATTGAAATGATTATGATTCAAAGTATACAATGCTACGAAAAACAACTAAACAAGAAAAAACTGAAGAAAAAAAATCACAAAAACGCAGAGTCCCCCCCGAGGGGATGGGGAGTGGGCTCAAAAGAGCCTACTCAAACTTGATTTTATTAATTGGTTGCAATGCTTTAGCAGAAATGCTCTTTGGACCTTGTTATCTGGGATCTAAAGGCTTACAAAATACAAGGAAAAGAAGCCCAACTTAGGGGGAAGCCTCTTGGAAGCTCCAGATGACCCACAAATATGTTTTAGCGCAACGTATCCTCCTCTTTTCAAACAGACCTGCTAAAAAACAACAAGCAAAGTTTAGTAAAAAGTGCCAAAAACACTTTAGAAGTGTCTGTGGACAACGCAAAAAATTCTAAGCTAAAAAGGTAAGAGAAAAGAGCAAAAGGGAACCAAGGAAAGCAAGCTTTCCTAGGGATCTTGGATTTCCCTTTGACCAGCCAATATGATATGCACTCTTATGCTGGATATAACTTTAAACTTTGGAAGAAAAATCTATTGCATGCAAGCTATAGATTTCTCTAAGAATGGCATGCAAAAACTGATTTCTTTATGCCAGATCTATTCGAAATGGATGAGCAATGCTTAGTAGATCTGATAAAAGAACTTGAAACCTAGATCTAAGTGCAAGATTTATACTTTTTAATGCCAAGATTTTAAGTAAACAAGTTGGGTGACAAGGAGGAAAAATAATTTTTGAGCATGAGAAAGGAGAGAGAAAAGAGTATTTTTGTTGTTGGGGGTTTCGTTTTGAAACACTTCGTAGTGAGGTACCGAGGGACTATGTCTTTCGTATTTGCCTTGGAAAGGGGAGAATCAAACTAGATCCACACCGTTTCGAAGCTGGGAAACCTGTAGCTCAACCAAACCTCAAACAATACTATGAGATCTTGAAATCACATAAAAAGAGGTTTAAAAAATACATGAAAATAAACTTATTTAGCATGCAATGTTGGACCTCTAAGCATACAATTATAATACAGAACTTAAAGTACTCTTACTTTCAACTCCTATTCCTAACATTTCGAAGAAACCATCATAGGCAAGATCTAAGCCACAAATATTGAAAAAAAATTGGAACAACACAACTTTTTACCTAAATAATGCATGAAAATCAGAATCCACATGACAAAGCACACCACCACTAGCCTCCAAAGCTTTCTTTTATTCCAAAAAAATTAGCAATAGCATATAGGTTACAACAACTTGCACTCTCTTACTCCAAACCAAACTAGTTTTTGAGAGAGGCATAAGCTTTATTTATAGACAAAGCCAAGCCCCTGGGGGGCTACCAATATTGAAGATGCACTCAAAGTCACCCTGAGCTTAACTGAGTCAGTCTGAGTTGAAGAGGAGTCACACTGAGCTTAACCGAGGAGGAACTGATGAGCGACTGAGTTGAACTTCAGAGGTGATTGACACCTCTCTCAGTGACCTCACAAAAAGGCTGCCAACACACCCAATCAAATGCCAAATCACCCAAAACGCCGTCCATCTCTCCCTCACGTGATTTCAATGAAGATTGATGGGCGATGTCACCACATGCATGCGCATCCACCATGGTAATGAACCAAAGTTTATAAAACAAATAATGTTCAGCGTGAGAAGGGGGGCCACCATTCGCTAGCATTCTCATCTCGTGGAGTCTCACTCCATGTCAAACTCCCACTTCATGCATGCGGTACTTCTTTTGAGCTTTGATGTCGCCCCTAATTAAACTCCTTCGCTACCCTTCATAAAACGATAAACAACTTGTGGTGTATCGTGAATAAGCCAAGGTTCTATTTCCAAGTGGATAGAGGGGGTCCACACTTGAGCGCAACCTTCACAAATTAAGCTAGCGTGAGCTCTTGCATGGTTGACGTCACCTCTTACTTAGCTCATTACTTTAAGTTTTAAAACCCAAATTTACAATGTCTTTAAGTGGAAGGGGGTCGTATGACATGAGGGTCCCTCCTCCATGTCACTTCAATCAAATTTTAAGTGATACTTTGACTTTTTAAAATTTTTGACTTTAGTGTCAATATGTCCAAATTTAGCATTGAAATCCTATTTTGATGCATTTTTAGCCAAATAATGTCTCACAAGGTGCTCTGGCTCCTCGACTGAAAGTGGTCAGGGGGGTAAAGTGGATGCTTCGAGTGTGAAAACGAGTGTCCTCACGTCAGAAACGGACTTTGTATCTGACTTTTATTAAATTTTGAAATTTTCTAATTAAACCATTAAAAATGGCCTAATTTTGCGGAAAATTTTTATTTTCTCGGAAACTGATGAAACTCTAGGGGGACCTAGCACATGTCTACATGACTCAAAATCAATGCCTAGCATTTTGAAAAACATTAACACGAAGGCTCTAATAACCTCCCAAGGCTGAAACACCAAGACGACTACCCCAACTTTGAAGGTGTGAGTGAAAAACTCAGAAATTATTAGTCATTTGTTCAACAACCAATAATAACCGAGGGAAAAAACAATATGGCCTAGTCGGCTTGATGCTCAAGTCTGGAAAGTCGATCATTTTATAAAAAATTAAATGCTAGGACATTTTTTACAATTTCCCCAAAGGGATATGAACATGTGTTTACAAAAAAAAATACAAAAAGTTCCCAGAAGAAGCCTGACTGACTTCTGAACTTTGAATAGTGAACAAGTGTTTATTCTCATCACCCGACTCACTTGATAATACCAACTAGGCATGACGTAGTAGGTAACATCTGGCTCCATCTAGGGACACGTGCTCTGACTGATCCTTTGATCAAAGAAGAGGATGTGAGAACTCCAAAATCTCTTGGTCCTGCACGAAACACATATAAAAGGAAACACACATATATAACAGGAAACTAAGCTATTGCACAAAGCTAGTATATAATGTACAAAAAGAAAAACTATTTTACAACACTAATATACAACAAAACCTTCAAAGTTAGTACTATGATACAACATCTATAATACAAAAATAAAATACATGCAAAGATAAGTTTAAAAATAGGCCCTGATACCACCGATGCCAATAAAGGCATTTAACCGTTCCGATGAAGAACATCTTGAGCAAAAGGCCATTCAAAGGAAGGTTTAATTTTTCCCCTTCCAAGTCATTTAGATAAAAAGAATTTGCGCCTACTACTTTGTCAATGATATAAGGTCCCATTCATAGGCTATTAAAATTTCCATGCTTTCCCGGTTTTTCCCTCCGTTTGTCCCATAACAAAACTGTGTCACCTACTTGAAAGGATCCAGGTCTGATAGACTTATCAAAAGTCCTCTTGATTTAGCTGAATTTCTATACTCTGGTCAAGGGAATTCCTTCTATTCTCATCTTACTCAATCAATTGGCTAACTCTGCTCTGAATGGCATCCTGATCTGAGCTAAAGTTGTAAAGAAGCTGATACACTGGAAGCTTTAAATGGATTGGTAAGGTGACATCTAGGCCATAAACAAGTTCGAAAGGACTCTTCTCGGTTGAACTTTTCTTAGTAATCCTATCATCCCATAATGCATACTTAAACTTGCTATCCCATGATTTCTTATTATCATCAACTGTTTTCTTGATTATGGTCATTAAGTTTTGATTACTTGACTCTGCTAAACCATTTCCTTAAGGATAATAGTTGGATGAATGTGGTAAGACAATACCATACTTGAAGCAAAAGGATGAAATTTTTGAACTGAAACATGGCCATTATCTATGATAATTCTGGCAGGCACACCGAATCTTGTGATAATCCTATCTTCTAGGAAATCCATGACTACAGCATCGGTTGCCTTCTTGGTGGGTATTGCCTCTACCCACTTGGTGAAATAATATGTGACGGTAAGTATCCAAGAGTAACCATTGCTTGAATTGTATTTGAACTTACTGATGAAATCAACACCCCACTGCTGGAAAGGGGCTTGGACTACTATTGGTTTCAAGGGCAAAGCCTTCATCTTTTGCTTCCCGATGAGTAACTGACACTGAGGGAAACTTCTGACAAACTTATGCACATCGAAAAAAATGTTCGGCCAATATTAACTGGTTCTAAGGATTTTGTGGGAAGTTGTTCTTGCTGCAAAATGTCCACCACAAAATTTTGCATGGAACTCAACCGTGAGTATTTTGGACTTAGGTTCATCAACACGTCTAAGTATTAAGCCGTCTGAGTTTCTCCAACCTAGACCATCATTTATTAAACAATACTTAGTTGCTTTTAACCTTAACGCTATGCATTTATGGCCATGTAGTTGATCAAGGCATGTAAGGTTACGAAGGAAAAATATGATGTTTGATTACCAAGGTTGCTGCTCTAATTTTTGAAGCTCATCTGATACACTTTGTTATGGATTACCATTTTGACAAATCACTCCTAAATCTTTCTCGTTCCCCTGAGTTAACATGTTTGTAAGCCCTTGTCCCTTAATCATTTTAGTGGGTTTAATATCTAAGTCATATTCTTGAATCTTTGAAACCCATTTACCCTTGATGCCTAGACAATCCCTGCTGCGACATGATGTCTTTGACAGCTGTATAGGGTACATACCTAACGATTTTAGAGTATCCGACATAAGTTCTAAAATGTTTGAGGGACTTGACAAGAGCATAAGCTTTCTTTTACATGGAAGTGTACTTCAATTCTGAATTTTTTAAGGCCCTACTCATAAAGGATATAAGTTGTTCTTTCCCTTCACTATTCTTCTGAAGCAAAACACCAACAATGGTGTCTTCTAAGGCGAAAGAGAAAATCTGAAACTCTTTTGAATAATCCGGACTTATCAAAACAAGTGATCTAGATATAGCATCCTTGATACTTTTGAAAGCATCATTCCCTTCATTCGTCCACTCAAATTTAGCATCTTTCTTTAATAATCTTTGTAGACGTTTCATTAGTTCTGCTAAATTTGGAATGAATCTCCTTATGAAATTTATCTGACCATTGAAAGACTGGAGAGATTTTAAGTTCTGAGGCAAGGGGACCTTCTTAATGGCTTCTATTTGTTCAGGATCAACCTTGACCCCATCCTTGGAGATGATGTGTCCCAACAACATGCCTTTGTCAAACCCGAAGATTGACTTGGAAGGATTTAAGGAAATTCCATATTTATGACACCTCATAAATACCTACCTAAGATGACTTATGTGGTCAGATCTTTCTTTCAAAAAAACATTTAAGTCATCTTGGTAGATTTTGATCACTTTGCCTATAATTTCTTTGAAGGAAAAGTCCATGGCTCTCTGGAAAGTGGCCCCTGCATTTAATAAGCCGAAAGGCATTCTTAAAAACTTGTAAGTGCTCCAAGGTGTGGTAAATGTAGTCTTATGTTGATCTTCTTTATTTACTAACACGTGGTTATATCCGGAAAAGCCATCCAATGTGGATATCATTCCTGAACCAATTACTCTTTGCAGCAATGTTTCCATGTCAGGCAATGGGTAATTATCTTTTAGGCATGATGTATTTAGATTCCTGATATCTATACATATTCTAATTGATCCATTCTTCTTTCTAACAACAACTAAGTTGGAGCACCACGAGGAATGTCTTGTAGGTGTTATGATCCCTGGTGCTAACAATTTTTGAAGTTCTTTCTAAACAATGGGGGCCAACTTAGGATTTATTCGCCTACATTTTTGTCGAAAAGGTTTCACCTCCTTGGCTTCTTCTGTGAGGGGAATAGTGTGTTGAAACACATCTTCCCAATATGCTTTAAGTTGATCATAACTAAATGCCAACACATCTCTATACTCTTTGATTAGATTGACTAAGTTGTTTCTCTCCTTTTCCGAAGTGCCTTTTCCAATTTTTATTAACTTGGGGTCTTTGTCCGTACCTATATTTATTTCTACATAATCACCAATTTTTATTGACTCTT
Organism: Pseudotsuga menziesii; assembly: GCA_001517045.1. NCBI lineage: Eukaryota > Viridiplantae > Streptophyta > Pinopsida > Pinales > Pinaceae > Pseudotsuga > Pseudotsuga menziesii. Next base: position 294,406 of record LPNX010013510.1, read on the forward strand.
TTTTATTTTTATGATGATCCTTCCTGTCAAACAACTTTTAAAAAGCTATAAGGCCACTTGGAATGTGGTTTCTCAAATTATCATCTTACCCTCTTGCTGATAACTGATGTTGCAACCTTCAAACTCCTGGAGATTATGGATGAACCTTAGGAGTTGTTTATCATCATTAAATACCTACCAGTGATCTACATTATCAAGAATTGAAGGCTTGGAAAATATTTCCATTTTTCCATTCCAACTAATCATCTCATCCAAAGGTTGAAGGGTGGACGTTGCCACAACCAACTTATCTGCTAAACCATTCATTTCCCTAGGGATTTTCTGAAGATTGAGTGCATCAAACCAGTCCATGGTATCCCATATAGCATTTATGTACTTCCTTAGTCTATCACTTTTACACTGATATTGATTCTTAAGTTGGAGGATGACTAAGTCTGAATCACCTTTTCTGTTCAACATTTTTATGCCGGCCATGTCCTTAGCAGTTTCTAATCCCAAAAATAATGCCTCATACTCAACTACATTGTTCGATGCTTCAAACTCCAATCTCAAAGCAAAGTTGTAGATTTTATTAGAAGGAGAAATGATCACAATGCCCACACCCTTTCCGGCTTTGGAATAAGCCCCGTGAAAGCACATTTGCCAAACTTCATCTATCTTTTCACTTTTAATATTTTCTTTAATAGGGGCCATGAAATTGGACAAAATGGCATAGTTTCCAAAGTTGTCAGTACAATGCACAAATTCATTTCGAGGCTTCTTAGGATTCTCTACATGCCGCTTTCTTTCTTTTTCTCTGTGAAGTATAACCCTAGTGTTTTTTTATGCAGGTATGGTTGCGTATGTCCAATCCATTTGGATGTGTCCACCTAGAGTTGCAACCCACTGTCTGGACAAAAACATTCCCCAATTATTTGGAACATCGATTACAACAACATCCATTGTCATATCGATGTCAGGATACTTGGCCAATTTTACATCCAGGTTTAAGATTATCCCTACCACTTCAACATCTCTTGCATCCATTGCATAAACATTGTGGTAGGTGTTGCCGCCTAATTCGTACCTCAGGTAACGTGGCAGAAATCTTCAAGCCACTGGGTGCAACCTTGGGGGCAAGTGCGATCCAAATGCTGTCACCTAAGACTCATCTCCTCCATCTAGGCCAACTCCTAGCAAAGCCAAGGGGGGTGAACCCTAATGAAAAGTAAAATCTAGGGTTTTTACTATATGTGAGAAATAATTAATTCTAGGAGTTTTAATATAGAATGGATGAAATTAAAGAAATTAGATACACAATATTCAATGACACATTGCGTAATTCACTTATGCAAAAAATAGAATAGACAAGTGCCAAAATTAAAAGAGTGCTTGCAAATGTGGGTTGCTAGTGTAGTCTCAGTGAAAGTATTGCAGTGTCTCGGTTGGTAAATTTTAGATTATTAAATGAATAATTAAGGGCGTGGGTTAATTGTGGGTTTGTCCCAACAATTCAAGTCCCTACGAATCGAGTGCTAAAAGCAGTAATACTAAGTGTCCAACGGGGCGAGGATGACCCTGCTTGGAGTAGCCCCCTAACTCTGCAGTAATTAACTTTTGCAACCTCCTGAGTTCTCGAGAAAATCACTTGTGTGGATTTTCCTATTAAATCTAGTAACTCGTATACCTTTCTGATATAGCCAACTGATCAGACAAGCTGCAGCGGTGTAGAGTCTTGGTTCATTTTATTAGAGACGTAAAAATGAGTTGTTTAGATGATGACCGAAGAGTCTCTTTCACCTTTCAGGTTGGAAAAGCAATGGTCGGATTGATTTAAAAATTAAGAACAAAAAAAAAAGAAATAATTTCTATTTAATCCTACCACGAATCTCTTTCACTCTTTCAGGGGTACTCGGGAGAGTGTGGGGTAAGTATTTATTTTACTTCGTTGATCACATAAACAACTAAATCGAAAATAAAGATAAAACTAACTAAAACTAGAAAATCATAAAAAAGAGACACCGACACAAATATCCCCAGGGGGGATGGGGAGCCGGCTCTAACGAGCCTACTCAAACTTGATTTTATTAATCGGTTACAATGCTTCAGTAGAAATACTCTTTAGTCCTTGTTATCTGGGATCCAAATGATTACAAAATACAAAGAAAATAAGCCCAACTAAGGGGAAAGCCTCCTAAGAGCTCCAAATGTCCAAAAAAAGTATTTTTTGGGCAGAGTTTCTTTCTTTTTTTTGATGGGCCTGCTAAAAAATAGCAAGCTAATGTCAGTGAAAGATGCCCAAACACACTTTGGAAGTGTCTTTGGACAATATACAAAAATTACAAAAAAAAATTAAGTAACAACTAACTAAAAAAAACAACAACTAAGTAAGGCAAGCTAGAAAGCTTGCCTTCTTAGGATCTTTGTTTGCCTCTTGAAAAGAATGGGAAGCAAATCTCAAGCACTATATGCCAAAATAAATCAAATGAAAGCTCTTTAATATTCTTAACCAAGTGCTTTGAAATTTTAACTTTAAACTTGCGAGAAGAAGGCTAGATCTAATGTTTAAAAGAACAACTTGTAATTACACAATAAGATCTAAATTTGAAAATTTAAATCTACTTTATATATGTCTTTGAAATGTATAGATCTAACCAAAGTAACAGTAACCAAAGTAAATTTGAATATTTTTTGGATCAAGAAGTGATAGAACCGGGTGGAGCAAGAAGTAGAAAAGGGATGGTGACGCCTCCTTTGGTGAGATCCGAGTGATGATGCTTCTTCTTTCGAAATTAATGGAGAAGAGGGAGAGCCCACTCGCTCATCAAATGCTCCAGCTCGGTTCTCCTGTAAAATACCTTCAACAACATGCAAAGGGGATTAATAGCATCTATGTGAAATAATAATAAGATGAGTAGTATTATAGATCCATACAAGAAATCATATAAAATTTGGTAATCTAATATATTCCACAATAAGAAGTAATCTAATCACTTCTTATTCTTACCAAAATGTAAATTTCCTTACGAAGACAAGTAATCCCAACAATTGCAAAATATGAAAAGAGTTGATACATATTACCTCAATGATTTAGCATAAAGACAACATCAACCAAACATCTATGCATCCCACACCGAAATTGCCTCCAAATCCTTTTATTAACAATACTCAGAAAATATTACAATGTATGCAAGCATAGGTTCAACCTTCTGATCTTGAATAATGGAGAGGTGACCTGCTTAAATAGGAAAAGAGAGATCCAGGGGGGCCTCATCAATACTGAAGATCAACCCGGAGTGTAATTGAGTTGAGCTGAGTAAAACTGAACCAATCAACAAAAAACAGTGGGGTGATTACTTGTTTAACTGAAGAGATGGCATGGAAGAGGTGCCACCTCACAAAAATCCAATCGCAAGCAATCATCTTCACGCCGAATACAAGCCATACAGAAATATCTTGACGTGAGCTCCACCAAGAATATTCGTTGGGATCTAAACTTTAATGTACCGTATCCAAGTTTAGATGACGTGGATACTAAGAGGGGCCACTCCCTTGGTCACTTCCTAGTTCACGATACCCATACTGAATTAAGATGTAATCGAAAACTAAAGCTAGGATAATGATATAATATGGTAATCCTTCTCCAAAGATGAGTCGCTCTCTCATCACCCACTCACTAGTTTAAAGCATGGGCCACACACCCATCCATGCCACACTCACGAATGCCAAAACATGTACAACTCTTTCACGATCCAATCGAGCAAGGAAACATATTAACTATTGTCTCGACCGAGCCCCGGATACAGAATTATGCTTGAGACCAAGAGCCTTTACCTTTTTGTGTCTCTACAACAATTTACACACCTTAAGACCTAGACATTTGCTTCTCCCCATACTACTTGAATTAATGCTTTATGGGTTACTTTTACAAAACCTTTACTGTGTCACCCCACTTATCTTTAGCATTACCACTAACCTACCTGCTTTACCAACCTATAGTTTAGACTCTTACTCCACTGCAGAATTATCCAATTTACTGCTTATACGGACAGGCTTATAATAGTAGAGATGTAGCTGTTCCACGGGCGATCGATAAAACTAACTTACTTGATTACAGATTCTAAGAGTACCACTATGGGATTTACTATTGAACCTTACTACCTCTATTTGCTTTATACCATTCAGTTGTAGGATCAATTTCACTGCTTTATTTTCTATCTACAACCAGAACTTCAGTGGAGCCAACACATGAAATCAAACTTAACGTAATGACATAATAGTGAAACATGATTTTAACGATGCCTTCCTCCAAGTTATTGTAAGCACAAGTTTTGCTTTAACATCATTCGCTACCTTATTCAAACCAATGCTTTAACATGTGATGTCGCATTTAAATGATGAGTGACATCACCACCATTTAATAAACCAAAGTGTGGCCCACACTCTTTGAACTATTCGTGAGCTTTTCCACTAAGGTTAACAAAAGGTAATGGAATATGGTTTTAAAGTGACGCTTCTTCCGTAAGAGGAATTCTCCCACATGGGACCACCATGACACATCATTTTTTAACCATTAAAAATTATTTTTTTACTTTTCCACTTTTTTTTACTTATGCGAAAATGATGCATTTTTGGCATTTAAATGTCACTTTGATGCTCTGATAGCGAAATAATGCCTCACGGGATGCTTCGATCGCCTGACTAATATGGAAAGTGGTCCCCTGGGTAAAGATGTTGCTCTGAGTGTGAAAACGAGCATATCCATGCCAAAAACGGACTCCGGACCCACAAATTATTACAATCAGAAGTTTTTTAATTGAACTATTAAAAAATGGCTTAAAAAACGAAAAAAAAATAATAATAATTTTGCGGAAACTGACGAAACTCTAGGCGGACCTAGTACATGTCTATACAACTCAATTCGAATGCTTAGCATGATGAAATACATCGACACGAAGGCTCTAATAAGCTTCCTAGGCTGAAACACCAAGATGACTACCCCAGCTTTGGAGGTGTGAGTGAAAAACTTAGAAATTACTAGTGATTTGTTCAACAACCAATAATAACCAAGGGAAAAAACACTTTGGACTAGTCGACTTCATGCTTAAGTCCAGGAAGTCGAGCCTTTTATAAAAATTTAAATGCTAGGACATTTTTTACAATTTCCCCAAGAGTGTGTGAACATGTGTTACAAAAAATAAAACAGCCATGAAGGCCTGAAAGGACTTTTGAACTCTGAATGTGAATAAGTATCTTGTTCATCAATGGTAGCTCACAAAAAGTCCAACTAGGTGCAGCCTAGTCAGGAACAGTAGGGTCCTGTGATCCTTAGATTTAACTATTCCATTATCTTCCTTCTAACTACATTTGATGAAGCACCTAAATCTAACATGCAGTTATGAAGGAGAAGATCATCAACTAAAAGAGACACATAAAACAGTGGGTGATCCTCCCTTTGGGGATCAACACTGTGAAGGACTATGGGCATATCTTCGAGGACATCATGCAAATATTCAAGGATGACATTATTACTTGGAAGAGTAGTTTCTTTGGCAACATTATCACTACTTTGTAAAGCTTTCATCAGTTTTTCTTTTTGGACAAGAATTTGAAGGATATCAATAGCATAAGCTAAAATTTTAACGTCATTCAACCATTGTCCCATGTCAATCTTTGATTCGACAACAACTGGAGGGTTTATAACATGAGGAATTATTACCTTAGGCTTGTACTGTTTGGTTGGTGTAGACTTCTCCTTTCTCTGATAGGTAGCTCCTTTGTATCTAGCATTCCTCATTTCTAAGATTTTTTCCTGGGAAGGAATTTCACCATAAGTCTAAGAGATGACATCCTTTTCCAAACTATAATCTATGGCCTGTTGCCAATGTTGGTCTGTCAAAGGGTAGGTTCGGCTTACCATGTTCACGAACTCGGGCTCACTTGATGGTGTATCCTTGCTACTGATCTAGAGGAATCCATGTTCCATAACTTGTTTTGCAATGTAACAAGTACTTTCCTGATGAAACTGAGAAGAAGGCCTGCAAAATGGAATTGCATTCTCTACTAGGTTGATTGAATCCAATTGGTTTGGAATCCTAGGTTCTTGATTTTTCTTCTTATACATGTTGAAAAGTTTCCTAGGAAGTGTTTGTCCACCTAGAGTTTCCCTGGGGTGGACAAGGACACTTAAATGTGACTTCTAGTCATTTTGTGCATTTAATGAAGTGAGATGCACTTTATGTTTTTAAAGTAACTTTTTCACATTTAAAAGTTAAGTGAGTGATTAAATAGAAAAAGGGGTTTCTCAACTTTATTAAATGATATGAGTGCACTAAATATCATTTAATTATTTTTTAATGAAGCATTTAATGTCAACTTTTGATCTAATCTAATCTTCATCGTTAGATTGACAGGGGAAGTTGCCATGAACAAAAAGGCTAGGGCAAAGCAAAAGTTCATTCATTGTTGTTCATCTTCCCAAAGAGATTTTGGAGAGAGAAAAGAGAGATAATTTTCATAGATTGAAACCCTAAGATTAGGGCACATTTCCAAAGACAAAAATCCATATAGTAGGAGGAAGGTACAGCCGGTACAACAACATTAAATTCAGCAATCCGCACTCACACATGCGGGTCGTACAGCAGCAAATCTAGGCATAGATTTTGAGGCAACAGTACAGAATTAATTGCATCGTATAGCAGGGCCGTACAACACAAAAATCGAGGCAGCAGACAGTTTCCAAAGCAAAAATTTTGGGCAAGAATTTCTAGATCTGTATAGAAGCATTTATTGCAGTCGTACCCACACGTGTGAGTCTGTACAGCAGTGAAAAGGCAGCAATTTGTTCATCATTTATTTGACACGTTTTTCGACATGGAAAAGAGATAAGTTCCCAGCCTTGTTTAATCAAGCTACTAAATTTCTAGGGATCAAACCTAACATGAGAGCTCTTAAGAGATCAACACCTAAAAAAGACCCTCCCATAATGATCCAAAGTGTAACCAGTAATGGTGATGGTCATGCACCATTCTACATAGCCCTAGAAATAAACCAACTGATCCTTCATAACTGCATGCTAGATTCAGGAGCAGAGTTTAACGTCATGTCACTCAAGGTAATGGAACAACTAGAGCTAAGGCCTTCTCGGCAATTTAATAACGTATGTGGAATAAACTCTCGACCTGTTAAGTCAAAAAGAGTAATTGAAAATTTAAATATGAAACTAGCGACATACCCATAAATTGAAATAAACATGAACGTATTAGTTTTAGACATACCAGACACATGGGGAATGTTGTTGTCAAGAGAGTGGGCTTCTAATATAGGGGGAAGCAACCAGATGGACCTTTTGTATGCCACCATCCCTATTGGAGAAAACACATCGTACAAATTATTGAATGAAAAGATTATAACTAAACATGGGAAACACCTGAATACCTTTTTGAGGAAGCCATGTGGCCTACAGAGGAGGTTGGAAACTATATGGTGATGGAAAACTATTGGGAAGAGCCTCGGCAACATCCTTTTTCCCCCCAACTAAGTATGAAAGATGTATTTTGATGGAGCTAAGTCGAGACATGGTGCCGGAGTAGGAATCGTTCTTATTTCCCCTTCTGGAGAAGAAAAGTGTTTCTCTTTCCGTCTAGAGTATGAAGCTACAAATAATGTAGATAAGTATGAAGCCTTACTTTTGGGATTAGAGATTGCCCAAGATCGGAAAATCAAATGCCTGAATGTCATAGGTGATCCGGGTCTAATCGTCTCCCAGGTAAAAAATCAATTTGCAGCCAAAAACACTAGACTTAGAGATTATAAAAATGTTGTTTGGGATACCATTGAAATGTTCGATGCCTTTGCAATCCAAGCAGTCCCAAGAGAGGAGAACACCTTGGCTGATGCACTATTAGTAATAGCATGCACTTTTGAGATCCCATATTACCTTAAAGAGAAGTAGTGTAAAGTCGAAGTGCTATTTAGACCATTAATCCATGACAATCAAGATCATTGGCAAGTCTTAAACAATGATGCTCAAATCATTACTTTCTTATATCACACAGATAATTTTTAGAATTGCAATGTTGATTTAGAAGACAAAGTGAACAACCTATCGCTGGAGGATGTTGAAGTTATGAAGTTAGCAATCCCTTTGGAGAAGAATTTCAATATACATGATGAATATTGGGGTAAAAGAGTGGAACCAGTAGATGAGGTCCTAGAGATTAACATTGGGAGTTCATTTTCTCCTAAAATGATTAAAATTGAAAAGAATGCCTCCCCAAAGGAAAGGAAAGCCATCGAAAATCTAATTAGGGAATACAAGGATGTTTTTGCTTGGACTTACGACGATGTCAAGACTTTTGATTCTGCCATCATTGAGCATACTATCCCTTTGAATGAAGGAGCAAAACCCTATAGGCAGAAGTTCCAAAACATTAACTCCAAGTTGGCTCTGTTGATAAAAAAAGGAACTTGAAAAAATGCTAGCTGCTAGAATCATCCGACCAGTCTGACACACCACTTGGGTATCTAACCCGGTAATTGTGAGAAAGAAGAGCGGTGCAATCAGGATATGCATAGATTTTAGAAATATGAATCAAGCGTCTCTCAAAGATAACTACCCTTTGCCAAACATGCAAAACCTACTACAAATTGTTACAAGCATAGGTATGCTACCAATGTTAGATGGTTTCTCAGGATACAATCAAGTAAGGATAAAAAAGGAAGATAGAGAAAAAACGTCCTTTACAACTCCATGGGGAACTTTTGAGTACATAAGAATGCCTTTTGGATTATTAAACGTTGGCTCAACTTTTCAAAAGGCTATGGATCAAGCATTCGATGATCTCATTGGAAAGATTATCGCTATATATCAAGATGACTCAACTGTTTTTTCTAAAGAGCGAGATGATCATGTGAAAAAATTAAAGAAGTTTTTTTAGCGATGCCAAAAATTTGGTATATCATTGAACCCAAAGAAATCCACTTTCGGAATTGATGAAGGAAAGTTATTAGGGCATATTGTATCAAAAGAAGGTATTAGGTTGGATCTTGAATGTGCCCAAGCCATTAATCCTATTGTTGCACCCCATAATATTGCTTCCCTACAATCTTTCTTTGGGAAAATAAACTTTGTCTGAAGATTTAGTCCGAACTTAGCAGAGTTATCCAAGCCTTTAAATGCTCTTCTCAAGAAAGATACGAAATTCATTTGGGATAAAACTTGTGAAACCGCATTCATGAAGATCAAGAAAGTTTATTTCAACCACTCATGTTTTAGCGTGCCTTGATTATAGCAAGGGATTTCTAGTCTATTCATACACCTGCGAAGATACCATTGTTGGGGTTCTGTTACAAAAGAACGATGAAAAACATGAGCAACCCATAACTTTTATGAGTACGAACTTGAGAGATGCTGACCTAAAATATACCACTACTGAAAAACAAGCCTATGCTCTAGTCAAAGCCCTAAAACATTTCAGAATTTACATAGGATAGTCTAAAATCAAAGCATTTGTGCCCTACCAATAAATTAAGGATGTTTTATCACAAGCAAATGGTATAGGCATTAGAAGAAACTGGATCTCACGTATCCAGGAGTATGATTTAGAGATCAAACCCATTAAAATTGTGAAAGGTCAAGGTTTAGCTCAATTATTGACTGAGAAAGGTAACAGTCATGCGATAAATCTGGTGGATGAGTGGGAATCTCATATTATGCATATTGATGAAAATCATGAGTGGTATAAGGACATTATTTACTTTTTGAGAAATCTGTCTTGCCCTGATCATCTCGTAGATCACCAAAGGAGAGCTTTAAGGTTAAAGGCAAAGAAGTATACATTAACTCAAGATGGTCTTGGTTGGAGAAATCATGATGCAATAATTTTAAAATGTGTTAATGAGGAGGAATCCAAGACCATCGTCAAGGAAATGCATGTAGGTGTGTGCAGTGGACATTATGCACCTAGAACTACAACTGCAAAGATTATGAGAGCAGGCTATTATTGGTCAACCCTTTTTAAAGATGTGCACTCTTTTGTAAGAACATGTCAAGAATGTCAGTTTTTCTCAGGAAAGCCAAGATTGTGAGCATTACTGCTAAACCCAGTTGTAGTTGAATATCCTTTTCAATAGTGGGGTATGGACTTCATTGGGCCTTTTGATCAAAATTAAAGCAATGGATATAAATATATCCTGACTTGCACGGATTTCTTTACTCAATGGGTTGAAGCTATACCAACTAAGAAGTGCACAGCTGCTGTAGTTGTCAAATACCTGGAAGAAAACATTGTGTCTCGATGTGGGTGCCCTATAAAGATAACCACTGACAATGCTAAAGCCTTTAGTAAACTAGAGATGTCAACCTTTTGCATGAATCACGGTATTACATTATCCCATTCATCTAACTATTATCCCCAGGGAAATGGTCTTGTTGAATCCAGTAATAAGAATTTGATTAAGCTTTTGAAGAGAATGGTGGGACAGAACAAGAGAAGTTGGAATAACAAACTAAAATATGCACTATGGGTTGACATAACGACGGTAAAAAGAATCACAAGCAAAGCCCCTTTCGAGTTGGTCTATGGACAAGATTGTAGGCCCCCAATTAATATGCAAATCCCAACATATGAGTTGTTACAACAATATACTTCAGAGCAAGAAGCTTTTCAAGCAAGAATCGACAAGTTAGTTGAACTTGATGAAGTGAGAAGGATGGCATTTGAAAAGATGGTCATTTAGCAAGAGAGAGTCAAAGGAACTTTTGATCAAAGAACAAGAGATGTAAAGTTTGGGATAGCAGACATAGTTTTGTTGTGGGATAAAGTAAAAGAAAAACCTGGAAAGCATGGAAAATTGGAAAAGATATGGTTGGGTCCCTATCGAGTATCTAAGATAGCTAGAAAGGGATCAGTTTATTTGGAAACATTGGACGAGGATGAATTTGAACTTCCCGTGAATGGGCTTTTGCTAACACATTATTTCCCATTCATTGCGTGAGGCTTGTGTTTCCTGGTAGGATAGAGTAGGTAGGACCTGAATAATCCTTTCCCGACAGTAGTGTAGAATTTTGCATCTTTGCTTGAAGCTAGCCTTTGAAGCTCTTAGTGAAGTTTTGATTTCTGCAAAATAAAAATCGAACTTTGATTAAAAGTTATGGTTATAGATTAGATATATTTTCTGCTTTTCAGTTTCATGCATCTTTATTTTCAATATTTTATATATTATCCATATATCGTTCTAACGACCGGTCTGTGAGTTTGGTATAGCTCTGGATATGCTGCAGGTAGCCAGTGACATGTTGGTAGCAGTTGTAGAGCTGGATGGATTGATTGAGGATGCGAGAAGCAGAGTACGAGGACCAAAGATTCTGAGGTTCTCAAGCGCTCTTTTCAGCAGAGCACTTGTCCCAGCTAGAGCCAGATGTTATCACATATATAGTAGTTAGGCTACCATATTCTATTTTTCAAATACAATACATTTTTTTAGGTAGATCTCTTACATATGAGATGCTGAGATGAATAGTTTTGACGGATCATTATTTTATTTGTGGACTATTGTACTCTCCCATGTCATGTGGACTATTGTACTCTCCCATGTCAGGACTGAGTCTCAAGACACTCAAATTTGAGGATCGATGTAGCCATTTAGTCATTACAGAGCAGTTATCGATGCTCAGTTTTATATCAACACTTTTGCATTGGACAGATGATGGTTTAGATGGTTATATGCATGATTATGACTTAGATTGTATTATATTGTGTTATGGTTATCATTGCTCTCATATTAATTCTTGTGACATGTATTAACATGTAGTGTCATGATCTGGCGGTCATAATTATATGGACTTGGATGTATTTGTAATATGTATTGATGTCCCTACTTAGACTTGGAAGTTCCTGATATATACTCATCGGTTTTACCCTCCTTAGGAAGAATAGAGGTAGTCATTCCAACCATTGTTTTGGATTGCTAGTGTTGGCTCCATCTTTCACTGTCTCCACCCATCCATTACCTTCCAGTTTTGTTTCTAACCCGACTTACTACTTGACTTATGGCATCGAGGACCTTTTCCCCGCTAGAATCTTTGTTGGCCAAACCTCCCTATTTATATAGCGTCTCGGCTCTGAGTTGGTGACAGAAATTGCCTTTGGTGAGTTGGATTGTATGCCTAAATCATTCTGCTCAGTTGTCACGATGTTTGGCATTGTGCAGAACTCCCCCTAGTCACTTGAGATGTTGTTGGCTAAAACTGAAAGCTCATGTACTACTTATATTGGAAATGTTTATATGCACCCATGGAAAATGAAAATGCTAAAACTATGTTTCTTAACATATGTGAAAAAGGGCAAGAGCAATGAAATGATAAAATACTCCTCGAATGGTATAAGAAAAGCTCCAAAAAGCAATGGTTAAATATATGCTATATCCAAATATTGTTGACTTTATAAATTTGAAAATGTCCTAGATGAAAGCTGCAATTAGTTGTGCTTTTAAGCACTGGTGAAGTCCCTAAAATGACATATAGGCCAAAAAGGCCATGGAAATAAAATTGCGGATCCTAATGAAACTGGATCAAACTTGATGTAGACATGATGCCTAAGTTGAATACGCACTCTCTGAACAACTCAACCATTTGTGAGGCACTGCCATTCCTTCTGGTGTTGTTTATCCTGCATATGGTTATAGTGAGTTTTTCCTTTCAATATCCAAAGTGTCATGATGTTAAGTAGGAATTCATCTTTTGCCCTAGCCTTGTCAATTTCATCCTTCACTTTTCACTAGCAAATTGACTACAACTGTGAAGTGATTATAGTCCTAAAAGTCTGGTCTGAGTAATAATAAATAAAACCCCATATATGTATGTGGTTGATGTACCACCAGTAAAATGACTGCTACTTGTTGTGATTGTTGCTTAAATGAGTTGTAAAGCATGTCTTAGCCTTATAACACTTGCAGCATATGGATGATAGTCTGAGTTATGTTATGGGTATCTGATCATTTACAGATGGTTATATTGTCTATTGGATATGGTTGATGATCAGGTAAAGACTTGACGGGTATGAGTATACACCCTAGATGGATTTGGGATCTTTGAGTCTATTGAGATAGCTTATTTTCAGTTTTGGGCACTTACAGAGATAACCAGGCTCATTTTACCTTTTTGATGCAGTTTTGCTTCACAGGATGATGTGTTTGAGCAGGCAGATGTTTTATTTGGATCTCCTAGGGAGTTGTATGGGGCATAGAGAGTGCAGCCACTTGATTGTACCATAGTACCCCCATCCCAAAAATCCTGGTGGGCTCAGTTTGATAACCTAGGCACCCTAGGAGGCTGTTTTGGTAGGTTAACGTTTCTCGAGGCAGATTAAAAAATGATTGAATGGCTATTGAAGAAATCAATTTGGGCTACTGAGTCAAGGAAATGACATGGGATGAGTCATGATGATGAGAGTGATGTCCTCCATAGCATCTCCAGCAGTTGCAGCACCTGATTGGGCCCTTATATTATTTTCTGGAGCATTTGGGAGGCTCATGATTTCCTCGAGGCACAAAGTCAAAAAATTAAAACATTATTTTATTTTATTGTGCCATGGGGCACCCAGAGGGAGTTAGTTAACACTCCATGGACCCACCATGTGCTTCATTTATTTTTTGTTGAGTGGGTTACCCTCATTATAGGTGATTTAGTCCACTTTGGTACTTTATGGTTATATTGATCCATGTATTGTATGTTGAGCTCATCTCAACCATTGATTAAAAATTTTATCTTTTAATCTTAGCCACTCGTTTTGAAAATGGTTAGGACTTTGGTTCTCTCGTTTCTATTTAAAGGAGAAAGCTTCTCATTTGTAAGGGGTCTTTGGCTCTTGGATCTGATTAATTGGACGATTTTTTTGTGGATATTTTTTGGACCTGCTTTGCATCTGATGTTCTTTGGTGGTGATTGGAAAATATTTCGCTTCCTAGCATTCGGAGTATTTTGTGAGATCTATACTCTTTTTTTGCGATCTTTGTTTTGTCTACAGGAGGGCGTTCTCAGCTGGAGCGTTTTTGCAGGGGGGCCTCAACTCGCTCAGATTGTCTTCGTTTTGTATCAGGGGGTTTTCATTAGATTCATTGTGATTTATGATTATTTCTTGTTACTTTTTTGTAGATCTATCATTTTCTTTCATGGTATAGCAAATCTGATATTGTTGATATTTGCTTGTGCAGAATAGGGGTGTGCATTGGTCACTTGGAGCATAACGTTGATCTTAGAACTCACTCATATCTTCCAGAATTGATCGGAATGGCGGGGATCATCATTATCAAGGAATCTACAAGCATTTCCAGGTAAGATCTAATCGGTAAGTCTATTCTCTTGCAGATATCAATCCATTGTACCTTCTTTTCTTCAATTTTTCTGGAAAACTCCTAAATAATAAAAAATCCAAAAAATATTTAATTAGGATACCGCTTGAAATTTGACCAAACTATTTCTGGGTTTTGTAGATTGAGCCTCCCCCACACTAAATCATCCTCGGCGCTGCCCTAATTGTGACTGGTTTGCCCTAGATCTGAATTTTTGACTGCTCAAACCCTAGCGCCCCACTGAAAATTTGACTTTTTCCAAAGTTTCTTTTTCTAGAAAATAATTACATGGGTGTGTAGATCATGTCTTCCTCATTCCAGAACACCCCCAACGTTGAGCTAGTTCATGCCAGGTAGCCCTAGATCTGAAAAAATGACTTTCAACCTCCTAACCTCCTTCATCAAATTTTGACTTTTCCAGATCTGATTTTTCCTGAAATTTTCTGACTTGGGTTTGTAGATAGGGCCATCCTAATCTCATTTCCACTCCAACACTAAGTTGATAGTCTCCTGGTGGTTCTAGATCTGCAGATCTTCCTCGGTAAACCATAATGCTAGCCCTCCTTCTGCTGATTTCCCTAAAACCTAAATCTTCAGGGCCAAATCCTTTTATGGGTCCATAGATCAGGGCATATCCCAGGTGGGTTCACTTAAACATTTTTGCTAATACTGACTCCATTACCCAAGGCTAAACAAGCACTGATCTCCAAGCATAGTGCTAGCCCCTTTTTTGACCTCTATCCCCTGAAAGTTTACCTCTCCTTGATAATTTAGGTAACTTGGAATTTCATATCTTTCACTGAGTCTATCTCTTTGGTGCTAGGAAGTCCCAACTCTGTCCTTACTCACCCTATCTCGATTACGTTTCCTAAGACAGTGGTTATCTTCATCAGTTGCTAATACCTCAACCCTAGATCTAGTATCTTTCCCCACAGGTCACCTTGGATCAACCCTCATATGACTAAAGCCCTCATCCAAAGACCAAGTACATTTGCTACTATCATCCATAGATCTAGAATTTTTTATTACCTTATACCTTACGTACCTCAAAGCCATACTTGATCTAATCTGGTGTCTAGGTCTGATCTCTCCTGTTGAAAGTAGATCTGGGTCTCCCCCATTGTTGTCTTGGACTTAGATAACATAAAGTGAAGATTGCCTTGATTGATGTGACAACCATCCATTTGGGAGTCTAGGCAGTCTTGGTTCCACCTCTTTAGTTGTTTGCCCCTCTACCATCCATCCTAGATCCATCTCACACATGCAACTACAAGGTTGGTGATAACAGTGGATTTGTTTGATATGGAGTTGAGTCCCACAGTTATACAGTGTGATAATCAGAGTTGCATCAAGATCTCTAAGAATCCGGTATTTGATGACAGGTCAAAGCACATTGAGATTAGATATCACTTCATCAGGGATTATGTTTAGAGAGGGGTTGTTCGTTTGCAGTATGTTTCGACAGACAAGCAGGTGGCTGACATTCTCACGAAGGTTTTGGGTAGACAGAAGCATGTCTACTTCAGAGACAAGTTGGGAGTGGCGAAAAACACTTTCCTCGGTAAGAGGGAGTGTTGAAAAGTTATATAGGAAGTGTTTGTCCACCTAGAATCGCCTTCGGGTGGACAATGACACTTAAGTTTGACTCCTAGTAATTTTGTGCATTTAATGAAGTGCGATGCACTTTATGTTTTTAAAGTGACTTTATTAAAAATTTAATTGGGTATTTAAAAGTTAAGTGAGTGATTAAATAGAAAAAGGGGTTGCTCAACTTTATTAAATGATATGAATGCACTAAATATCATTTAATTATTTTTTAATGGAGCATTTAATGTCAACCTTTGATCTAATCTAATCTTGACCGTTAGAATGACAGGGGAAGTTGCCATCAACTAAAAGGCTAGGGCAAGGCAAAAGTTCATTCACTGTTGTTCATCTTCCCAAAAAGATGTTGGAGAGATAGAGAGAGAGAAAAGAGAGATAATTTTCAAACATTGAAACCCTAAGATTAGGGCACATTTCCCAAGACAGACATATGTATAGCAGGAGGAAGGTACAGTAGGTACAACAACATTAAATTCAGCAGTCCATACTCACACATGCGGGCCGTACAACAGCAAATCTGGGCACAGATTTTAAGGCAGTTGTACAAAATTAATTGCACCATACAGCAAGGTCGTACAACACAAAAATTGAGGTAGCAGGCACAATTTCCAAAGCATAAATTCTGCACATGAATTTCTAGATCTATACAACAACATTTATTGTAGTTGTACTCACACGTGCGAGTTCCTACAACAATGAGAAGGCAACAATCTGTTCGTCATTTGTTAGGCACGTTTTTCGAGATGGAAAAGAAATAAGTTGATTGTAATTTCATTGGCTGAATTTTTATCTGAAGAAATAAATTCTCTCTTGACATGTTTTTCCCCGTGGGGGTTTTTTCCTGGACCAATTTGATCGAAAATTTATGAATATTAATTTTTCATGTGTAAATGTCTGAAAATTTATGAATTTGTTTAAAATTGAGAAAAAAATTTCACATGTGTTCCAGTCTGGTTAACTTGTAAAAAATTATGCATTGAAAGGGTTGGGCATTAAACAATGCAGAGAAGCCTAAAGGCTTGAAACCAGGTGGGAAAAACTTTCAAAAACTTTCAATACATCTGATTAAGCTTCGGTTGAAAGTTCCTTGGTGCATGAGAGACATGATTTCTTTGCATCATAACCAACCTATTCTGAATATGATTTAGTTGAGCAGCATGATTGGCCATTTGTTGGTTTTTATTAGTTACCAAGGTTTTCATCATTTCAGCCATTTCCTTCATAGGATCTTTAGATGTTTCCTTATTCTTCGATTCAACATCTTTTCCCTTAGACTCTTTGTTGTAGGAAGTGTTCCCTCTAGTGTACCCTGGTATGTTGGACTTGCCCAATGATTACATATTATTTTCAATTTTCTCGGCCAATTCCTAGGCAGTCTTTAAATCAGTCAGTTCTTTATCTCTTAACCGATACCTCAAATCCCCAGTGAATGCTTCGATATAATAGATGAGGATGGAAGCATCATGGGGCTTCATGTCTTTATGAATATCAGAAACAATGTGCCTGAATTTTGTATTAAATTCATCCATGGTTTCATTTTCCGGTTTTTTTTTTTTTTTTTTTTTTTTTAAATTTTAATGTTATGGAGGGGGCAACCAGCTGACGCCTTGGTTCCTTTTTCTCTCCCAGTTTCTTTCTAAAACCATCCTGGAATTCACTAAGAGTTTTATATGAATTATCAGCTAAGTCAAGATACAATTCTCGAGCATCTTCTTCTAAGGATAAAACAAAGAGCTTCATTTTGACATCGTCATGGTCATGAGCAGCATCACTGCAATAACTATCCAGGAGCTTTTCAAATTTTTGAAGGTGAGACTCGGTGGTGATGGCATTGTTTCCCTGAAATGTAGGAAGCTTCTTGATAGCATCATTTGGAATTACATGGGGAGCACCTGCTATCTGAGAAAGGTTAAAGGGTTTGAAAAAATATGCCATTTCTTGAGATTGATGTATATGACTCTCTACAAATAAATGATGGATATCTGAGAGGGACTAGGACCCTAAATCTTCAAGGATTCTACAAGAAGTTTGTTAATTTAATCTCCTTCTATAAGCCCTCTCAGGCTCAGGGATGAGATCAAATACTCCTTCGGGTAGAATACCTTGGAGGGATATTAAATGGTGGAGTCTCTAGATGGATCGAGTTTTAATTTAAGATTTTAAAGACAATATCTATCAAAGTTTTTATCTTTTTATCTTTTTTGAAAAAAGAAAAGTTAAGTTGTACTCGGGAATAAAAATATTAATCGCCGGCAACGGCGCTAGAAAATGTTTTTGCCTTTCACACACCTGGGGGGGGACATGGCAGAAATCTTCAAGGTTGTCATTGGGGGGAAGTCTCGAGTCAAGGTTGTCACCTTGTTTTTTACTCCTCCGTTTAAGCCAACTCTTAACGAAGCCAACGAGGGTAGACCCTATTAACTGCTAAGGCTTTTAGGCTTTAGTGTTTATGGTGATCAGATAACGTACTTAGGAGTTTTTGATAAATGAATTCGATACAAGATATTTGCAAGATTTGTTACACCACAACAGCATAGAAATTAAAACTTGATAAGCATTAATGCGGAAACATATGATAATATCAAAATAAATCAGTGCCAATAATGGAGTCCACAAATGAAATTGTTGTTGAAATACAAATGGATGTTGCAAGTGCTCTTGGTCAAGGCATTGAAGATGCACTCGAAGTCACACTGAGTTTAACTGAGTCAATCTGAGTTGAAGAGGAGTCACACTGAGCTTAACTGAGGAAGAACTGATGAGGGATTGAGTTGAACTGAGTTGAATTGTAGAAGTGATTGGCACCTCTCTCAGTTAACTCACAAACATGCTGCCAACACACCCAATCAAATGCCAAATCACCCAAAACGACGTCCATCTCTCCCTCACGTGATTTGAATGAAAGTTGGTGGGTGATGTCACCACATGCATGCGCATCCACCATGGTAATGAACCAAAGTTTATAAAACAAGCAGTGCTCAATGTGCGAGGGGGGGCACCATTAGCTAGCATTCTCATCTCGTGGAGTCTCACTCCATGTCAAACTCCCACTTCATGCATGCGCTACTTCTTTTGAGCTTTGACGTCACCCCTAACTAAACTCCTTCGCTACCCCTCATAAAACAATAAACAACTTGTGGTATATTGCTTATAAGTCAAGGTTCTATTTCCACGTGGATAGAGGGGGTCCACACTTTAGCGCAACCTTCACAAATTAAGCTAGTGTGAGCTCTTCCATGGTTGACGTCACCTCTTACTTGGCTCATTACTTTAAGTTTTAAAACCCAAATTTACCATGTCTTTAAGTGGAAGGGTGTCGTATGACATGAGAGGGACCGTCCTTCATTTCACTCCATTCAATTTTTTATTGATACTTTGACTTTTAAAATTTTTTTACTTTAGTGTCAATATGTCCAAATTTAGCATTAAAATGCCCTCTTGATGCATTTTTAGCCAAATAATGCCTCACAGGGTGCTCTGGTTGCCCAACTAGAGTGGAAAGTGGGCTCAGGAGTAAAGTGGACGTTTCAGGTGCGAAAACAAGTGTTCCAACATCAGAAACAGACTTCGTATCTGACTTTTACTACATTTTGCAATTTTCTAATTAAACAAATAAAATGACCTAATTTTACGGAAAATTTTTGTTTTCTGGGAAACTGACGAAACTCTAGGGGGACCTAGCACATGTCCATAAGACTCAAAATCAATGCCTAGAATGTTGAAAAACATTGACACGAAGGCTCTAATAACCTCCTAACACTGAGACACCAAGACGACTACCCCAACTTTGGAGGTGTGAGTGAAAAACTCAGAAATTATTAGTCATTTGTTCAACAACCAATAATAATTGAGAGAAAAAATACTATGGGCTAGTCAGCTTGATGCTTAAGTCTAGAAAGCCAAGCCTTTTATAAAAAATTAAATGCTAGGACATTTTTTACAATTTCCCCAAGGGGGTATGAACATGTGTTTACAAAAAAAAATACAAAAAGTTCTCATAAAAAGCCTGTATGACTTCAGAATTTTGAATAGCAAACAAGTGTTTTTTCTCATCCCCTGACTCACTTGATAATACCAACTAGGTATGAACTAGCAGGTAACACCCCCCACCAATGCGCCTCTCTTAGAATTGCCTCCTTCAACCTGCAAGTAAATGGGTACAAGGAAAGATACAAAAAACTATGTCGGATATATCTTAGTGAAGAAGAAAAGCAGTGTCAGTCATGAACTCATTCATTCATCAAGAAAGTAGACAAGAGTGTAGTCCCAAACAAAATCTCTTTATTTCAATTATGGTGCCAGAGCTCATGAATTACAATGGGGGGTCGCCTCTCTTAAATAGTTTGAGAAAGACATAAACCCTGACTTGATTTATCATCCAACAGTTGAGATTATAACATCATCAACGGTGAAGATCAAAATACATCAATCAATACATGGATCAAGTGACTAAGTCAAAGAGGAGGCGCACTTTGCTCAAGGACGCCTCTCTAAAGTGAAATGTCACAACATAACATAAGATATGAAACAATACATCATAGGAGGGGGTCACTAGGGGCTTAATTCACCCTAGGCCCCTTTACAACTTCATAACATAAGATATAACAATGAAATACACCAATAGCCAATTAGAGGGGGTGCCCCTTATGGGGATCTCCTCACTGGTTGAGCCATAGTAAAATAATTAGGACATCTGTTGACTAAAAACTGCTGGAAGACTGTCTGGGATGCTGAGAAACATCAACTGCCAAAATTCCAAGCCATTTCCTTGACCCAGGAGGCCAAATCGACTTTTTTAGTGATTTTCTAGTTCATTTTTTGCTGGTACATTCCCTGGAAACTTATAAATCCATCATAACTCTCTCCAGAATGCAAACTGGGGAAAACTAACTGCTCTGGATGATCTGGAGACATAGAAGAATAATATATGTGACTACTCATACCCCCTGGAACACTGGTATAAGTGAATGTGAATCAAAGATTATCATTTTCTTGGTATAAATATCTATGAGAGTTTTGCCATCTATTCCTATTCCTGGATTTTGAGATTCCAGTGTTCATTCATTAAATTTTAAAATTCCAAATTTACTCAAAAATTATCATATATATTTTTGGATAAAAGGTGACTAAAAAGATAATCTAAATTTTGTAATGATTTTATTTTTTTCTTAAATATTTTGTGACTTAACATTTAGAAAGAGTATGAGTATATATATTTTTCTTTTCAAAAATTAATGATTTATATTAGTTCTCTTCATTCTTAGAATGTGAATGTGTTTATGTTGTGTCTATATAACATTTTTGCGAAAAGAACTTGTGTTATTTTTTATTTAGATTTGTTAATTAGGGCTTCGATTATGTCTTCTTCCTAAGAAACATAAGAACCTTCCTAAAAAAAATTGGCTCGTTACACTCGTGTCGGAAACACCCTATATTTCATAATCAATTTTCTAGTTTCATATGAGAAAAAACAAGTGATAACATACACAACCACACAATTTAACATTTTAACAAATTTTAGGCAACATTTTATCATCACTAGAAATTTCACTATTTGTAAACATAATGTTTTGATCAAGCAGGAACTGATTTTTTCATTAAATTCTACGTTAATTGTTACTTTGAAATATTATTTCATAACAAAGATCCCTATGGTATTTAAACTGCACAACACATGATTGTCGATTCAACATTGGGAATTTGTTTTTGAATGTTTAGATAAGATTTAATATCAATCAATCAATCTTAGTTTATGTGCTAACCTACAATGTAAATGCATAGTCACTAGTAGGAAAATCACAAACATAAGTAGGTAATGTGAAACGTGTAAATGTATTATCACAAACAAGCAAATCATAAACATGGTGAGGGATTTTAGGAATTATACATGTATCCTTAATTTGGTATTTACTTGTGTAGAGATTACTTATGTGTAAATATTTGAAATAAGGTTTATGTTGGTTAAATACTATAATTTGTCCTAGGACAAGCTAATTAACATAACCACCAATTAAAACTTTCCTTCATTGTACATGAGCATTGTGTACATGCCATTGGATATAGAACTTGGATTTTCTACAAAATTCCTCAATAGTCATTGGTGCAAGTTTCATATGAATAATTCAAAATAGGTTTTTAATATTTAGTTGAAGTGATTCTTTGATAAAATGGTATTAACCAAAGGCAACTTCAAAATGAATTACATTGCTACTTGATTTGCATTAAAAGAAAATTAGTTTTTGTAGAAAAATAGTCACCAATAAACCTATGCAAGAGAAGTTACAAGTTCAATATGAGAGTTGAGCTATCATTGGATATGTTGTTAGAAAGAGGTTCTCCTAGTTTTGATAATTATATATATATTCTCTACTGACGAGGCCAACCATGTGAAGGTGGAAGCTCATTTCCCCCCCCACCCTAGAATCAAAGAACAAAAATTCTCCAACCTTGATGTGTTCTTGATTCATATGAAATGTGCCAGTGGCATATTATCAAGAATGGCATTATCATCTTCTATCGAGAATTTCCATTGTGAATGCTTGGAATTTTTCCTACTCTTCACTGCCTTCAACTGCAACTGGGCTGCTATGACCAAATTACTATATTGAGAACATATAACATCTGACTCGTAGGCTTGAAAAAGAATATGGTTTTTACATTTCCTTACTTCTGCAAAGAAATGCCCCATTAAAACCATTGAACCCACTTCATACATATAATTTGAAGGGTCTTTAAATTCTTGCATCAACGTGCTTTTCAACCTAGTGCATCTCAATAAATAATAACGCACTTTTTCTGGATTATCTACCGGTGCAATGGCATCAAATACATCACCTTCTCTAACCAAATCAGAAACAAGATCATAATCTTTGTCAATCACAAGCGCTTTATTTCCCACGCTCTACATCGCTGATATTTATAAATGAGGGAAATGGTGTCGATTCTTGGTGTCTCCATGGTTTCACAAATTTTTTAGTTTGGTTTTAACACTCATCCAAAGACTCTACATCATCAATACATGTAACACAGAAGCAAGAGTAATTTCGTTTCTTGATTGCATGTATATTTGTCATTTTCTTACTCTAAATGGAGTGTAAGCCCCTTATTTTTTGGGATTGCAATACAATTATGTGGCATTGATCTGTCAACATCGCCCATTGCAATATTCCAAAAAAAACTTCACATTACCCATCCTTTCATTGAATTTATCGCTGAAATTTTGTTTGCACCAATTAACAACATCGTTTGAATTTGCAAGGCGAGAAGCATAGTAATTCATTTGATATCTCCTATGTGCACATTTCACGCAGGCCCCAGCACCATCATGTTCTCATTTTCCATGTCCTGTTTCAAAAAAGATCCATGTGTGGCGAACATCCGTGTTTCTATGAAGGAGATACAACCATAAGAATGACCGTGTCGACTTAAACTGACCAGCAAAAACATCTGACCACACCCAATGTTCTTTAAAAGTGACTCTTTGTCTTGATAATTCTTTATAAAGCATACCAAAACAATGTTGGACAAAACATGTATCATGTGTATGATCATCACTGATGTAGAAATGATACTCCTTAATCACTTCACAATTATCTTCATTGCCATCAAAACCATCGACATCAAGCTCTACATGTCTATACATAATATGAACAAGTATAAATACCTGATCTAAATGATAATACTCACTCGGTATCTCCTTTTGCAGAGTGAAAGTGTAATTTTCAGCAAAATCGACAATGGATAATATTGTTCCTTTTCGAAATACATCTTGTGATTGCTTGAATTGTAAGTCCCGCCATTGTGCTGAGTGATATGGTTGATATATTTATATATTTAATCCCTGAACAAATTCATAAAATATGTCAAAGAGATATCACTTTCAACTAAATTAAGTTGTCTTGATGTTGTCGTTGAATCTGTAACAGGAGTATAATCAACATAATCATATCTCTTCCATTTCACAATGTGATTTGACAATTGATGATCGTTTGCATCAATGTGGTAGTTAGCATTAAAAAGGACCAAATCAGAACATTGCTCACATTTTTTACCTCCAACACATTGCTTCTTATAGAATACTTGATCATTATCTTGTATACATAATATTTTAGATACAAATTCACGAACACTCGCAGGAGGGGGGTTATTTGGCCAACACCGCATGCCAAAATTTAGAAATGTCTCGTAATATAATTCAAATTATACATGCTATCGACAACATGTGTCGTGAATAGCCATGGGCCTGACAGACCATGGTTAAGCTTCACAAATGTGCTAAGGGCAATCTTCACATCAACATTACTCTCCATAAAAGTTTTGAACATTTCCACTTGAGTGATATTAGTTATGTGTTTGGCATGAGTTTCTTAGTTTCTTTTTGATATACGACGTCGCACAACATCTTTTTCATTTGGTAAGACACAAGAGTTTAAATGCCAAAACTCATTCACCCTGTCCCTCACATTATCTAGAAGTCTATCTTGATAAGATTGCCTACAGATAACACCCTAACATGCAACTTCATCATCCTCATCTAATCGAACCCTAAAATTTTTATGCTTCCATAAACTTTTTCTTCATGTTTTTAACGTCCTTGCAGTCGTAGACAACAAACGATTCGTTACAGTGTTTTTTTGCCACAACCCCTGTTATAATAGCTTTACGAGCAACATGTAATTATGAGATCATTTTCTTGCAAGTGATGCAAGGTTCGAGGTCATATTTTGTGATACAATCTCATTTGATTTAGCCTCTTTGACATTTTGAATGCCCAATAATATCATTGCATTTCTTAGACATTTTTGCTTTAACAATCTATGTAACAATTGAGCTTGTTCTAGGACAAAAACACCTTCAAAATATTCATTGACTACCTTTTTTGCTCTATAACGATCTATATGATGAGGCATCGAAGGTCCCATTTCTTCAATTTTACTTGAATCCATACTCTCCAAAAACTTATTGTCAATGACAATATTGTTGCAACTTCTAATTAATCTCTATGACCCTACATAAAAATAGAATGTTGGACGTTGACCCTGCATAAAAATAAAAATAAATTTATTTATTTGTGAACTTTCAAATAGAATATATATATATATACATATATATATGTTTATATTATAAAGTAAATTATAAACATATAAAAAATTATTTACTCACCAATCATGGTCTCAATATCGATGTTACCCATAGTTTGCTCCACATTTGTCATTTCCTCGTCACCTCCATGTTCTTCATTTCTTTCATCAACATGTTCCTCAACAATCTGCATTCCTTCATCACCGCCATGTGCCTCCAAGTTTCTTTCCATTGCTCTTTTTTCTCTTAACTTTCTCATATTTTCACACTTTATCTCTTTCTTTGCCTCTCCATCAGTTCTGGTGCGATTATATTTTCTTTCACGATTCCTTCGGTTTCCAATGTTGAAAAAATTAAAAACCTAAAATCCAATGCATGAAAAGATATGAGAATTGAGAGTTACATACATGTTGAAAAAAAAACAGTATGGACCCAACAAGAGTAATATGCTAAGCATTCTTGTACGAAAAATTTACCAAATTGTTGAATGTGGTTGTCATTGATGTCAAAGGAGTTCAGTAATGACAAACGAATAAGCAAGGACATGATGGTTGGGAAAAACTCAGTGAAAGACAAATCTGAATGACAAAGGAAATGATGACATGGAAAGTATGGTGATGTGGCATGTGTGATGAGGCTAGAGAGAAACATGATGGTGTACTGGTGCTAACATTAAGTCAGTGGTGAAACCTGACATCATTCTGGAAAAGAATTGCAAGTTTGTGAAACTTTGGAAATTGACTAAGTATGGAAAAATGAGTCAAAACTGCTCTAAGAGAATGCCCGCCATAATTCAGGGTTTGACTAAAATTCCCTCACCATGATACTAGGGTATAGCTTGTTGAAGTGGCGATCTATTCATGGTCTCAGTTTTCCTTATTCGCTTCTGAGGAAAAAATTATAGGTCTGCCAAAACAGGGTTTTGCACCAAAGAAAGTAAAATTACCTAAGCAGTCTCAGGAAAATGCCCGCCATAAATCATAGTTTAAAGTAAATTCACGCAGTATATGGTCAAGTCGTAGTCTGTTGATTTTTATACCTAAACATGATCTCAATTTTCATTAAGTGTGTCTGAATAAAAAGTTATGGATCTGCCAAAATAGGGGTTTAGGATAAACTTTGGAGAAAATCCTGAAAATGACTGTGTTGGAGAACTGGCTCAGGTGGCCTTGGGAAAATGCCCGCCGTACCTAATGGGTGAATGATAAAAATAATATGAAACTACCATGCTCTAGCTTGTCAAGAAGGATATCTCTCCATAGTCTTAGTTTTTACAGAAGGTGTTTGATGACAAAATTAACAGCCTATCAAAATAGGGGTTCAAGTTGTTTTTACAACAAAGTAACAAATCTGCCTAAGTGGCCTCAGGGAAATACCCACCATAACTTGTGGGTTGAAGAAAATTACCGCACCATATGGTAATCATGTATATGTGTGTTTTGTCTATCTGGCCACATCTTCACATTGACTTGAAAGTGCCTAAGTAAGAAGTTATGGATCTGCCAAAATAGGGTTTCAGGATAAACTTTGGAGAAAGTCCTGAAAATGACCAAGTGTTGGAAAACTGGCTCAAGTGGCCTTGGAAAAATGCACATTGTACCTAATGGGTGAATGATAAAAATAATATGAAACTACCATGCTCTAGCTTGTCAAGAAGGATATCTCTCTATATAGTCTTAGATTTCACAGAAGGTGTTTGATGACAAAATTAGCATCCTGCCAAAACAGGGGTTAAAGAAAATACCTTGTTAAGAAAAATGTATTTGTGGCCTTATGAACTTGGATAATGCGAATGCTCGACTGAAATATGGATATGTGAACTCTCAGCTGAACAATGGATTTGAAAACTCTCAGCTGAAATATGGATATGCAACTCTCGATTGAGAAATTGTCTTGGCCAAGAGATTATATATACTACTCTCGACCGAGCATTTGTGGAATCTTCTCGAAATCACGAGCATTTAATGTGTCGGCCCCTCAAATATTATTGTCATGTCCCCATCCCTCAGACCGGCGAAGAGGATGCGACGAACACCACATTCAACAACCGGGCAAACAGCCCCATGAACATAAACAGGGACAAATCAATGCTGAAATTAAAATTGCTTAAACATAATATGTAGCAGGATGCATGATCCATCACACAAAGATGCATGAACATACCAAAGTGCATAATCACTCAACAATTCAGTGGAAGCAAACCACATATACATTTCCAACATTCACATGTACATTATAGTTCATGATACAGTAGATTCATTGCAGGGATGAAATAGCAGCAGTACTTATCTTTTGAAGAAGAATCCCGCAACCAGCTACGTCGCTGCAACGTTCCACCCGACCATAGGCCAACGTGCTCATCAATCTCTCAGCAACACTGCCACCCCCGAGCTGGGCATGATTCCTCAAGGACTAAGGGGACAATGCAGGCTTACACATAGCCAAGGGACACAATCAGCAAACCAACACAGCTGGGTTTGACAGGCCTTCAACAGATTGACCAAGCTAGCACATTCCAAGGGTCAACCACTGCATACCAGCAAAACAAAACAATCCCTTCACAGCCCTGTGAAGAAGGCAAAGACAACCAGGGATAATCCCAAACAAAATATGAGCACGGCTCAAGTCCACCAGACAACACAGAGTTGTTCTTGGCCCTAACGTGGCCAAAACAACTCAGCAACAACACCCAAACCAGGGTATATCAGCAGCCACAAACACACAGTGGATGATAGCCGCAATCCACAGCCCCAAAACAGGGAAAGACTCAGCCAACAGACATGGAAGTCAACAACCATCCAACATCTAAAAGTCCACAACACACTGCTCCCCAATGCAGACGTTGAGGAAAGTTACACATCCACAGTCCGAAGTGGAAACAGAATTCGAACTCACAACAGCATCCCAAATCATGGGAAAACAACAGCAACCCAAAACATACACAGCAGCTCAACTCACGACATGGGGAAAACAACAATCCTAGAGAATGTATCAGCATACATTACCAGCAACGTGAGGAACACGACAACTCGTTCTGGACAACGGAACCCCGGGAAAGCTTGCACAAACCGCCATCGTGAGGGTGAAGACCAGGCCAACTGCCTGCAAGTCCCTTCACGAGAGTGGACAACTCTCTGTGCATGGGGGTGAACAGACCACGATGGGGACGAATAGCCCACAGAGAGCACGCGCGGTGAGAGTTCTGACCCCCCTGTCTGCGTGAGGATGAAAACAGAAAACGGTGGGGAGAAGGCAGTCTCGGGTGGAGTGGGCGTGTGGGCAAAGGACTGACAGTCCTGCCACCCCACTCCCAAAGGCAATAACTGCCTCAACCACTAGCCATAACTACCCCCAACAACAAAACCAAGCCATTGAAGAGGTTGGTGAAATAAGAAAGGTGACAAATCAACAAGGTGGTAAAACATGGGCTTTTCCCCCATAGACCAAGGTTTGACATCCCCCACCCCTTATCCTTTGGAACCATGCCCTTTTCATTCAATGTTGCACTGCCGTAGCTGGTTGTGGTTTTAGTTTTATTTGATGTGCATGTTTACAGGATGCCGAATTATAATGTGCCAAATAGCACGACATACCATCGGCAACTATCCCCATTGCCAAACCATACACAATCGAATCGATGGTGGGGTTTTTGCCTTGAGCTCCTCACCATGATTAATTACATTATATACATCATGCAAATAGGGTCAAAACCGGGACATTACAATTATCGAGGCATTAGGTGACAAAACTCTCAGCCGAGACATGTCTTAAACTTTCGGACGAGAGTTTAAAATAACTTTTTGGCCGAGAGTTTTAATTAACTTTGGATTAATTTTAGAGCGAAAATAACTCTTGCCCGAGATATTTTAAATTTCTCAGTCGAGAGTTTGTGGTCAACAATTCTAACACCAATTCTGCAGTTTTTAGAAATGTGTCACTTTAACAAGGTGAAAAATTGCAAAAAATGAGAATTACCTGTTGAAGTTTATACCAGTAGATTCATTATTCAATCTACTTTCTCTCGTCGTATAATTTGTTTTTAATTTCAATTAGGATTTCTATTGTTTTCTAAACTTTATCATTAAAAAATTTAGTGACTTAAAAATCAATGACAATGAAAATTCCATACCATCACAATGACGAAGCAAAAAAATATAAAAAATCACAAGGATGTTCCTTGATTGAATATCATCACGATGATGAAGCCAAAAAATATAAAAAATCACAAGGATATTCCTTCCCGTGTCCTCTTCAAAAGGGTGCTTTTAGTTTTTTTTATAAGAGTCACATTTGAAAGAAAATGAGAAGACAAAAACATGTGTCAATAAGGCACCAGTTTTTGTACTTATGTTATTTCGATAAATAATAAAAATTAGCGTATAAGTATGAAAATCCTCAACATATAGTCCATGCACAAGTGCAATCTGTGTAGATTATGAGTACACATTTGTTTCCCTAAAATGAATAACTATCTCTAAGAAAAATGTGGTGCACACAGGTCACTCATTATTCATACTTAAAATTTTATAGTATATGTCGTTGGTGGACGTCAAATTTACCCCACTATATGTCGGTAATTTTTTTTTTAAATATGAGTACGCAGTTAATTCAATTCTCTAACACATTTGTGTTTACTTCAAGGTGAAATTCCCAAAAGAGATATCGGTTTGAAGGGGTTGAAGTTGAAAAACATAAAATTTTACAGTTTGTTTTGTCAAAAAACAAGCAAAAGTGTTTCCCAGCTTCATGTAGTCACCCAGATGGAGTTTGACTATCACATGAGTTGCACATTACCATGCCACTAAGTGTAGTTATCACATGAGTCCAGAGGAATTTATTAGGAGTTTAGAGGAGTTTATTAGGAGTTCAAGTGTTCACACGAACTGCACATTACGTCATCTCCAAAGCGTAAAATGCAATTTGGCTAAACATTGTGTTCATTAGCTTGACTTATATATGCTAGATGGAGTTCCACTACCACATGGACTACACATTACCATGCCATTAAGTTCAGTTTATAACATGAGCTAGTTTTTATTATTTATTTATTTATTTTCAACTACCAGAAAATGCAATTATCACATGAGATATTTTCCATTTTTTTATAATTGTTAATTATGAATTTGAGACGGTGCCAATCTGAACAGTACACTTGTCTCATTCTCGTTCATAGATGAAAAGACATAAATGGTACTCCACCCCAAAATTCTAAGATATATATACCCACTAACTATGCCAAGTTAAAGTAATCTAGTCAATAAGATTAAGTGGATATATCTCTCTTGTTTTATGCTTACGATAGATGTAAAAACATCTATCGTAAGCATAGATGTTCAAATCTTTTCCCCACATGGGAGTTTTGCGCTATTGGGGCTTCTGGTCTCTCTAGTGGCCTTTTATCTGCTTGGAATCCACACAAGGTTAGATGTAAAGCCTTCCAGACATGTGCGGGTCTTCTTCTCCTTGCAACCTTTAGGGGTTTCTCCATTCCTTTATCGATTCTCAATGTCTATGGACCCTATAGAGATAGGGAATCTTTTTGGGACAGAGCTCTTCGGGGTGGGCTCCTGAGTCTTCAAAATTTGATTTTGGGAGGTGATCTCAACTTGACCCTAAATACTTCTGAAATTTGGGGCAAAAAGGCCTCCCCGGATCCCCTTGTTCACCATTTCTCCACCTTTTTTGACTCTCTTGGTCTTTTGGACATTGCCCCTCTGTGTTCGGGTCCTACATGGCGTAACGGCAGGGCTGGGGATGAAGGCATTAGCAAAAGAATTGACAGGTTTTTGGTCTCCAGTACTCTTATTCCCCACCTGGGCATCCATCGAGCTTGGACACAATGCTCGGATATCTCTGACCACTTTCCTGTCGTCCTGGAATGGAACAGATCCCGCTCCTCTTTTAACTACCCTTTTAAGTTTAATCGCTCTTGGCTTGATGACTCTGATTTCTCTTCCTGGTTTACTTCCTCTTGGTCCCTCCATGGCTGTGAGGATTCTGCTTCGGCCCTCGATTCTCTCCTCTGGAAGCTGAGATCCCATAAAGTTGACACAAAAGCTTGGATTAAGGCCAAGCAGGCCCAGAAAGATCAGGATCTCTATTCTATTGAGTCGGATATTTCCTCCCTCTTAACAAACTCTCACCATGGTATTCTCACATCATTGGAATTGGACCATCTCACATTCCTCAGGGCGGCTAGACAGAAGATTTTGGCTCATACCTTGCTCACCTGGCAGTTAAAGAGTAGGACAAAATGGTATCTCGAGGGGGACTCCAATACTAAATATTTTCATATGCTTGCTTCAGGCCGCAGAAACCAGAATTCGATTTGGTCTTTAACAGATGATTCTGGTAATGCCTTTGAAGATGAAGAAGCCCTTAAATCCCTCGGAATGAAACATTTTGCCCATATTTTCAAGGATGATGGGGGTTCTAGTATTATTCAACAACTCAGGGTTATTCAGCTTTATCCCCGGATGGTTCCTCTGGAGAGTGCTTCTGAACTCTCTTGTCCTGTTACCATAGGGGAGATAGAACATGCTCTAAAATCTTTTAAAAAAGATCGCAGTCCGGGGCCGGATGGCTGGCCGGTGGAGTTTTACTTTTTTTCTTTGATCTCCTGAAAGATGAACTTCTTGCTGCCATTGATCATACCAGGGTGTCAGGGGTTATCCCTGCTTCTCTTAACTCCACTTTCATTGCCCTCATTCCTAAGAAAGACAAGCCTCTGACTTTTGCCGACTTCAGGCCCATTTCCTTATGCAACCTTCTGTACAAACTCATATCCAAAGTTATTGGGGTCAGGCTGAAACCTTTCCTTGATCTTGGCATCTCTCGCCAACAGTATGGGTTCCTCAAAAATCGTCAGATCATCGATCCGATTGGGATTGTTCAGGAAGCTCTTCACTCTATCAAAACAAAAATCTTTGTGTCTTGCTTCTAAAAATTGATTTGATTAAAGCTTTTGATAGAGTTAATTGGTCTTTTATTCGCCTCAATCTTCTACAAATTGGTGTCCCCCTTCAGACTGTTAATTGGATTATGGGTTGTCTTTCCTCTGCCACCTTTGCAGTCCTTATCAACGGAATACCCTCAGGTTTTTTCCCTGCTTCTCGTGGTATACGTCAAGGTTGTCCCCTCTCACCTCTCCTCTCATCCTGGTCATTGAAGGTCTTAGTCTACTTATTGTTGATGCTCGTAATAATGGCCTTGTTAGGGGAATTCAGATCTCGCCTACCCTTGCTTTAACACATCTGCTCTTTGTGGATGATGTCATTGTCATGGGTCATGGATCTCTTCGGGAATGGGCTGCATTTGAAGTTATTTTGGACTCTTTTTGTTCTGCCTCGGGTATGTCAATCAGTCTGGACAAGTCTGTTATTTTGCACCATAATATTCCCGATTCGGAACTTCTTTGCCTCTCTAGAACCATTCCCTTCAGAATGTCTCCCATCACTCAAGGCCTTACATATCTGGGCTTTTTCCTTAGACCTCTCAGTTACAAAATCAGGGACTGGCTCTGGCTGGTTAAAAGATTTGAGAAGAAGATTTGTCTCTGGACACATAAGATGCTCTCATTGGGTGGCAGACTGGTATTGGTACAATCTGTACTCTGTAGCATACCTGTTTATTGGATGGGTTTGGCACCAATTCCGGCAGCAATCCTGAACAAGCTCAGGAGTATTACCTTTGCTTTTCTTTGGGGTTCAAATGGCAATTCTCGCCGCCTTCATTTAGCCAGCTGGTCTGATTTATCGTGGCCAAAAAATTTTGAAGGTTGGGGCATCAAGAATCTCTTCTGGTCCAGCATTGCTCTCCGGTTAAAAAAAATTTGGGAGGTTCTTTTTTGTGACAGTCTTTGGCATCAAGTGCTTTCTGCCAAGTATTTGAAAGGTGCATCAGTGGTTTCATGGCTACGGGGAAAGAAATTCAGTACTAGGGGAGTATCTATCATCTGGCGAGGTTTCATTCATGTCATTCCTTGGATGGGGAAACATTTAGCATGGCAGGTTGGTAATGGTAACGACATTATGGTTGGTATTGATCCAGTTTTTGGCTCCCCTGAATCATTTCATTTTTCAGATGGTCTGAGATCCTATTTGGAGGATTTAAATATTATCTCCCTTGCACAGGGTCGCAATCTTCTCCCGGATGCCTGTAAGTATTGGTATACAGCCGATGAACTTCTTCTCCCAGGTGACTGGAAAACTCAATGGGACAGGTTTGTAAGCTACTTGGTTCAATCGGGTATCCGTCTTACAAATAACCAGGACACACTCCTTTGGGATTTCAACAAAAAAAATGGGAAAATTACAGCTGCCACAGCATATGAATGTATTGTCGAATCCCATCATCCAGCACCTGGCAACAGCTTGTATACTTCTCTTTGGTCATTATCACTTCCTAGGAAGATTGGCTGTTTTTTGTGGTTAGTGCTGAAGAACAAGGTCCTCACATGGGACAATCTTCAAAAGAGAGGTAAATCTGGCCCGGGTATTTGCTTGCTTTGTTACACTGGTGAGGAGACTGTTCTTCACTTATTTTCACGCTGTACATTCTGGAAGCTTCTACAGGATCTTTTATGTGAGCAGTTTCATTATTATATTCCAGCAGAATATGATTCTTTTGTAAAGTTTTTGGAGTATTGGGTTAAAACTTATGCTCGCAGCTCATCCTTTTTCTACTTGCCTCACCATACCATCTGGGCTATCTGGAAAGCCCGGAATAAAGCTATCTTTGAAGGACTGAAGCCGACTGTCAGTGGTGTTTTTTATCAGATTATTAACTCAGCTTATCAGATCCTCTCTCGGCCTGTCTCGATCAGTAAGAAGAAAAAATCAGATAGGAGGATTGGGAATAAACCTGACATGATTTTCCCATGTGGGTTCTTCGATGGTGCCTCTATTTCATCATCTGCTGGTATTGGTTTTTGTGTGTTTTTCACTAAATATCACCATCTGGACTGTGCGTTGGGGGTCGGAAATGGCACCAACACAAAAGATGAACTTTTGGGTCTTTGGGCCCTTTTGTTCACATCCCAAATGATGAGTATCCCGCTGTCCCACATATATGGTGACTCACAGGTTATCATAAATTGGGCAAAGGGTCTTTCTGCTCTCACCCCACCAGAACTTTATCACTGGTGTAGGGAAACACAACAGCTACTATCTAGCTATCCGGGTCTCACTCTCAGTCACATCTATCGTGAACACAATCGGATCACAGACAGTCTTTCAAAAACAATACTCACTCTTGCTCCTGGTATTGGCTGTTTTTCCGAATTTATTGATGACCATTTGGTCACATGTGACACACTTCAGCTCTTTTGAGTATTGGATGTCTGGAGTATTTACATCCTCTAGATATTTGTCTGATGTATTTCTTGAGTGGTTGATTCTGAACAGCAGCTCTGAATCCCCTTGGTTCACGATAGATTTGGATGAGTGCTTGAGATCCCCGTTATGATGCGACTTATATCTGATGGGACATGTCACTTTTGTATGCCTTTCCCCCTGGCCACAGCTGGATGTGATCTTTTTATTGACTGGTTGTCTATGATATGTAACTCTTCACGGGTGAGTGTTAACACTGCCCTTTGATTCTTAATAAAGAATATCAAAGACAGGCTTTTTCTTCCTGAAAAAGATGTAAAAACATTATTAAATGTAAAATTGTTCATTTTCAATATTTATTAAAAATAATAAATAAATTTTTTTAATTTATTATTATTATTAAATTTATTATATTATTTTTCAATTGATTACATAACCATTATAATATATCGTATTCTTTTAATAATATTATGTAAATTTATTAATTTCTATCATTAGGTTCAATTTTTTTGTTTGGAATTATTCTGTGTTTTTTATAATTTTATTATTACAAAGTTAGTTGTTTTTTTTTTAAGCTTCAATTTTTTGTTTGGAATTATTCTGTGTTTTTTATAATTTTATTATTACAGAGTTAGTTTTTTTTGGTTTGGAATTGTTTTTTGTGTTTTTTATAATTTTATTATTATATCTTTATGTTATATATTATTAAAAATAAAAATAATATTATTCTTAACTATATAAAGTTATATATTTTTTATTATTTTATAGTTATAATAAAGTATTGAAATATAAATTTTATTTAAAATTTATATTTAAAAAATTTACAAAATAAAAAAATTGATCTATTAAACTTTTAATTTTGCAATCTAATTTTAAGAAAAAATAAAAAATAAAATTATTATTATTGTTTAAATATTATTCTTATTCTTAAAAAACCCTTTAACTCATAAAATTTAAATCTACGATATGATCTCATAAATTTTTTATAAATATTGATTCTTTTTCATCACAAAAGCATGCTTCAAACTTCAAATTATAATAAAAACATATTTTAAAAAGAAAAATGTCCCTACCAAATATAATGTGAATGTAACGAGTCATAATCTCATACATTATAAAAAATAACCGAGATTCGATATGGTTCATCATTGCGGAGACTCGAAAAATGGGACTCTTTAGTAGGTTTAAGCCTTTGACTTTAGCATCTCGGAGATGATGGCGATTTCTTGGAGCAATGTGACCCCGATGGCGATTTCTTGGAGGACAGCTGCGACTTTAATACAAGACGTACACCTGGAGACTCTTTGGCGATGATTGCTGGACACTTGGCTTGGTGTCACAACACATTTAATTTGACTTTTGTTGATTTGATTTCTTGATTGGTACGGTTTTACACTTGGGGGATTTCTATGTTTGACACGCATTTTGGTAGATCTTGGAACTGGTTATGATCTTTTTTGGAGATTAATCATTCATTTTTTTCCTCGGTGCTGGCGTCGGGGTGCTTTACTGTCTGAACTGTGTTTTTAAGCTGTTTCATTTGGCGGATGCAACTTTTGTTGGTTTCTTCCAAGTTATTCTTAGGCGATAGTCATGTGGAGAATGTTCTACTTGGGCACTGCTTTTACTGGTAAAAACCCTCTCCCATTTCTTAACCAGTGTTTTTTCTTGGAGCATTGTGATCCCGATGGCGAATTCTTAGAGGTCAGCTGTGACTTAAATGGAGAATTTCAGATTACATCTGGAGAAATTTTGGCGATGATTGCTGGACATTCAGTATGGTGTTGGAATGTAGTTATTTTGACTTTTGTGATTTAAATTTTTTACCGGTTAGGGTTATACTTGGGGGATTTCAGAGTTTGACACGCAAATTGGAGGATCTTGGAACTGGTTTTGATCTTTTTTTGGAGATTAATTTTCATCCATTTCCTCGGTGCTGGTGCCGGGCTGCTTTTTTGTCTGATCTGTGTGGGTTTGTTGTTTCTTCTGGTGGACGTTTTAACTCTTGACGGTACCTTCCTGGTTTTACTAGGGCTATTGGGTGGAGAACATTCTTCATGCAGTTCTTGGGCATAGTTTGTTTCACTACAGGTTTGGTGGTTATTGTCTGAATTGTATGGATTTGTTGTTGTTTTTGGCATACGCTTCCGTCCTGTGGATACTTAGGTGTAAGGGCTGATTTTTTGTCTCTGAGAGAGATCCTGAGATGTCTTTGCGGGAGGTAAAAGCTTTAGCGCACTCTCCTCAGAATAATTGGGTTTTCAACTCCTTGAGGGTGATCCCTAAGATGGTTTCTGAGGTTTGTTTGAATTCGCAGCCACTGGAGCTGGAGAGGTCGTCTGCTATGAAGAAGCTTTCAGATTTTTCTTTTAATGGTTTTTCTGCTGAGAAGGTGATGGATTCGCGTATTCAATTGGATGAGGCAATTGATGGAAGATTTTTGACTGGGGTTGGGAGAGAATCATCTGCTAATGCCGTGAATTTTGGTCTCTCACCTATTGTTTCTCCATTAATGGGTCAAGTGGATGTATCTGTGTTGGATACTTCTGATGTTGAATTGTCTTTGAACCCTTCTATCTTACAAAAGCCCCCTCCGATGGATAATTTCTTGAAAGACGAGGTACCTGATGGTTTTGTTGATTGCGGGGCTTCTGATTTTCATGTGGATGAAATCAGGGTTGTGTCGCATCAGCACATTGTTTCAAAGAAGGGTACTAGTAAGAAAATCAGTAAATGTGTGCATAAATTGGACAAACCCTTGCTTCTGGTGGTGGGTGAGGATGTTCCTTTGAATGAGATCATTCTTACCAATGCTCTCACACTCGTGGGTCGGTTTGGTGGGAGAAAGATCAGTGCTGAAGGATTACATAGTTGGCTATCTTATTCTTGGCTGCGGGTGGTTAGCCTCTATCCGAAAATTTGTATACTTCCTAGGGGATGGTTGGCATTCAAGTTTTAGAATTTAGCTGATGTGGACGTCATACTGAAAGTTGTTTGGAAATGGGAGAATTCAGGACTCTTTCTTAAGCGTTGGACACCTCTATTTGATCCTCGTATTGAGAGGTATGACTCTATACCCATATGGGTAAAATTGCCTAATTTGCCATTCGATTTCTAGTCTATGGATTTTTTTAAGATGATTGGTAATGCACTTGGGACTTTTCTTGAGGCTGATTTGTCTTTTTTAGAGAATGGTATTTGCTATATGGGGAAATTTTGGTCCTTTTAGATATGCGTAATGGTCTTGCTGAAGATATTGTCATTCAGAAAGGAGAGATTGTTTTTACCCAGCCTTTAGATTATGTAGGGTTTCCCTTTCGGTGCAATCGTTGTCACCATTATGGACATCTGCTAGTCCATTGTCATTTACCAATTTTGAAAAAACGTTTAGCCACTGTTCCCAAGTCCAAATTTGTTTGGCAAATCAAGAAATCTAAAATTCCTGCTGAACTAGCCTTTTCCCAGTTTGAATGAGAAGGTATTCCGCCTTTAAACTCTGTTAACTGTGTTGAAAATTTTATTTTGCCTTTGATTTTTGATAACTGTGTTGAAACTTTTGAATCTAATTCCGAGGAAATCTATGATTCAACACTTAAACCTTTGAGTCTGGCTTCATTGGTAGATCTTGAGGAGGGCACCATACTTAGTAAATTTATGGAGGCAGGAGTGGAACATATAGAGAAATTTACTTTGGGAGATTCCAGCCTTAAGGAATTAGGGTTTATTTCCACTATTAAGGTTTTTAAAGGAAAGGGTTCTGGTTACTTCCTCAGATAGTTCTAAGGTTTTGATGGATTCGGTCTCATCTGTTGATTTTAGGAGATTATTGACTCCTACCAAATTGGTTGAGTCTATGAAGGGTACTGATCATTCTGATGTTATTGGGGCACTTAGAGAAGTGGATGCCCGTTGTAAGGTTTCTTTATGATAGTAATGACTCTTAATTGTAGGGGTTTAGCTAGTAAACCTAAAAAACTAGCTATCTACAGGCTGGTGTCTGATCAGTCTGTTGATGTTCTGTTTTTACAAGAAACTATGGGTGATGGGGTTCTGTTTGCTAATAATATGGAATTATTACTACCTGGATGGACTTTTTAAAATGTGGATGCTAAAGGTAAATTAGGGGGATTGCTTGTGGGTTGGAGAAATCATTTTTTCCTTTTCTTGAATTCTTGGGCAATGGAGTCGGGATTATGTGTTGC
Organism: Pseudotsuga menziesii; assembly: GCA_001517045.1. Taxonomy (NCBI): domain Eukaryota; kingdom Viridiplantae; phylum Streptophyta; class Pinopsida; order Pinales; family Pinaceae; genus Pseudotsuga; species Pseudotsuga menziesii. Next base: position 332,957 of record LPNX010013510.1, read on the forward strand.
TCTCTATTCTACTGAACTTCAAATGGAGATTTGTTTTATTAATATCTATGGACCTTATGTTGAGAGGGAAGGGTTTTGGAACAATCTTCTGGATTTTATGAGCACTAATTGTACTAAGATTATCTTTGGTGGGGATCTGAATTTCTCCATGGGATTATCTGAGATCTCGGGAGATAGGGCCAGAAGTGATTGTCTGTCTGATTTTTTTGCAAAAATTTTGGATGATCATGGACTTGTGGATATAGTGCCTAATGTGATTCTACCCACCTGGACCAATAGGAGAGTGGGTAGTGAGAATATTTTTAAATGCCTTGATAGATTGATGATTTATGTTGATCTTCTAGACTTTGAGCTCTGCTTTCGCCAATGGGTGGGGTGTGGGGGGGACTCAGATCATCATCCTATTTTTTTATAGATTTTGGGTCATGATAAGAAATTACATACTCCTTTCAAGTTTAATCCACATTGGCTGGATCATGAGGATTTGGTCATTTTATTGAAAAATACATGGAAGGTGTATGATGAGAATTCCGACTTGTCTCATGCTTCTCAATTTCTCACTAACCTTAGAAAGATTAAAAATGTATCTATTTGTTGGTCTGTTAAGAGGAAAGAACAAGATACTAAAGCTTTAGTAGAGATCGAGTTTTTATTAGAGGCTGCTTGCACCAAACTAGGTTTTGGTTATTCTACTGATGAGGATAAGGCTTCTCTGTATGTGTTGGAATCTAGAAGGAGAAAGATTTTGTTAGATAGAGAAAATGAATCCAGGTAGAAGAGTAGGGCTCTCGGGTTGCTTTGTGGTGATGATAATACCCCTTTCTTCCATAAATTTGATAATCACAGAAAATTTATTAACTCTATATGGAAGATAGTAGATGATAGGGGTAGCATAGTTGAGGGATTTGGGTCTATTGCTGGGGTGGGTGTTCATCACTTTGAAACTTTGTTTAAAGAACATGAAAATGTATATTTGCCTGAAATTCTGGAAATTGCTGATAATTTTCCTTCTGATATTTCTGAAAGTGAAAATTTAGAACTTATGATTCCTGTTACAATGGAGGAAATTCAGTATATATTGTCTGACAGTAAAAATGATAAGATCCCCGGACCTGATGGGCTCCTGGTGGAAGTATACAGAGCACTTTTTGATGTTTTGGGAAGTGATCTGTTAAGAGTTATTGAAGATTCGAGACTTAGTGGGAAGATTCCTGTTGTTTTTAATTCTACTTTTATTACTTTTATTCCCAAGACTGATTCTCCTAAGTCATTTGATGACTTCCGACCAATATCTTTATGTAATTTTATATATAATATCATTGGTAAAATCATTCTACTCGCATTAAAAAGATTTTGGGGAGAATTATATCTAAAGAACAGTTTGGTTTTTTGCCCGACAAACAGATTCATGAAGCTGTTGGAATTATTCAGGAAGGTCTGCATTCCATCCATTGTAAGGGTATGAAATCAGTGGTGCTTAAAATTGATTTATCTAAGGCATATGATCATGTAAATTGGACATATTTACGGGTAATTATGTCTAAAATGGGTTTTTCAGTACCTTTTATTACCTGGGTGATGAACAACATTTCTTTAGTTTCTTTCGTTGTTCTTATTAATGGGGTGGTCTCCACCTTTTTTAGATCTGGCCGGGGGCTTAGACAGGGATTCCCTTTGGCCCCTTTACTTTTTCTTATTGTGGTAGAAGGACTGAGCAGGTATATCCTTACAGCTCAAAATAATGGGGCTTTTCAGGGTATCTCGTTTGGTAACAATATTATTCTATCTCATATTTTGTTTGTGGATGATATTATCTTGGTTTCTGATGGTTCTAATCAGTCATTATCAACATTATATGAGGTTTTGATGGTATTTTGTAAAGCTTCTGGTATGATTATTAATGAGGACAAATCATCCTTTTATTATTTTGGACTGGAAGAATTTGAGTTGATTTCAATTCAGAACATTTTTTCTTTTAATGTTGATAAAATTGAGTATGGTATGAAATATCTTGGCTTTCATTTAAAACCTTGCAGATATTTGTTGAAAGATTGGGATTGGCTCATTACAAAAGTGGAAAAGAGAATTAAGAACTAGAGTTTTAGATGGTTATCTAAGGGAGGAAAACTCATTTAGGTAAAGTATGTACTTGAGGCCATTCCATTTTACTGGATGCATTTTTGGATACCTGTGGGAATTCTTGAAAGAATCGAGAAGATCTGTTTCAAATTCTTATGGTCTGGCAAGAATGAGGCTTCTTGTTTACCCTGGTCTTCATGGAAGGTTTTGGCCAATCCCAAATCTCTGGGAGGTTGGGGCTTGAAAATACTCGCCTTATCTGCTAAATCTCTTGCTACTAAAAGTGTGTGGACTTTGATTAATGGTACAGGACTGTGGGTGCAGATAGCAATTAAAAAATACATTTCACCCTTATCTTTATTAGATTGGATAAGGGTTGATGTAAAAAAAAGAAAGGTATATCCATTTGCTGGAAAGCGATTCTTTGGTCGTTTGATCTTATAGGACAGTCACTTGTGTGGAGAATAGGGACTGGAACAGATGTACATATAGGCATTGACCCTTGGCTTGGGTGCAAATGAATGCATGTTTTACCTATTTCCATGATTGATAAACTTAATTCTGTTGGTTTTTTTGTGTTAAAAGATATTGCTTGTACTGGTACATCATTACTACAGAGTCGGGGCTGGCTGAATGCCGATATTTTTGGTTTTGATGACTAAGAAATGATTATTTGGAATTCTTATGTTGCTTTGTTGACATGTAGTCATGTTAGAATTTCAACTGAGGATGATCAGTTGATTTGGAGTCTATCCAAAACAGGTAAGTACACACCCAAAGCTGGTTATTTTCATCTTATTCATGACAGGAATGAGATGGAAAGTTCCTGGTGGTGGAAGTGGTTATGGAAACTTAAATGTCCACTAAAATAAAAAATCTATTGCTGGTTTTTATTTTCAGAGAAAGCACTTACTTGGGATATACTGTGTAGAAAATGTAGAGAAGGACCGGGCTGGTGCTATCTTTGCAAAATGGACACTGAAACTAATTCTCATATTGGTTTCGAATGTTCATTCACGCGGAGGGTCTGGTTTCGAATGTTCATTCATTCTATGAACAACATTATGGATCTGACACAGAATGGATCTGTTAAAACTGTTCATTGACATTCTAATTGTATTGCTCTTAGCAATAATTTTCACCCTTCTCAATAAATGTTGCAGAACTTCAACCAGCTACCGAATGCGTCAACAGCAACGGGCTACTTCGTCAGCAACTCAAACCCAAACCGGTCTCTCTGCGCGTGAACTAGAATCGGTAAAGTGTGTGAAATACAAAGCAAGTTCCAGTGAATGTGATTCCATACCGTGCAGTATTTGCTTATCAAAGTTGAAAGATGAAGAAGAAGTTCGAATACTGGCAGGGTGTAATCATTCATTTCACTAAACATGTATCGATCGATGGCTTTCTTTGAAGAGCACCTGTCCTTTATGCCTTGTGCAGGTTGTCGTAATGCCCAGAATGATTTCAACTGCACCGTGCGTAATGCCCAATTATATATACATGACACCTGTAGCAATTATCACTATAAATCCAAAACCATTTCCACCTGAACTTGTTGTTTGGTCCTTGCAGTAATATTAGAGATTGTCCAATATACACAAATGAGCAACGTTATATTTAAACACTTCCATATTTTTGAAAGTAGTGATATCACCACACCACAGGGTGTTACCACTTGTTGTTGCTTGTTGCAACATGCTCCTCTTAGAATGGATTTGTTTGTCTGTTGGGCTGTGAGAAGATGCAAGATGCCAGGAAGAGCCTGATTTTCAATAACCTGCAAACATAAAATATAAGAGCTCAGAAGATATGAAAAATGTGAAGTAAAACCTGGGTTTGCAAGTCATCGCCACTCATTATGGGATTAGTCTAGAAGAAGATTTATGTGGGACCCTTGGCTGGATGGATGTGGTGGACTCGGGAGGACGAGATCGCCGACAGGAACATTAATGACGTGGGTAGACGGAGTAGTCTAACGCCGGGCGAAATCGTCGACCCGTTAGACTACTCCTTTTTTATCCATTTCATTTTTTTAATATATATAGTTAATTTTAAACTTAAAAAATAATATAAGATTTATTGCTTTTATATATATATATATATATATATATATATATATATATATATTCGTTTTAAAATTGATTTTTGAAAAAGTGTGTTTCGTTTTATTTGCATCAAATTTAAAATGAAAAACAATGTTATATATATTCAAGTAGCTAGAGAAAGAATATATATTATGAAAATTTATTTCGTTTTATTTTTATCAATTTTAAAATGAAAAATCATATAAGATTTATATATAAATAAATATATATAATTGGATTGTTTTAAAATAGATATTTTATTATAATGTATGAGATTAGTATTTGTTACATTCAAATTATATTTAAGTTTTATAAGTTAAGGACATTTTTCTTTTAAAATATATGTTTTTACTATGTCTTCGACAAGGGGATATATATGAATTGCTCAGGCCTATTAATTGGGGGTTGACATGAGAATTTTTTTTTTTCTTTTATAAAGTGTTTGCATAGTTTAATTTTCAGGTGTATTAAATATTTTTTTTTAAAACTATTTTTTTGCATGTTCATTGGTTTTTGTAGGTGACGTTTCTCTAGGGTCTTGTGCCCCAAGACCCGGCGGCAGGCTCTCATCACCAAAGTTTTAATACAACCAAAATTTTAGTGCAACAATAATGTCAAACAACAAATAAAGTGGGTGAAATTAATGGAATTTGATGCACTGAAGGATGTGCATAATAATTACTATGCATTGATACCCTCAATTTGAAAACAACCTCTCTCTGAATCACAATCTTTTGGATGCCACCCTTGCATTAAGTCCTTGAGTCTTTTCAATGCCACGCAGCCATTGCTCCCGTCCTCTAGATTCCAACCCTCTTAAAATTTCTCTCAAATTCCTTCCATTGCCGGTGCTTGTAAGAAAGTCCAACACCTGAGGCCTTCGTGTCAAAAACCCTAAATTCAAACCTGTGATGCAGTGCATGGACACCAAGTGTCTTTCTCCATACATGTATGTGTATCAAATCCACCTTGGTGTTGTCTTTCTCCTTCCTTGCACACTCTCATTTGATTTAAGAAGCTCATCGTCCTCTGTCTGATTTAGTGGATCGTTGGGAACTGAATTAAATTTATCGATGTCATTTGATTGAGTGCCTCGTCAAAACAAATAAGGTTCTATTTTTTTTAAGATGCTCCTTTGTGTTTCCTTACTGATGTGATGTGCTTAGGTGGTAATTCTATAAGATTAGCATATATAACAACTGATGCGCCGAATTGAGTGATTACAGGATTGCTACGGAATGCCACGGGGTTGGAATTCTAATTTATAAGGGTTAGCCAGGGTTATCCAAGCTCTATGGTGAATTGACCAAGTGAATGAATGAAATATTGAACAATTACGTGGCTATGGTATCGCTTATGATTATTTCGTGCTAGTGATAAGATTTCTGAATACCAAGGACCCGGAGGGACTTTCTCGAGGCACGAGGGAAAGGGGTGAGTACATCCATCTTTATCATAAACTCAACGCGAGCAAGTATTGCTGCATAAAAAAGATAGCTCATCGTCCTCTGTCCGATTTAGTGTATCGGTGGGAACTGAATTAAATTTATCGATCTCAACTCAAAAATGATGGTCCATTCTAGAATTTTGCTTTTCTTACTGGTCATAGTTGTCTTAATGTTTCGAAGGGAAAGTGGGTTTGCAAAGTACAGTGAAGAAGAAGAGCATTCGGATATACATAACCATGTGGCAAGGTAAATATAAGCATTACACTATCTAGAAATATAAAATACAGATTTGAATTACCTTTTCTTTGAACGTCAATAAAGCTAGCTTGCAAGTTTGAATTACCTTTTCTTTGAATGTCAATAGAGCTTGCTTGCTCTTGCGGACAGACCTTTGTTATAAACGGAAATTTGCAAAGAGCTATCTTAGCAACATTCTTGGTGAGTAATTACCAGTTGGATACTATCTTAGCAGCATTCTTGGTGAGCAATTACCAGCTGGATATAGTGCTGCTCGATACAAAACCATTCCATAACGTAAATATAAGCAGTACACTATCTAAAAATATATAAAATAAACATTGTGAATTACCTTTTCTCTAAACATCAATAAAGCTTGCTTGCGGACAAACACTTGTTATTGAACAAAGCGCAGAAGTGGAAGTTTATCTATCACAAATTACAAGTGCACACAGCGCTCCTCTGCCACCAGAATTAAGTAATTTGCATCTGTTAATATCCATGAGGTGTATCCCTTTAAATGTGGGCAAAGACTTGGTTCTTGTAATTCTAATTTGTAGTCATGATGTGTGATTTCAGCCTCAAAAGCATTTTCATCATGGGAGGTGAAGGATCCACACCCAAGAGGTATTACGGCACAAGAACGTCAAGAAAGTGGTGATGTGTGACATCGATAAGGTCTAACCATCGTTCTTCATTAATTTATGGTTTTATTGTTTTTATTTTGAATTTTTCTATATGGAATACTATGAAGTCAATTGAATATTGCGTGAGAACTTGTGCTGGTGCACTCTCGTTGAATCAGTATCGTTGGCTTTTTTGTTGTTGATGATGTGTGAAGTATTGCACCAGTTGAAGACTCTTGTTGCACTCGTGATTGTTTTTTCCTACGTTGATATTGTACATCGTTGAGAAGTTGTGTTGAAAGACTTGTGCATTCTAATTGAAGCTGTTATAAAGTAAAAGATTGAAAAGCTTGTATTGAATAGAGTTGCACAAAATCTTGTGAACGGTATTTCCCATCACTCAAAAAGATTGTTGGTGGTTGGATTAGATTGGTGTATGGCTACTCCTCCACACATGTTCAAAGGTGGCGACTTTCATTATAAAACTCTTTAATTACAGTGCATTATATAAATGCATATTCAATGCAATGTATGGCATTAATTACACTGCATTATATAAATGCATATTCAATGCAATGTATTGCAACATTGGTTGAAACACTCCACAAAAATACATGTCCTCTTCAAAGGCAGGTGAGAGGTAAAGTTATTGATTTTTTTAAGTCAAAGGGAAATATGGATATTAACGTTAGTTAATTACTTCTACTTATGTATCGTTAGATTAGTATTATGTATGCAATTAAGTATTTTGCTATATTCAATTGGGATTTTTAATTTTTTCAATTACTTGTGATATTTGAACGGAATTTCTTGACATTTTTATGGAATGTGATACTTTCATATGGATTCAAAGGTTAGTTGAGCAATTTAATATAATAGAATTTTATCATATCTTTCACAAATAGAATTTATAGGTGGACATAATGACAAATCAAGAAACTATAATTGTTTTTATATGGAATTCGATGCAGTGAAGGATGTGCATAATAATTACTATGCATTGATATCCGCAATTTGAAAATAAGTAGATGCATGCATGCATGAACTATACGTGTTGTGGTTGCATATTAGTTGCTCTCCTCCTTAAGTCGCATCTTTGATTGTATGAGAGTTGCCTATGTTTTGAGCAAGGGTTGCAACAAACACTCTACTTCTCTTTGCTTGCCTGCACATAACCCTACTCTACCCTACTTTGTAGACGACTTGATTGCAATGAACCTAATCTTTTTCTTTTTGCATAAAATTTGTTCCAAAATCTAGCTACTCTCTCTACATCATCGATACAATATGAATTATGTTTTGGTCCATTCATGTTGCATTTGATTGGCAGTCTCTCCTTATCTGGTCAGAAAGAAATGTGACAATCATGCAACTGGCCTTGGATCCCATTACCCGATTTGGCATGGTGAGCATTATGGATTACTACTTTACTACAGGGACAAGGCGAGCACCAAAATGCTGAGCAGAGCACAAGGTATCTAGGTATCTATGTTTCCACCCATAAAGAAAGATTCGATTTTATGGTGTTATGAGAGCTAGATATAATGGACATGGGAAGCTCAAAACAATGTGTCACTCACTAGTTCAACTATTTTGTGCACAACAAATGAAATTCTATAATTTATCATATCATATCTATCTAATGCACATGAGTCCAAGTTTTGAATCTCCCTATATCTTTCTTTTGTCGTTTAACATTTAGTTTGCCCGCATGAATTTACAGTTGGGAGGTCTCTAATGCCTGGCTAATTCTAATGAGCGAATTATATTGGTATTTTAGTATGTGGTTGTGCAAATTCGAGTCTTAGGGTTCATCTAATCTGAGTTTTCTCACAAGTGGATGGCTAATTTTGGCTAATTTTATTTTGTTTTGATAATGGAACGATTTTGATTTTGATAATCGAACCAACAACTGGACCGGTTACAGAAGCCCGAGTGTAACCCTGGAAATAGAGAGTCAAGATAATGGCAACAAATATCAAAAGAGTCAGTATAATGAGATTGCTTAGGAGGCAAACTCATGGCAAATTTCTTTAACAGATCTACTTCAAACCTATAAATCCGTTAGAAAATACATAGATGTAATTAGTTACTATGTTTGTGGAGAATGGAGAATTGATGTAACTACACAAAATTGATGGGAAAATTGCAAATCACCTCAGAGAAAGCGTATTCATGGTGTGCTAAGCTGTGCAAAATGATGGAATAGCCTACCCATTAAGGAAAATAGACTCCATGGGTACAATTTTCATGAGTTTTTGAGATGGTTAACATAAAACCAACACATTCTAAACTTTGAAATCGAACTGCTATTGAATCACAGACGCCTAGCTCTGGGACTGCCAAATGTTATGGATTTCTTCTTTCAGCATTTTTATTAAAGCAAGTCGAACCTAAACCAGTAATTTCCTAATTGTTCCAAATTGTAGCAACAACACATATTTGCCAGAAGTTATTTTGTGCTTGTTTGAATACTTTGGTTGTCAAAATATAAGAAAAGCAACAGCTAGATCATTAGCGTTTAAGATCGTAGGTCGTACCCTACTATGTCAGTCTCCTATTGACCTAGAGAATCTATGCGGCATTAATACCGTTACATTACTTGATGAACAAGTAACCTATGATGCTGATTGGAGTGCTGGTTGGTTATATGCTTCAAATATGCTAATTCATCCTTCCTCCACAAAAGTGCCTTCACATGCTGATTTTATCCCTTTTGGGTCTCGATGGGTCTGGATCAGTGATTAGACTTGGAACTAAGTGAAGGGATGGGATGTTTGCACGTATGATGGAACAATGAGTTGTTGATATCACTTCCCTGTACTAGATTCCCCTTAGAGTAAGCGTGTCTTTTGTGAGTATTACATTTATACCCATTTAGAGTGAGCGTGCCTTTTGTGATTATTACATTTAGACTAAGCGTGCCTTTTGTGAGTGTTTTCTCCTTAAAGTAAGTGGCTTGCTTCTTACCTTAACTTAGGACAGTCCGTGCTGCAGCACTTTACTCGAGTCTCCCGACCCCCATATCCTTAGACTAATTTTGGATGGCACTAAGCATACCATGGGTTCCTTGGGGTACTACAACTCTGAATCTGCTATGCAAGAGGTCTTCTCTCGAACTCCTGAGATCTTCACTCTTCCTTCATTGACCATGCGACCTTCTTCTCTCTGCCTTCATTGACCTTGCAACCAAACCTTTCTCTATTAATACCTGGATCTCGATCTTCTTACGACCTGATAACAAAGCATTTTTCTTACGAGTGCGTACATATATTATTCCTAGTTCAAATTTAGAATAATATTATAACTTACATAACCCAGAGAAGAAAGGAGAGTTAAAAAGTGCCCTATGGATCGAAAGAAGAGCTAGGATATGCATTCGTGGGCCCTTGCAACTGCTGCATTCGAGGAAAGGTAGGCGGCTTACCTATCATCTTAAGATAAAGCTATAAATATTGTTTCATGCGCATATTCTATAGATATTATATCTATAGTGATTCATATTTTTTTGAAGAATCCCCTGCTTGTTTATTATGCCATTATGTTTTGCAATCCATAGTGTTAATTTGCGATGTGTTGTTTACCCTGTTGACATGGAATTCACATAATTCTTACGACTCATTATTTGGGGCGAATATTTTGGAATGAATGGTGACTTTGTTTTGGGTAGATTTCCTCTTCTAAAAAAGGGACCCTTCATTTAATAATTATATGGAGTATTCAACAGAATACTCAAATCAGATGTTCTCTTTTACTTTCATTTTGGTATAATGGTAACAATATTATGTTATTTTTCAGTATTTTTTTGTGAGAGTGTTTTTAAACATTTAATGTATTTTTCCTTGAAAAAGTCAATATAAAGTTGTCCAATTTTTTTATGTGGCTGAGTAATATAGTTTTAATATGCAGTCGCTGTTTGTTTTCGGCATTTGTTATTTTTTCCAAAATATGCATTGCTATTTGTTTCAATATATTCCTATTTACTTCAATATGCATTCACTATTTGATTTACTATTTTTTAAATATATATATTTATGTGTATACATTTAACATTTATACTTGTATCTTTGTACTTAGATTAAACATTTAATATTATATTTCAATGTACATATATTTCAAAATGCAGATATATATATTTAGAATTGTATGTATATATTTATGAATTTTAGGTATTTGTGTATGCACATTGTTTCCACTGTATGTAATCTGACTAGCATTGTTTTATAGATTTTATGCATATATAAATTTCAATAATGTTTGAATGTTCAGTATTTAATATGCATTAGCTATTTAATATTGTTTTGATATCCATTGCTTATTCATTTTCAGCATTCATTGTGTTGTAATATCCATTCACCATAATAAACATATTACTATATATTTTAATATTAAAAAAATCCATACATAATACCATAAGCATTCTATTCACTATTTAAGAAAACCATTATTACGGTGTATATAGAGAGAGAACCATATGCATTCTATTGACTATTTGATTATGTTTATGTTTTAACATTCAATACATTTAATATTTATATTAATGTGCATAGATTTAAATTTGCATATGTGTGTGTGTGTGTGTGTGTGTGTGTGTGTGTTTTGGTATTTATATTTGTGTGCATATATATCTTTATGAAATTGGGTTTTATATTTAATAAATTGGGTTTTCATATTTCAAATATTTGGAATGTTTCTATATTTACATAAATTTATGTTTTAACTTGTTAAAAAATCAAAATTTTGGTGAAAATATTGGAAGAGTATTTATTATTTGAGTTCAAAGACGATTGCTTCAAGTTATAGTTAAATAGTTTTATGGTATAGTTGGGTTAATATATGGTGATATTTATGGACATCTCTTGAAATAGATTGAAGTGTTGTTTCTATTTAGTTGTTTACTTTCTCATTTATGAAAGCAGTGTAATAACTTATTTTTAACTGTTTCTTGTTCCCAAAATTTAAATTGTTAAGCTGAATTACTTGGTATCATTGCAAATGCAATATTTGTTTTTATTTTTCTTCGATTAGAAATAATGTTGTCTTTTATATCGTATAAGATGAGATGATATTCTGAAATTAAAACTCAATTTCAAAAAAAAATTACATATTTTTATTTTGCATCATCATCTAAGTTCATGTGCATTTCAATCAAAGAATACAATGGGCACTATTCCAAGAGATTTGTGATCTTTACTTCAAATTTGTAAGTCAAACTTTTATTTTAGAATCTCAAATTCTTGGGGCTATTTTCCTCTTGTAGCGACAGTATCATTTTCATGGCTCTTGTTAGGCATTGACATTGCCATTTTCATGGCTCTTTTTAGGCATTGCCATTTTTATGGGTCCTGCTATTATAACATATTGCATATGCTCATGAGATGCTTATTTTCCTCTTGTAGCGACATTATCATTTTCATGGCTCTTGTTAGGCATTAACATTGCCATTTTCATGGCTCTTTTCAGGTATTGCCATTTTTATGGGTCATGTTATTATAACATATTGCATATGCTCATGAGATGCTTTGTCGTTAAAAAAATACATTAACATGGAAACAAGTTGCTTTCTTTGATAGTGACGTCCACATTAACATGGAAACAAGTTGTTTTCTTTGATAGTGACGTCCACAGTAATGCTATATCTAGAAAGTTTGTATTGCTCAAGGATAAAACATAGATATATTATTGTTATCTTTAATAAAGGTATTGAATGACCATAGTTTATCTTTCCGAAGTTTAAATTGAAGGATATAGTTTATCTTTCTGAAATTTAAATTGATGGGTATAGAATAGTATGAGCCACATGAATAGTGAATCCTTTAATAAAGGTATTGAATGACCATAGTTTGTCTTTCGGAAGTTTAAATTGAAGGATATAGTTTATCAAATTTAAATTGATGAGTATAGAATAGTATGAGCCACATGAATAGTGAATTATCTAATGGATATTTGTTTGTTGATGTATCAACCATAAACTATTCATGTCAAATTTTAGATTATATATATATATAGATATAGATATAGATATTCAACATCACACTCAATTATTTTCATTTCCTCTTTTTTTTATAAGCAAGTGATTAAATGTCCAAAAATGTTCTTTGGCAACTTGTAGTCAATATTAAGTGATTGTTTCATGAAAAGGCCAAGGGGTCTTGTTTCCAAGAATGGTGGAAGTATAGATGCTACACAAATTTGAATCACTAGGCGGTTGGCATTGTCATTTTTTGATAAGTGCATTTTACAAGGAATTTATATTTTATAAATTCAAATGGAGTAGAGGAAATCATGGCCCAACATATTCAACATTGAATTTCAAAGATGTTTACATTCATATCTATCTCCTAGATATGTGTTACTTGGGAAATCAAATCTCCTATATAAGACATTGTATGTCTAGCTAAAACTTCACCTACATGAGACATTGAGATTTTGATTGACATATCAACAACGTTGTTCAAGGTTTTATAATCATTTTACATATAGCTATTATGCATTGTTTAATTAAAGCATGAATGGATTAAAATAGATGTAAAGTCCATTTCATTATTTGTTTTGCATTTATTTCCAAATATTTCCACTTATTTGGAATGATTATTTCCATCTATTATATAGTTGAGAATCAACATTTGACAAGGATCTAATGAGAAGTTTAGCAAAGTTGGAAGGATATGGTTGAGAGTAAAGAAACTAGCCCTTAATGTAAATTGAAGAAGATTAGATGCTTTTCTACTAGGTTTTTCTTCCTATAGCTTTTATCAGGGATATTAGAGCTAGTCAAGAACAACTAGATCTACTTTGGTTCTTGTCATTAGTATAGACCCTTGCAATTGTCAAACAACACTTAAATCAAGCTGCATTTCTTCAATCCATTAAATCTGAGGCACATCACATCTGCTTCTATGAATACCATTTTATAACAGGAGCTATTGACAACATCAAGGACATTGCCACCTCGTGACTCTTGTTATAATTAGAAGCTTGAAACGTGCACGGGAAAAAATCAATATTTATGAAAAATTTATGAAACTATACATAAGATTTAAGTTTTATGAGCTAGAGGTTCTTTTTTAAGGTTTTTTTAGTAGAACTCCAAAAAAGCGAGTAACAAGCAACACCAAAGGGAGATGAAGGTTAGCTAAATCCCTGCCTTTCATTCATAAATAGATCCTAAATAAAATTTATATTTCAATATATTATTATAACTATAAAGTAATAAAAATATATAACTATTTAAATTGAATTATGAATAATATTATTTACATCATATATAGCCATTTGGGGATTTGATATCTAGACCTCTGCTCACAACTTACAACACTGATGAACAATTTTACATTTAACAATGGTTTTACATTGACCTCAAGCATAAAACAAGAGAGACATATCCACTCAATCTCATTAACTATATTATCTTAACTTGGCATAGTTAGTAGGCATATATATCTTGGAATTTTGGGGTGGATTGCCATTTATGTTTTTTCATCTATGGACGAGAATGAGACATAGATTGGCGTCTTATAAAATTCATAATTAACAATTATAAAAAAATAAAAAATAGCTTATATGATAATTGCACTTTGTGGTAGTTGGAAATAAATAAATAAATAATTAAAACTAGCTCATGTTATAACTGAACTTAATGGCATGGTAATGTGAACTCCATCTAGCACATGAACTCCATCTAGCACATATAAGTCAAGTTAACGAACAAAATGTTTAGTCAAACTGCATTTTTCACTTGGAAGATGAAGTAATGTGTTGTGACACTTTAATTCCTAATAAACTCCCCTGAACTCCTAATAAATTCCTCTGAACTCGTGTGATAACTATGATCGTGCAACGGATGTGATACTTGAACTCGATAGAACTCCATTTTGCAATTGGGAGTCAAGTTAATGTGCATAAGGCCTACTTCAACTCCATTTAGAAGCTAGGGTTCTAGATAGCTCAGAGTTGTTATATTAACTGCAGTATATTTATATTAACTTCTAAATTAATGATACAACTACAAGCTTAACTTTAACTATACACATAACAACCACAAATTAAGTGGTTGTTAAGTTAAACTAATGACACATTTAAAAAAAAAATATTATCAATGTGTCAAATATAAACTATCCGCATATTCCAAAAATATTAATCTTATTAATATAGTTGTTGCTAGTTTTACTGAAACATGAAAATCAAATATAATTTCATCATACTATAACTCAATGAACTTAAATTGCCATTTAAATGTATTTAGTAAATTTAATTTATTCAATATATTCTCAACATAATTTTATTTAAATATATTTAGTAAGTTTAACTTTTTCAATATATTCTCAACATAATTTTATTTAAATATATTTAGTAAGTTTAACTTTTTCAATATATTCTCAACATAGTTTTATTTAAATGTAGTCTCTTCACATAAATTTTATTTAAAATAAAATGTTATATTCATCATAGATATTTAAATGGGTAGGTTTTTTAATATAAATTAGAACATAAAATTAAATTGAATTAATTTTTCATTTAAATTTGGTGAATACAAAATATAATTTTTACAGGCAAAGTTACTTCTAAAGGCTTATATATCTTAGAATCAGGTTATATATCTTAAAATTTTAGGGTGGATTATTATCTATGCATTTTTATCTATGGATGAGAATGTAATTTTTACAGGTAAAGTTACTTCTAAAGACTTATATATCTTAGAATTTTGGGGTCGACTATTATCTATGCATTTTTTAAAAATCGAAAATAGCTCATGTGATAAGTGCACTTTGTGGTATTTGGTATAAAATAAATAAACTAGCACACCTACATAGTTTGTGGTTGGATCACGTCAATAGGAATCAAATGTTTAAGAGAAAGTTATGGAATGGAAGACAATTTGGAAAAAAAACTATTCCTCATATTCTTATAGTTAAACGGGTTCAATTGTGAGTTATCCATGCCTAGCTACATGTTATCACCGACATTCTTCATGTTATCCATTTATCAACTCTTAGTTATTTTTTATAATCTTTTTCTTTTTATCTCACATTCTTGTAGTTATCTGCCATTAACCGTTGGTTATCCATTCATCAGTTATGAGTTATCCATGCATTGCTACCAGTTATCCATTCATCAATTAACTACCAATTATTTTTTGTATTCATTTTTTTATAATTGTTTATTTCAAATCATGCATTGCTACCAGTTATCCATTCATCGGCTAACTACCAATTATGTTTTATATTCATTTGTATATAATTGTTTATTTCGAATTTTGAAGGAATGCCATAGAATCAATCTTTACATTACACTTGTATCATCCTCATCTGTAGATGAAAAAGCATAGGGCGAAGTCCACCCCAAATCTCAAATAAAAACGTCTATCAACGTAAAAATAGAAAAAATAGCTCAAGTGATAACTGAACTTAATTGCATGGTAATGTGTAGGACATGTGATAGTGGAACTCCATCTAGCAACTATAAGTCACGCTAAGATGTACATTTGGTAACAAAACTCTTGTGAATTCCTAATAAATTCCTATGAACTCATGGGATAGCTGGACTTAGTGGCATGGTAATGTGTAACTCATGTTAGAGTCGAAATCCATTTAGCTATTGGGAGGTGAGTTAATGTGCATAAGGCTTAGTCAAATTTCATTTGGAAGCTAGGAGTCAAGATAACTAGGAGCTTTTATATTAAGTGCAATAGCTTTAGATTAACTTTTAAATTAACTATTAGATACAACTATTAGTTTAACTCTAATGATGATACAACTATGAGCTTAACTTCAACTATGAGCTTAACAATCACAAATTAAGTGGTTGTTATATTAGATTAACTATTAAATATATTAAATACACATAATTGACAGATTCTTTAGGAAAAAAATATTATCAACGTATTAAATAGAGACCTCTCCGCTTATTAATATGGTTATTGCTAGTTATTTAATAAATGAAGATCATTTTATAATTATATAAAAATAAAAAATATCACTTGAAAACATAAATTTATTAATTTTTCTTATTTTTATATTCAATATAAGTTTTTTTTTTCATTTAATTAATAATTACTTTTATCATAAAACTAAAATGGTTACTTAAGTTAATTTCACTACACTCATAACCCAATGTTGACCTTTCTGACTAGTCATGAATACAAAGGTGGTGTAATGATACCATTGTGCATGTGTTTCTTTGATGTTAAAAGCTTGGGAACAAGATTTTTTACAAAACAATTCCTAAGGCATCATAAAATGACATTATAAAATGATTATTTTATGTTAAATGGTTGATTAGTATTAGTAAAGGGTTTAAATTTTATTTCTCCCTCTTTTGTTTTATTAACTAGCATAGATCTATTTAAAAGGGGATCTACCAAGTACCGAGAGGGATCAATTCCCTCAAGGTGAAAACATTTTTTTACAGTAGAAATATGTAATCCAATGTTTATGGTTTTAGGTTATCTAATTTATGTTGTTTTATATATATGCAATTCTAAATAATTTAAATTTAATTTAAGTCGACAAGTTATTTTTAATAATATATTTTTTATAAAGGACACATGTCAATTCTAGGATGAACACAGAAGGAGTTACACATATCTCCCCTGCTGGGCTGTAGAATGCACCTCTTCATTGCAATGAGGACTTCATGGTTTTTTTGTTTTTGTTTTTGTGTTGGTTACTTCATGGTTTCTCTGTATTTTGTTAGGGAGAGGTTTCCTTTATGGTTCTTTATTATAATGGTAATTGTTCCAAAGTTGTAAACTTCTCCAACAATTTTAAGTTTTTTTTATAGCTTTGTATAATATTAAATATCTATTTTCCAATCTACTTTTCTTTTAAATCCAACTCATATATTAGTTGGAGAATCAATTAGTTCCTAATTTTAATAATCATAGCAGATGTTTTTTGAACACCATATTTTGATCTCCAATATGAATGCTTATCTAATTATTTGAATACTAGAGTCTAATCCATCCTCTTGCGTGTGTAACATGTTTCATATTTATGTTTGTTTTCTTAGTTTAACCCATACATTAGTTGGAGAATCAATTAGTTACTAATTTTAATAGCCATAGCAAATATTTCTTAAACATCATATTTTGATCTCTAATATGAATGCCTGATCTAATTACTTGAATACTAGAGTCTAATCCATCCTCGTGTGTAACATGCTTCATATTTATGTTTGTAGGAAATTTGGGTGTCTTGTTTCTAAAGGTTCTTTAAAGGTTTCTTTGTTAAACATGGATTTATAATGATGATAGTTTCTTATGGATGTACAATACTAATATCTTGTAAAAGAGTGATCATGAAGTAATGAATGCCTGATCTAATTACTTGAATACTAGAGTCTAATCCATCCTCGTGTGTAACATGCTTCATATTTATGTTTGTATGGAAATTTGGGTGTCTTGTTTCTAAAGGTTCTTTAAAGGTTTTTTTTTTGTTGTTAAACATGGATTTATAATGATGATAGTTTCTTATGGATGTACAATACTAATATCTTGTAAAAGAGTGATCATGAAGTATTGTTTTCATAAGCTGTACAATGTAACCATAATAGCCCCACTACCATGCATTAAATAAAAAACGTGGAAAGTGACTTATGCCATCCAATTTGATCCTAGGTCCTATTTGGAAAAAATTAGGATTTTTTAAGCCATTTTGTCACTCCTTGGTGAATATATGCTCATCCATTGAGTGAATTGTTGTGCACATATTTTCCCTTTTGGGGGATTTGATTTGAAGTTTGTAGCTAACGAATTTTAGGGAATATCTATGTAGTTTTGAATGTTATTAGCATTGAGTACGAGAGATGGGCTCTTGTTTAATCTTTTGGTTTGAAGCAACTTGCTTACAAGTCATTCTAGAATGGTTTTTGCCCGTTCCTCAATATATTTTTAAGAAATAATTCAAATCATGGGTTTTTTATGCTTTCTATGTGATTTGTTTTGGTGAGATTTTCTTTGGGATTAATGTTGTTTTCTCTTCTAAATTTTGTAATTGGGGTAAAAAATCATTTTCTCCTTTTGCATTCCTTGCATTTTCTCACTTGTAATTTTAATGCAATTTTCTTCACTATTTCATGTATTTTCCTTTACCATCACTCACCTAGAGTTTCAAGAAGGCTCATACCATTTTTTTTCATAAGTCATAATTATATTATTTCATTGGAGAAACTAAATACATATCATTTTCTTGGTGACATTTCCAGATCACTCATGAATACATATATTACCATCTATGTACATTCAAAAACTAAGAAAAACAGGGCCCAAAACCACCCCTCCCTCACAGGGAAAACATGGAATTGAATAGAAATATAGTCTGATAATCGTGCATATGAAGGACAACCCATGACATTCTAGACAACAACTACTCAGAAAACTCTGCAATTGCAACCCTTTATCTCTTGGATTTTACTTCTATTTGCATACCATAAAAACTGTTACATTTTTATCATTTAATCAATATGAACTAGGATCTTATATGAGAGAATAACATGCACAACAATAATCACAACAGACAAGAGACACAAAGATTTTTCCTTGGGGAAACCATAAAGGAGAAAACCCCACAACTTCCTCAAAGATAGAATGAGCACCAATAGCAAAAGGAAAACCCAAAAACACAAAGATGATCTCCGACAGTTGTTCTCTCTCTCTCGCTTGTGCGAGCTCCTCTTCTCTCACTCACGCGCTATAGTTGAGTGAGTGTGTGTTTCAAATAGAGAGTCTCACTCTCTATTTATAATTGTTTTCCACTTGGCAATTACTCTACAAGACCGACCTCACTAGGAGAGTCTAATAACCCTAATATTCCTCAACTGTGGGGACTATTTCCCTAACTTACAAAGGAGGGTTAACCTCAATGACTTTACATGACTTTATTATATTAATGATTCTCTCGATCGGAGAAACATCGGGGTACAATGAAATACAATATAAGATATACAAGTGAATACATTTTGAAATTACAAAAACATCAACACTCCCTCTTAACTAGGAAGGTATTCTCTTGACACTGTTCATCAGCACAAGTCTTCAACACTGGATCATCGTCATCACTGCTTCTGCTATCCCGAGTAACTGGTGCTATCTCTTAATTCTACTCATCATAGGAAGTTCTACAGAGCCAGTCTTGTTGGATGTAGGCCTAGCCTCCACGTAGGTCTTCACATTTTCAGCACTTATATCTGACCATGGGAGGAACCAATTCTCTCACCATGTCAAAAGGGAACAACACTTACATCTGACCATGGGAGGAACCAATCCTCTCGCCATGTCAAAAAGGCACAGCACTGACATCTGACCATGGGAGGAACTAATCCTCTTGCCATGTCAGAAAGGAACATCACTTACATCTGTCCATGGGAGGAACCAATCCTCTCTCTATGTCAGAAGGGCACAACACTTACATCTGACGGAGGAACCAATCGTCTCGCCATGTCAGAAAGGCACAACACTTACATCTGATCATGGGAGGAACCAATCCTGCCACCATGTCAGAAAGGATCTCGGACTCATTAGTGCTCCTTAGAAGGAACCTTGATCTAGAGAACACCAAGCTTCTCCCTGAAGTACTCGAACTTTGCTCTAGCCATTTCTAGCATAGAATCACATCAGGGCTGATTACGTCCAAGGATAACATGCGAGCTTCACCAGGATTGATTACATCCGAGGACAACCTACAGGACCATTTACGTCTGAGCAATCCTACGAGCTTCGTCAGGATTTTATGCTCAAACAACCTGTCTCACCGACTATGCTAGAACTCCCTCTTTTGAGAGATCTTGATCTAGATCACAAACCAGAGCTTCACTGTTCCTCTTTGCACCATATCCCTGATATTGTGATATTTGATCTCAATATGCTTCGACTTGTCATGGAACACCGGGTTCTCTGACAACTTCACACAACTCTAGTTCTCGCAATATATGCAAGTAGCATCCAACTAGAGATCAACCAAATCAGATAGTAGTTTCCTCAACCACACTGCCTCACAACTAGCCGAACAAGCTACAACATACTCTGCTTCGGCTATACTAAGTGCCATGTAGGACTGCTCCCTGCTAAACCAAGAGATCACACTTGATCCCATACTGAAGCAACACCGTGAAGTGCTCTTCCAATCAATGGCACTGCCTGCCCAATCTGAATCCACATAACCCTCCAAGTTAATCTTTCGATTCGCCTCATACTTGAGCCCACAATCAAATGTACCCTTTAGGTACCTCAAAATATGCTTTGCAACAATCAGGTGAACATGTCTCGAATCCGTCAAGAATTGCCTCAATGTGTTCACAACAAGACAAATATCTGGTCTCATATTTTTCAGGTACATCAAGGATCCAATCATCTGATGATACATCATAGCATCAACTGACTCTGATGAAGCATCACTCAATAGCTTCAGGTTCAATGCCATAGGTGTGGTCATGGCCTTGCAGTCCATCATCCCAAACCTCTCAGGATCTCCACTTCATACTTCCCTTGTCCCAGGGATATTCCATCAACATTCTGCCACACCTCCATGCCAAGAAAGTAGTGCATCATACCCAAGTCTTTCATCTCGAACTCGACAAAAAGTCTCCTTCTTGCGACTTTAATGAGTTCCGCTTTTTCTGTCATGGACAAGTCATCGACATATAACTGGAGCATCACTGGTATTTTTCCTTCAATCTTGAAGTAAAGGTTGGAATCCACTTTACTCTTAGTAAATCCTAGAGCCATCAGCAAGTTGTTCATCCTGTCGTACCATGTCGAACCTCGGGATCTTCGGCAGTCACTCCCTTTGAAGTAGAGCATCATTCTCCCTTTGCCTTTCATACTCTGTGTATTGAAACATTCTGTACTGGAGTAGCTTCCTCAACTACTAATATTCTAAGTATCCATCTAGGGTCACTGGATACCAAGATCCTCTATCTTGAACCTTTTCAAAAGTTCTTCTCGCACCCATCTGTGAGCTTGTCATCCTCTATAGGCTTTCATCTTCAACCTTGTAGCAAAGGTTATGATCTTCATTACTTTAGGTTATCTCCAAGCTCCTCATTTATGTGTTATCCCATGGGTGCCTTCTGAGATCAAACAATGCCTTCTTTAATTTGCATACATGAGTTTGACTGTCATGTGTCTCGACTTCCAGTGGATGCAAATGTCTCTTCGTAGTCTATGCCTTCTTTTTGTGAGAATCCTTGTGCTGTGAATCTTGCCTTGTATCCCATGATGTTGTCATCTACTGCATGCTGAATCTTTTAGATCCATATGGAAGATACTACGAACTTCCCTTCAGGTCTTCGACATCGCATTCTAGTCATCATTCTTCATTTTGGATTATTAGAGTGAATCTTGAAGTGTCGTTACTTGTTCTTTGGAACAAGTCTCGTCCTTCTTTTCTTGTAGGCGATTGTAGGTGATATTTCCTATAAGTCAAATGCACCAATTGTATGGTTAGAAACATTTCATAATGCATATTAATAATGGAAAATTCTTATGCAAAAAGATATAATCATGCAACTATTTTATCCAGTACAACATTCATCCATATCTCACGGAAACTTTCTAGATGCCTTCCATCTCTACCATGACATCATTGAGATTGTGCACTAATCCAATATGTCAGCAAAGAGATTTCATTCTAGATAATAAGTAGAAATGGAGGGTTTTATAGCACCATGGGCTACTTACCCATCACATGCATATTAGTATTATACTGTCATTAATGCAAACATTCTATCATGCATAACACATCAACTGAATATAAACAAATACATAACCAAATAATATCATGAAATGACAATTGAATACTTATCTTTATTCGTTTCATGGGTAGACTCCTTCTTGAGCCTTCAGCTTCATCACCTTCTTCATTCATAACAACATCATTTCTTCTCCAAATGGTAAGATGGATAAGCGGTTCTTCAAGAGTTGATTCCTTTATATTCCTCATCGCTTGAGGGATCTTCTTTGGATCGTGAGAGCTTGATCTTCAGTTGCTCCCATTTTCTCTTCTCTTATTATGAGTCGAGCTTCTTCTTGTGTATGCTATTCACAGAGTCTATTGAAGGTAATCACTTCCTTCTGGCACACATTCCTCAAATGAATGAACCCCATGATCTTGGGAGGCCATTCAAGGTGGTTATAACAATATCTTATTCTTCTTTAATTGCTTCGTCTTAGCATCGAACACTTATTTTTGGTGTCTTTAAAGATGACACATGAGGAATGAGATGATCTTTACTAAAATCTGCAATGATTCTCTTGGCTCTAGCCTTAGCCTCATCTCCCTCTGGCTCTTATAACTTCTTAACTGAAATACTAATCTAAATCAATTTCTTCAAGGATCACGGAGTTCCTATACTTCTTTCGATTTATATTCTTCCCTTCAAATAGCTTGGTCAAGGAATCAAACCTCTCTTTAGGTGTTTTTAGGGAAGACACTTATAGTATAAGGTGATCCTTGATACAATTAGCAATAATTCTCTTGGCCTTGGCAACATTCTTCTTGTGTAAGGCTTTAGCCTCATCTCCCTCCGGAACTGGAACCTCTCCACTTATGTAGGTGTCCACTTCATTTTCTTCAAGAACCAGTGAGATCCTATACTTCCATGCTTGGAAGTTGTGAGCTTCATCAAGATTGTCATCAAGCTAGCATGATTAGTCATTTTGAAATGAGAACCTCAAATGTAAATAGCAAAAATTTAGATCTTACCGATTTGAGGTGTCCATCTTGGTTCCGGAGCTGGCTGATCTAGGGTTTGCCAGAGAAACCCTAATTTTCAAAACTTGGAATTTCAAACTTCTAATTAGATAGAAATATGGGCCTCTTCAAGGCGATTTGTCCAATGTACTCATTTTCTGAAAACAGTGGAGTGAAGCTCCCGGAACAGGAAGCACTATTTTTCCAATTTCTTTTGCATAAATGTTTGATATTGTTTCTGTGAAATCTCTGAAATTACTGCTCCTCTATGTCTGAAATTTCGTATTGAAGTAGCCTCGTTTGTCCTCTTTCCAACACCCTAGGTTTGACAAGAATTGGTTTCATCAATTGGGACTTATGAGAGCTTTCCCAAGGTGGCTTGTTTCAGGACTACTCAGCATAGTAAACTTGTACAGTCTTCCACGTGTCACTATTTCACCTTCGAGGTCTGAAAATTTTACCATAGAAATTAAAGTTTGTGCCCTATCTGGAACATCTTGTGATATTTCATTTGACCTTCGTAGCTAGATATATAGCAATTTTCCCTAGGTGTCATGTTTAGGGATGAATCCAGGGAGAGGCTAAAACCTTGATCTGGAGGAATCATATCTCCCAAAATATAGCGAATATGAGGCTAAAACTTTTGCATAGGGTACATCAGGAATTTATCTTCGGCATGTAAAATTTTAGGCTCATGAGCCTTCTCCACTCTCAAGATATAGCGAATGCACAAAAAATGACTAGTTTTAGTCTTTTAGGGTTTTCTGGTCCGGAGTCAATTTAGGGTTTGACTTTCCCAGAGTTTTACCCAACCAAAAATTTCAATATTGGTCTCTAAATTTTGATTTTGAGGAGATAAATCCTATGCTAGGCTCACTCAAAAATTCCACTTCTGTGAAAAGCCCTAATTTCCCATAATAGTGACAGGTCAAAAATTGAAAATGCCCGAAATCAAATTCTGCTTCAATAGAAATATGTGCCCTTCAATGGAGAGTTAGCCTAACCTCCTTTTGTTGATGATATGTGGAGATAGACCAAAAAAGTAAGAATCCCTAGCTTCTGTAGCTGCACAATGTCTTCTTCTCAGGTTAGCTCTGATACCATGTTATATTTTTATTATTTAATAAATATGATCTAGGATCTTATCTAAGAGAATAACATGCACAACAATAATCACAAGAGACACAAGACACAAAGGGTTTTCCTTGGGGAAACCATAAAGGAGAAAACCCTGCAACTTCCTCAGAGATAGAATGAGCACCAATAGCAAAAGTAAAACCCAAAAACACAAAGATGATCTTCGACAATTGTTCTCTCTCTCACTTGTAAAATTTCTTCTTCTCTCACTCATGCGCTACAGTTGAGTGAGTGTGTGTTTCAAATAGAGAGTCTCACCCTCTATTTATACTTGTTTTCCACTTGAAAATTACTCTATAGGGCCGACCTCACTAGGAGAGTCCAATAACCCCAATACCCCCCAACTGTGGGGACTATTTCCCCGACTTACAAAGGAGGGTTAACCTCAATGACTTGACATGAATTTATTATATTAATGATTATCTCAATCGGAGAGACATCGGGGTACAATGAAATACAATATAAGATATACAAGTGAATACATTCCGAAGTTACAAATACATCAATAAAAACTAGCCACCTCACAATGAGAGACATGTCTATATCAATAGAATTCATAAACTGTGCAAATTAAGGAACTTGGAGACCACTCGATGGGTCTCGTGTTTAGCTTGTCCTTCCACTAGTTTACGCCCCACCTCGACCTGGGTCCTTGGAATATATCGTATTCCTAGTGTCCTTGCGATAATGTCAATATTCTTTTGCATAAGGCGAGCATCGATGTTGTTCTATTTTCAACACTTTAGCAACTCTTCATCCCCCTATTTTTTTGCACCCTATTCCGTCGGAATTTTTGCTATAAGCTCCTTCATTACACAAAAATTTTCTATTAATCTCTCTTAGAAGTCCATACGAGCTTTGGTCAAACCTGGATCCTCAATCCACTCAGCCAAAGCATCAAATCCTCTAGTGGTTGTGTCTTATGCAACCAGTTCCCAGAAATAACATAAAAAGAACATAAAAAGACCAAAAAAGAGTAATCCATGCGTTAATAAAGAAGAATGAAGATGAATATCAAGCCTCTTTGAGGAGGAAACCTCCTTACACAGTGTGTTGAATACATAAGACAAGACAAGATACAATATGATGACTAAAATGAAAATATCTCCTTCCTATATATAGGAGACAAGGGTGTACATTACGAACTAATAGACCCAATCCAACATCAATAGTATGCAATGCACCAAAATATAGGGGGTGTTGCACTACACTATAGGGGGTAATGTGCCAACATTTAGGGCTTAACATGCCCCCACGTGGGTTCACTCATTGAACTTGTCACATATCATGATTGTTCATAGGATATTAAAGAATATCCCTAATTTCACTAAATATTGGGAAACGCCTCCTAAAATTGTATTGTTGAACCCCCCTCCCTAATACCTTTCCAATTAAGAAAACCCTTAGTTTCACAAGATATTTTAGGTATCTATTTTTATCAATCCATTTTTAATACCCCCTTCATATCATATTATCAAGTTGTAACAAACCAAAGCCTTAACGCATCTTATTATAAGCAAACAATATGCAAAATAAAATAATAATATAATGTTAATAATAATCCCACTAGGATTTCAAGGGCGACTGATCAATTTGTAGTGTTGGATAGTGGAAGTCCAAATGAAATAGTAATAGGCAAGGAAAAATGTGTAAAAGGAAACCTAGTCAAGAGATAAATGTAACAAAGAATGTAAAAGATTGGCATTCCAGTAGTTAGTGCAATGATTAGAAAAGATGATAATTGCAAATGTTTCACACCACATCTTGCCAAACTACCAATTTTATGTCATGTAAATAAAAGTATAGCCATAAAGAGCTCATGTTTTCTATAAGCTTAATAAATTAAACTCCATAAAAATTCAAAATTAAAACCCTTATAGATGGACTTCCCTACCTTCCTATCAAAACAAGCATTTTTTATGTTTGAACCCAAATGGACATAGAAATATTTCTCTTACCTTCCAATAAACACTATATGATCATGCGCATAGCTTAGATTTGGTTCATTCGCAATATGCAATGAATTGCCTCCACTTCCTCTTCATTTATTCTTGAATTTAAGGGAATTAATAACATTTAATTACCTTTTCTTAGGTTGTATGTAGTTTTTTTCTTATTTTTGTTTTTTTAATCTTTATAGGAGAGGGAAAAAGCTCCACTGTTAAAGTCTCAAACATGCACTAATGACCACAAAATATCCATTATTAATTTTTAAGTTTCAAGTATGCACAATAGGAGACCACAAGAAACCCTAATGGCTAGGTTAAGGAAGGCACTGGATGTGAAAAAGGGTGACGAGATAGATCAACCTCAATGATAAGACTAATACTTTACAAGACTAAAAAGTGGTATAACAACAAAACCAAACCATCACTCAAATATAGGGTTCATTTAATCTTGCGAAACCAAACCATCACTCAAATATAAGGTTCATTTAATCTTAGACTAAATCATCGTGGAACTTATGAAGTTTAATAAATAAATAAATGATATAAAACTATATTACATGACCCAAACAAATGGGGTTAAATTTAATTTGGTGGTCACATAATAGCTTTGTGCAAAAAGAGATTCAATGAGTTCTTTGGTTAGTGGGGTAAATATTATTGACAAATAAGAATGGAAATTAGAAATTTTATACAACAATGAAACTCGTATTGAGAATAAAGAGCGACTAAGGCATTCATTGTTTGGTGTCAAGCCAATAAATTCTAATTCTAAGTTTTCACTTTCTCAATGAACCATGGTTTAAATATTGTTTTAATACTAGTTTAGTGAGTTAAAAATGTTTAAAATTAAACTTTTTTTAGTTGAATTTGAATGCTAATGTAATAGTGACCTCTATGAGTGATAACTAGGACTCTTATGTTTAATGTTTGATGCACATGAATGATTATTCCAAGTATGACTCATAACATTTATAGGGGATCCGACATCTCTGCATGGGAATATGAGCGTCACAATCATGTATTGTATACCAAAGGCACATATCATGGGACAATGGTTTGGGAATGAAAGCAAGGGCCTTAGAAGGGCTTGAATGAGGTTTCTTAGTCTCGACATCCATGAATAAAGCCTCAAACAATCATACATGACCACAAGAAGGAATATTTGGTATACCACTAGGAATGCGATCATTGTTAGGAGGCATTACATGCCACGTAATGATATTTGGGATTGATAATGGCCATGAAATGAAAGCAAGTGACTTGATACATAAATTATGCTTCTTTGTATTGATAAATTTAAACAAGGTCTCAAACCTCTACGCATGACATTTACAGAGAATAATTGGCCTCCAACCAAAAATACATAGGCATGATTAATAGGTATTGCACACCAGAAATACGTATTGGTGCCTTCATAATCTCATGGGATAAAATGAATATCTCTATGACCTAATTGTTTATTCTCAAGCTCAATATCCATGGAAGACGTCTCAAACCACTACATAGAACCTATGTATGGAGCCTTGGATTTTGACTAGGAATAATATCATTGTTAGGAGGAATGGCCTAGCATGGACCAATATTAAAGCCTTATCATTGGTCAAGAGATTAAATCGAGGGCCTAAGGCCTTGAATAATTCTCACGAGGGTTGAGGGCCATATAAAATGCCTCAAACCACCACTCATGACCCTAGGTGTATCACCTAATTTTTATAAGCATTATACTAAGATATTTTTAATAGGAATTCAACAGAAAATATCATTTTTTTGTCCATGACATTAGTCGAGGGAAGTATTCAAGTGCGTAAGGTTCTGAATAGTGATCCTTATGCTAAAGGGGCATGGATGAGGGCTCAAGGTACAAAATATGAGCATTGTTAGGAGGTATCCAGAAGGCCATGACAATCATTGAGGAATGACATCAAGGGCCTTATGCCTTCATTAATGCTTCATGGGATCAACATCCATGAACAATGCCTCAACCCACTACACATGATCTCTTTCAAGGATATTTGACCCTCAACTAAAAACTAGTGCTAGATATTGTTTGTGTTACAACATTTCATGAATTTAACCATTTCCAACACACACACATATGAAGAAAGCAAGTTTTACACCATAAAATTGAATAATCAAAATTTTGTTATATTATGAATGTAAATGTGAGTGCACTGAAATTTTTATGGTTTTAGGACTTTTTTAATATTTTGTAAACATATAACATTATAATTTATTTCTAAAAGATAATCTCATTAATATATAACTTTTGGACTTTTTTATATATTAAGACTATAAATTAATTTATATACTCATAATTACACATAAACACATATTTTTATAACTCACTTTTAATTTTAATTATATATATAAAATAATTTTATTAATTTTTTAAAACTTTTATTATATTTTTACAAATAACTTTAATCATCTTTTAAAATTGAGATTTTTGTTTTTTCAATTTTATATGACAAATAACTTTTTATTTTTTAAGATTAAAATTATGTTTTTTTTTATAATTTTATATAAGAACCAACCTATTAACTACAATAATATTTTTATAGTTATATTAATATTTAATATATAAAATAGAATATTTTAGTAACTACATGTAAACTTTGGTAAACAAAAACAGATCGAACAAGTGTTTATCTCAACTAAATTGGAAAAATATAGATAGCCATGAAAAAATAAATACCTCCATAATTACAAATATGTTATTTTGAAATTTACAAAAGATTTCAAGTTTTTGATAAAGGGTTTTTTAGTTTTAATTTTTACGTATTAAATTATAGATTAAAGTTTATAGTTTATTTTAAAGAATTAAATATGAGAAAAAACAAAGTGTTAATTTTAAATATGTTATCAAATTTAATTATGAAGAGATATTGATTTTCTCAATTACAAATTATAACTACTATTAAAATTTTCAAACAAATTATGTGATCATTTTCCTTTAAATTTTGTAGTTTGTTAGCCAATTATCATAGACTTATTAATTTGTATCTAAAAATTAACAAATAAAAAACCTAGACTCAAAATTACAAATGTTTTAAAAATGAGTCTATTTTAAATTCAAACAAATTATGTGATCATTTTCTTTTAAATTTTGTAGTTTATTACCCAATTATTATTGACTTATTAATTGTATCTAAAAATTAACAAATAAAAAACCTAGATTCAAAATTACAAATGTTTTAAAAATCAATCTATTTTAAACAAATCCATAAAATGTCTTCACCATACAACTAATCAAATTTCAAATTTATATTAATAAAGAAAAAACCTAAATCCTAGAAAATCTTTACACTAAAACATAAACCAAAAATATAAATATTAGAATTCATAATAGAATATTATAAACATAAAATATAACTAAACACTTAAAAAAATTGTCAAACTAGAAAGCGACCTTCTTTGGATCTTTTGTCTTATATATTGTTGTGTTGAAAAGGACTTGTAGCACAGACAATGGCATATATTGTTGTGTTGAAAAATGCATGTAACGTGAAATGAACCGGCAGGCAATGGCATATATTGTTGTGTTGAAAAAAACATGTAGCGTGAAATGAACCGACAGGCAATGGCATATATTGTTGTGTTGAAAAACACATGTAACGTGAAATGAACCGGCAGGCAATGGCATATAATGTTATGTTGAAAAACTAGCGTGACACGTATGAGGCAAGTGTCAAATGCATGTAATGATTTACACATGGCATGGAAATGTTATTTATTACATGAACCTTAATACACATGGCTGGAAAATGTGCAATGCAATCATGAAGTAATATGTTTCTATTCCCAATCCATCTCAGGGATTTTGCAGGCATTTTATCATATTATGACATGCAACCGTTTTGTTGTCACATGCAGCCCTTTAAAATAAAGAGATTGTCATTTACAAACAACGACCTCGTGTAACAAATACCAAAACATTTGGGCATCTCTTTTTGAAAGAAAATACTTTACAATTTTAATCCAAATCAAAAATCAAATATCTTGATCAAGTCTATAATTCAGTAAACAAATTGATTCGTTCTTCAAGTCTCTTCTTCCTATAATTTCCATGGACACCACTATGCCTAAGACTAAAGATGATGTTCTTCTTAAGGTATTTACAAGCATTATCCCTGAAGCTCCCTATTCACATTTTTCTAAAAAGAATATAACTAGGGTATACTATAAAACTAACGGTTTTATAAGATCTATTGCCCAAGCCTCCAATCAATTGGGTCAAATGATTTTATCCACTAATACTAGCATTTGTGGTAACCATTAGCATTTATGGTAACCATTAGTGGATCTATCCCTTTCTTTGGCCTTCCTGTATATGGGTATCTTAATACAACCCATATGAATCCTAACATCCCATATGATGCGTCACTTCAAGGTCTCATGCTCATCCCCATCCATGAGCATGGCCCTTCATGTAGTGGTCCTTTTTGCAACGGTGCTTAAACAGCATCCAGAAGCATGTGCATTTCATCTATCAAATTGACCAGGTTCTGGAAGGTAGCGAACCATAGCATCGTCAAAGGGGTCCCTGTGGTAATTGCCAGGAAAGGGACACAAACTGAACACAGGAAATATATATATATATTATGTTTGTGTAGTCGTTCATGTTTACGTATTGGGTTTGAATCTAGTAGTTACTTATTAAACATTTACTGGTCCATCAAGTGGACATTATGATTCCACCTAAGTTTGCATAGTAAGCTCCATAGGCAAAATACCTAAGTTGATCGTTATCTTACGAGTTTGTTTCAAGTGTGTTGAACAACATATTAAAATTGAGATCAGAGCAGTTCATTATTCACTAGTAGGGTTGTCATCAAGTGTGTTTACCAACATATTAAAATCAAGATCAGAGCAGTTCATTATTTCACTAGTAGGATTGTCGTGGAAGCATTTGGATGGTAAATACTAGAAGTTGGCACTTATCAAGTGGAGAGTCATTATTTGCAGGGTAGAAACAGCACAAAGGGTGAATTATTTAGAAGAAGAAGCTACTATAGGCAAAGAATATTGAGAAATCATAGAAGAGGAGGAAGAATTTGGGTTTCCTTGTGCAATATGGGGTATCGTGGAGTAATAATTGTTTTCTCTTCAACCAGATATGCAACAACAAACAGATTTTATTCAACAAATAGCCAATACAATGACTTCATAATTTCTGTCAAATCTTATAAGCATGGTTTCATCACTTCCACGTTATAATGGTTCATTTACTAGTTGTATAGCAAAAAGTTGTAGTATGCAAAATTAGAAACCGTAAATGCATACGAAGTTTGTTGAAAGCTTTAGTAGTTTTAAATTGGGTCTCCTCACTAGCAAATTTATGGGTAGTTAAGTGGTAAATTAAGAAATTATAGGCGAGTTCGAGATGAGTGATTGTGGGTAGTTTAAGGATTCATCATTTCTTCGGGATTATTCTTTGTGGATCGTCTTTCCTCATGCATGAGAGACACATTGAGTGGGTTAATCGCTTAAATGCATTTGGAGGATATAATCAGCATCTTGAAAGCAGCTTGGATCTCTAGTTTTATCATGCTTAGGCGTGAGAAACACATGAGGCTTCCTTGCTTCATGTTGCAATAGGGTGATATACCAAAATTCAACATGTGAGATAGATAAGTAATGCCCCTATAGTGAGGAGATCTACTAGATGATCAAAAAGCGTAATTACATACATAGAAATACCAAATTATGAATGATGGAACATGCTCGTTTATAAATATGCTTTCCTATCCACCTTTGATAAGAAATAAAGCATAATACATGACCGTGCAAGAATGGACCTGTATTCTACGTAACATAACATAGGAGAGATATAAACATGCATGAGCTACATATATTAGTGTTGTTATGTAATAATCTACAGTGTTGAAGATAAGTGCGATGGACGTCTGACACTACTAAATATTTAGTTCTTGGGCCAGTTGGGTGATTCAATCTCTAGGAGGGAAGGAAACCGAAAATGCATTTTTGAGAAACTGTATCGACTCAAATGTACCCTATGGTAAACAATATTTAAAAGCCTTACTCTGCAGACTATTGTTGTTACCTAACCTAGGTGACGTAAAACTAACCTTTCTAGCACAAAGTAAATGGAACACATGGGAAATTCAAGAACCTTTTCGCACTAGAAAGGCTAGGACATTTAGTTTGTCCTCTTTTTCAATGAGCATGTTTTGTGTTTTTTTCCTTTACTGGTGCATGGAGGGAAAGTCCGAGCCCAAAACACATGGTTGAGAAGCATAGAGATCACAATTCCATAGGTTGAGAAGCTTCAAATACTTGAACCTGGAAATGATGGATGGACGGACGCCAATTACCTCCATACTCTTTCGCTCTTTGATGGAACCCCCACCCTATGTTGGACCCACATCGATTGTTGTGTGAGTGATGAGATTAGACTTCTGTGTTTTTTAGCATGCGGGAGAGCATGGACATGTACTGATTGTTGTATGCCCAAGTGGTTATGGTTTAGTGATGGGCAATTTTGGTTCTAGACCCACCCGATTTTGATTTAGTTTGTGGTGGCTGATTAAGAAAACTGCATTTTCTGTATAAAATGCCATGGAAATCTATTATTTAAATCTATATTGATAGTTAAAAGAAGCCTTAAAAAAAAAGATAGAGAGTCATGTGCCTACAAAATGCTCAAAGGTTCAAGGAAGAACCTGACTAAAACTTGCTGGATTTCATCGAACCTCCCTCCATTTTACCAACTACAACTATAGTAGATCTCAAGGTTAGGGTGTGGAATTATACTTATTGACTTACAACTATAGTAGATCTCAAGGGTAGGGTGTGGAATTATACTTATTGACTTATTTTAATTTTTCTTACAATTTTGTGGTTTCAAGCACACAACTATGAACAACTTTTCGATATGGAAGCAAAAAATGACTGTTTAGCTCCTATGTAACAGATATGCAATACTTAGTTTTAGATAATCTAAACATAATTACGCAGCCTAGAATAAATATTTATTGCCATAAACCGATCCAACATATACTTTTGATTGCTTGAACTTCAGATTTCTGAAGGGATTTTAGAAACTAAAACTAAACTAGCAATAAAGCGATCGAAATACATTCAAACTTGGCCGCTAAAGGTCGATCCAGGAAGAAGAGAAGTGAGTGTGAGGATAATGCAGAGAAGAGATGCTTTCCATGATATTGTTCAACGCAGATGGATGCTTGAAGGTTCCCTCAAAGACTTATAATACTACTAGACTTATAATCATTCTACATATCAACAAGCACTCCAAGAGTATCGGCTTGATACTCAGCATCATGGGCAACGATTCTCCGGTTCTATGGGAAATAAAGAGATGGGTAGAATAAATTCTCAAGTAATCTCCATTTACAGCTGTGTTACAGGTTTGATATTTCATGTTGAAACACTGATCCCTGATGCAAATTCCCTGAGCGACAGCAGGATTGATGAGACCCGAATTTAGAGAGTGCCTGGGTAGCAACATGACTGATGAGACCCGAATTTGGAGCTACATATCTCATAATTAATATGAGATCCATCATCCATTATGTTTTTTTTTATTTTTATACTTTAGTTAATGCCCCTTTCAGCAACCCTGCAAATTAATGGAACGAAGTCATAGTCAGGGATCAAATTTGAAGGGTAGAGTCCCATTTCACTTTGAAGGGCTATTTCACTTTGAAGGGATATGAGATAGTGAACCCTTCATAAAAATAAATCATTATTTTCATTTGAAAATGCAATAGAATATCAAAATTTTATTATTGTTTTTATGAATTCACTAATATAAATTGACAATATTTGTATTGTTCAGGTTTATAAACTTTAATAATCAATGATATTAATATGGTCTAGTGAAATAAGGCAAGAACCCATATAAAATAAATTTCAAAAACAACTAGGAAAAATATCTTGGGAGAAGATAACATTTTGTTCCTAAGAAATTTAGGAATGAGAGATGAAGGGGATTTGGAGAATCACAGAGAGTAATTTGAAAGCTAAAAAGTGTTGGAAGTGTATGATATTGAAGATAAGATGGGG
Organism: Pseudotsuga menziesii; assembly: GCA_001517045.1. NCBI lineage: Eukaryota > Viridiplantae > Streptophyta > Pinopsida > Pinales > Pinaceae > Pseudotsuga > Pseudotsuga menziesii. The sequence continues at coordinate 367,254 of LPNX010013510.1, forward strand.
AGAAGGATATGTAGCCAATATTGATATTGGGGTGGGAGTGTATCCTAAAGAAAATAACAGAGTGCAGATTTGGGTGGGCCCGGAGCCCAAGGAACCAAATAGATAAGTATGTGAGATAATTTTGAGTTTGTTGGGTGAGTCTAAGGGCCAAGAGAATTATCTAAATAGACTATTGTTGGGGTGAAGGAAAATCCTCAAGGAACCCAAAACGTTAGAATTTCTTAGGTGGGAACTGGGCCAAGAGATCTTGGAGGAGTAATTCTAGACCTCATTGCTTTGATACCATATCATAAGAAACAATTTCACTATCAATAGAAAGAAAATAACAAAAGACAAATTTTGTTGAATTCGCTTGAAGAAATTAGAAAATGTGATAGATTAGAGGAAACAATTGTAGTTGATCCATGAAGCCCAACCATTAAGATAGATTAGAATGGAAAGCATAATTCCATAGATTTGGCAAGGAACACTCTTGTATTCTTACAATGAGTCCATAATCTAATTAGCTATCCCTCATAAACTAATAAACTAATGTACTAATGTAAAATAATAACATTACGTTAGTCCATGCAACACAAGGATGGACTAAGATGACTATCTTAACTAAATCACTAAATAATCTAATGTTTTATATCTCGAACTATGTCCCGTCATGGGAGGATCAATCATATTCACTAGGGCACAGTGGCTTGGATATTAGTGTGTTGGGATAAGGAACCATGGTTTCTATCATGACTATTCATAATGTATTTATTGTATAATTACTTGAGAGGTGTGTGCCTCATGAAGGACACTAGGGAGTTCCATACCAAACTCCTAATGATCATAGGAACTAGGAAAGAAGTTGTAACATCTGCAAAGCAAAATAATTCACTAAGTCAAAGATCATTGGTAACAATACTAAGAGGATGATTACACATGGGAATTAGAGTCTAAAACTAAAGGAAATTATCCGTATTTATTTGTAGACAATTCAACTCGAGGGACAATATTTTTGAGGGGGAAGGGTTATAACACCATATTTTGTAACTTTCCTACTTTGGTCACCTAACTTTAGATTGTTGACTTATTTGATATTGCATACATCATGGGACATTATTATTACTATAGATATAGATACCAAGATAATGTTTTGAGGATGATGTTAGCTTCATTGGATTATGCACTTCTAGTGATCATAAGACATGTGATTGCTTGTAATGTATTACATATTCATTTGAGTTGGAAAATGTATATGATGAGTTTACTAACTAAGGTAGTTGGAGGTGATTCAAAATTTACATGGAATTAGTGTGGTAAACCATGTAAATGATGATTTATCACTTCCAGCTACTTTTTATGCAGGATTACTCAAGAGTTAGTGTAGAAGAGGAGAGACTAAAATAAAGGTGGAGAATGAAGAACCTTTATCGGTGATGGAAGATGAGATTGGGAAAAGGCCCATTTAGAAATAGATTGGTGCTCTTGTTTTGTTAATGTGAACATAGTGATAACCATGAGGAGAATTGGTTTTTTTATTGCATTGTTCTTTGGCATATTTATTTTGTGAAGGGAACTTTTGTTGACTATCCTACAAAGTTTAAAACTACTCACAACTTTATTGAGTGTGTAATATGAAGTTGGGGATGTATGTAGCCTCATAGAGTTCTAAAGCTTGTTTGTGTCTAGCATTGTTTTGAGAAGATCTCCAAAGAAGTGCTATGCTCCAAAAGCCAAAATAGACCAAGCTTGAGATCCCTAACAATAATAAAAAAAAAATGTAAAAGATGTTTTTTGTCTAGTGCCAACGTATCTTCCTTAGAATAGTGTACCTATAACATTGTATGTCCTTGAAAGATTTAAAATTGTTGATCCTTATGATGAATTGACCATTACCATAGCCAATGGCTCAAAGAAATAAGACAAAAGTAAAAAAATAGAAAAAAAATTTCCATGACATTGAATCGTACATGTTTTAAAATGAAATTTTATGCAAGCTATTATAATATTGTATTATTATCTTTCCAACTAAAAACAATTTTTTTCCCATCTAGATTTCCTAATATTGTGGCATCATTCTTAGCATCCCATCTACAGATGCTAAGCTGGATTTTTTCATAATTTGCTCATCTCTAGTCTAGATTTTAAAGAGTGGACTTGATTTTTCATCTTTTAACTCCATCTATTTTGAGTCTTCCACTTCTATTAGATGGCACGAATTCTTAGCACATTTCAATCAAGTGGGTCTTTGATTCTAATTTTTGAGTTTTCTTTCGATGGGATTCTAGGATTTTCTTTGGATGGCAGGTTTCCAAGTGACCATACTCAAAGTATGATCTACATCTAAAGTCGAGTTTCTCATAACCTAATAGTTTCTTCCACTTTCAAGCTACCTTTAGGCTAGCCATTTGTGAAGTATACTTCTACACACAACCTTATATATTGTGATTATATGCTTATGGCAGGTTTATGTGGAGCATAATGAATATTCTCCAATCATTTTTTATGGAGACTAGTGACCCTAAAACTTAAGACTGATGAAATTAGGACATCTACCAATCCACATTAGGGGTAGAAGTCCAAAATTCTATGAAGGGGTAAAAAAAGAAGACTAGTAATTCATACATAAGCTTTTCTAACTCATAAACGACGACATAATTAAATGGAGAGTGTTATCTACATCTTCAATAGATTTGAATTATATAATAAAGAATCCTAAAAAAAAAGATAAATACATTCCTCTATGTTAAGAAGAGGTAAATCCAAACCTAATTAATTCACTTATAAATATATAATGCATTTTTTTTGTCTTCTTTAGTTGACACTCAAATTTATCCTATCTCATTTAGTTGACACTTGAATTTATCCTATCTCATTGATTGAGTTAGTGGTGAGTTAGTGGTGGGCATGAATGGCCTCTAATTATGGTAGTCAAAAGAAGAGGTAAATCCAAACCTAAGTCATCCACTTAAAAATTTATAACATGCTATTTTTTCTTTTGTTGGCAGTCAAATTTATCCTATCTTGTTGATTGAGCTAGTGGTGGGCATGAATGGCCTTCTAATTATGGCTGTCAAAAGCGGGGTTATCTAAAGAATGTTCATAACCTCTTGGAAAAAAAATTAGAGGGAATACGATGGTTTTAGCACGAAGCACGTCTTTCTGTCTGCAATGAAGATTATGTCCTCATTCAAACCAGTCATTCTTCCAGAAGAAATGTCTTTTCAATACCTCTATAACATAAAGCATCATTCCAAAAGGAGCACCTCTCATAAGGGTCATATCGCAAATCTGGAGGGGACTAAACCAAATATGACACTTGGGGTTCAAATCCTAATGATGAACATATTGGCAGAAGAGCCACATGATGGGATGATAAAGTCACATGGAACCCTACATTTCCCTCTACAAACTCATACACACTTCATTCAGGTTTTCTTTACCATAATAAAGACAACAATAATGGAGGTCCAAAGTGTTCTTAAATATCGGTGAAACTTTATATGTATATGCCCACACACTCTAGTATGCTCAGATATACAAAAAGAACATATTTAAACCACCTTGCTATGAGGCATTGCGTTCTTCCTCCTCATTGCACCATTATAATCTGTTTTTAAGGTCATCGCCAAGAGAGACACCAATTTGGTGTATGAGACGCCCTTGTTTGTGGAACAAGGGACCCCCCTCTACGTAGTGATTTAACTGCTAAAGTCTACAGAGGTGTACATACACTACCCCCTCTGGATTTGAACATGTGACCTCCTAAGAGGAAACACATGATTTTAACCATTAGGCCCACTCATGTTGTACATATTAATGGGAGTTGACACACACACACACACACACACACATATATATNATTTAGTCTTGTCTCATTTCTTTCATTTTATATTAACTTAATATTAGCTATTTGACATGACATTATATAAAGTGCCTTTGCTTTACATATATACGGTGAATCAATATCACAATTAATTTACAGAATCTCTAGGTTTGTTTATCACTCCAAAATTTTAAAATCGATAGGAGATCTGGGGTAAGAATTTTTCCAATTCAACAAGTTTCAAACCTGTTAAGCAGGTTCATCCTTAGGAGAAATAGATTCTCTCTCTTTTCTGCATCTGGGCTTGAAGAATAAATATTGATTTAATTATTACTTAAGGTTTTTATTAGTTTTAAAAACCTTAAGTAACCTAAAACTAATAAAAAAACTTAAATAATAATTAAATCAATATTTATTCGTCACGCCCGGATGCAGAAAAGAGAGAGAGTCTATTTCTCTTGAGGATGAACCTGCTTAACAGATTCGAAACTTGTTGAATTGGAAAAATTGTTACCGCAAATCTCCTATCGATTTTAAATTACTGAACTGTGGATTAGCAATGAACAACTCCAAAATTTGTTCATAATCTAATCGTAAACATGAATTTCTAACCATGTATTTTGGCGTGGGAAACTATGCAACTTATGCAAGTCATATATCAAGAACCAGACCAAAATTATGCAAACTGATAATAAGAAGTGAAGGTTACATATAATAGTTTTCTAATACATATTTGACAGTTGATGTTATTCTCTGTGTTAGTTTTAGTTTCTATGGAGCTCGTTTAATGAAAAAGGGAAAGGAACGCATTTAGATTTTTTTCCAAAAACTTTTGCATTTGAAAAAATTTGGATGAAGCAATGTAGAAACATTGTTTTATAATCTAGAGGGATTTCAAACTCATAAGTGAGATAGGAATGACCCTTTCAATCACCATAATTACAATGCTTTTAAATGGACATAAAAGGATAAAACTTAGTTCGATTGAGTGTCAAATAAAAGTAATGGATGTAATTAATGAGCATGCATGGACATCCATATTATTCCAAAGAAAAGATAAATCTTAAGACTAAAGGTAATCACATGTGCACAACAATTTGAAGATCTATTAATGAACCAAGCACATGAGCAACATGAAAACCCTTTAATAGAGCACTAACATCAACCATCCTACATCTCGATTGAGTATCCCTTGTCCATGCATCATACCATCACAACTCTACCATAAACATTTTAATCATGTTAACATGTAAATGTGGCAAATAAAATGGAATTATCTGTACATTTAATAAACATTTTATTTTTGGTGTACTTGTCTTAACAAGCTCTCCTTTCCCGAAAAAAGCCAAACAAAACACAATAAACCATAAACCCTACGAAAACAAAACTATCAAGCAGTCTACCAAATGAATGCAGTTGCACAAAATAATGATAACATACCAAGGAGAAACGATCAAAATGAACCGAATAATCAAAGATACAAAGGTCATCGATACGGGCGTCGGTTCGACAATCATTGTGGGGGATTTGGAGGTCAAGGACAATTTTTTGGAAATCATGACAATCGACCACGACGACCCATCTAATGCTTTACATGTTATAAAGAAGGACACATCTATGCAGACTATCCATACAAGGATAGAACTGATCTAAAGTTTTGTACTAGTTGTGGTGTGGGCGATCAATCACTAGAGGATTGTCCCACCATGCTTGACAAGATTAATAAAAAGAAAAACATTAATGTCTTGTCGTGTGTTCAGAAACATGATGTAATACATACAAAGAACTTGCATATGGTAAATCGACAAGGGACTAAAATCGGAAATGATAACCCACGTATAAATAAAATTAAAGAGAAAAATGACTATCCTAATCCATCAAAACAAAAACAATTATGCAACGATGCATCAAAAATGTTTCAGGATTTTGCTAGATAAGAAGCATTCAATGACAGACAACAAAACACACTTAAAGAACTATTCAGTTTAGCACAAAATGATAAATCAGTGTATCATTTCATCGACTTACTATATAATATGAAGCACAAAAATAATATAGAAAGACAAACTAAAATATATGTAGTTTGAATCAAAAAGACAAGAGTGATGTTGACCCACTTGTTGATCTTGAAATTGAAGGATATCATGTTCGAAAAGTCGTTATCAACTTCAGTTCACAAGTAAATATTATGACACAAGATACATGGGAACAATTGGGCAGGCCTTAACTATACGAATCAAGCATATACCTCAAACTAGCTGACCAAGGACTGATCAAACCCATCGGGGTTTGGATAAATGTTGATATAACAATAAAAGGCATATCAACTAAGATCAAATTCAAAATTATCGACCCTAAGGAAGGATCCAACTCCTTCCTAGCCTTGGTAGGTCAACCCTGGGGAAGAAAAATGAAAGCATCAATATCCTTAGACAAGGAATGAATAAAATTAAAAGGTAACAGACAGAAAGTTATCATCCCCATTCATCCTTCCCAAGGAGAACCGTGGACCAAACCTATTGATGAAGAAGTTCACATTCGACAACTATACCAAATACACAATAATGAAGACTATATTGAACCCAATAATTATGGTGAACTTCATCTAGGGAACTAACACTCAGTTGGGTATAACTCGGATGTAAAATTACACGATTGGGAAATTGAAAATTCTGAAACACAAGCACGGGGTTGTTGGACCATTCAAGTGATCCAGAAGAAACCAACCTGACAATGGTTCTCTGTATCAATTATCCCAAAAATATATGAGAAAAAAATAAGGGAATACCCCTCATTAGCGCCAATAAAAATAGATAATAAACAGATTCTTCGGTATAGGGAAAGAGAATCACCAGTTCTCCATGTAGAACGGGTCTCTAAAAACCTTGGACATGTCCAAATTCAAAGCCTGGTTGAGACATTTACAGGACATGCTTCTCGATGGTGGGACACCCACCAGTCGAGACTGCAAACATGAACAACAGCTTCAACTTTCTTCATAGAAAGCTTTAGAGGAAGGAAACTGACAAAACAAGCACAAATACCTGTCTTCATCCAAGGACAAGATCCAGAAAAACATATACAAATATGTGAAACAGAGTGGAGAAGACTTGGTTACAAAGACGAACGTAAATGGCCACACCTGTTTCCCTTGACATTTAGCCCAATGGTCGTCCAACCGAAAAATCACAACCCAACAAAACTACGAATCTATGTTGATTTTTGTGAATTAAACAAGGTTACCTTAACAGATCCATTCCCGACTCCATGCGCTGATGAAATCCTAAACGAAGCCATGGGGCATGAGTTCTATTCATTTACGGATGGATTCTCAGGCAATAACCAGGTACCAATAACCAAAGAAGATCAGAAAAAGACAACTTTTGTATGTGAATTTGGTTCATTTTCCTACAGAGTCATGCCATTTGGTCTTAAAAATGCACCTGCAGTGTTCTCAAGAATAGTTGTAAAAACATTTCAAAAATACATCTACAAAACAATGGCAGTATACTTCGACGACTGGACGATATATTCTATGTTGAAAGATCACTGTAAATGGCTAAGCTTATGCTGGAACATTGCCGGCAGATTCAGTTATCCCTCGGTATAAATAAATGTATATTCTTAACCCCTATAGGAATCCTACTAGGACATATTGTATGCAAGGAAGGTATCAAAGTTGACTTTGCAAAGATAAAAATTATCCTCGACTTAAAACCACCAATGAACCCAAAACAGGTCAGAGTACTGTTAGGACATACAGGGTACTATAGAAAATTCATTCAGCACTACTCTGATATGAAATACCCTTTGGAAGAACTGTTAAGGGAAGATCAATAGTTTAACTGGATAGAATAATTTGATACATCCTTCGACACATTAAAAAGAAAATTAGTCGAAGCACCCATTCTTCGATTTCTGAACTGGTCGATCAAATTTCACGTGCACATTGATGCCTCAGGCTTAACAATAGGAGCAATATTGACACAACATAGCAAAGATGGCATGGATTACCCAATCATTTATAGTAGTAGAAAATTAAACAAAGCTGAATGCAACTATTCCACGACAGAAAGGGAGGCATTAGGTATGGTCTTTGCTCTTAAAAAATATCAAAATTACCTATTAGCTAACCCCTTTATATTCTATACAGATAATCAATCATTAAAATACCTCGTCAATAAACCTTTGCACCATGGGAGAATCTGTCGTTGGCTATTACTATTCCAAGAATTTGAATTCGAAGTCGTAGTTAGACGAGAAAGTTAAATGTCGGGCCCGACCACTTGTCGAGAATCGACACGGGGGAGGAGCCGACAGGAGTTGAAGATGACCTATTGGATGCACGCTTATTCCGAATAGAAGTTGTTCCTACAGAATTAGAGGAAATAGCACAATTTCTAGAGAATGGTCAAGCACCAGAAGGCATAAACACTAAGAAAAAACAAATTTTAGCCATGAAAGCAGCCCCATACACCTTAATCAATGGATTCCTATACAAAATGGGTTTAGATGAAGTACTCCGTTGATGTGTGTTACAACATGAATGATAAAACATTATGCATGAAGCACACTATGGACCAGAGGGAGGACATTTTCAGTTGGATACAACTGCAAAGAAAATCCAACAGTCATAATTGGGGTGGCCAACGCTATACAAAGACTATAAAAAGTTTCTGAGCAAATGTGATCACTACCAACATCTAGGTCAACCACTACCTAGTACATAAATGCCTTTAATATCAGTAAACCCAAGCCTCACATTCAAAAATTGGGCTATCAACTTTATAGGTCCATTTCCAATCCCAACAAAAAGGACATGCGTAAGGTACATCATAACAACAGTTGAATATGTTACTAAATGGGCAGAAGCAAAACCTGTCGACACCTGTTTGAGTGAGGTAGCTGCTAAATTCATATATGAAAACATCATCACTAGGTTTGGTTGTCCTATAACCTTAATCAGTGACCAAGGATCACACTTCATCAATAAAACAATTACAGCACTGACAGAACAATTCAAAATCAACCATCAACGAAGCACAACTTATCACCCTCAGTCGAATGGAGCAATAGAAGCATTTAAAAAAACATTGACGAAAGGTTTAACAAAAATCTGCAACACCAACAAAGATGACTGGGATGAGAAAATCCCTGCGGTATCATGGGCATACAAAACAACATATAAACGTTCGACCGACCAAACACCCTTTCGACTAGTCTATGGCCAAGAAGCAGTTGTTCCTTTACATTTTCGACAACAAATGTCGGTAATAGCCGACATCTTACACATCAATGTTGAAGAAGCAACGAAGGATCGAATAATGCAATTAACCAAACTAGAAAAACACCGACTACTTGCTATACAACTTCAAGAACTTCAGAAGCAGCAACAGAAAGCCTGGTACGACCGAAACATCAAAAACAAGAATTTGTCGATCAAGGACCTTACATTACTATACAACATTCAGGTGAAAGGAAAACCTAAAAATCTACACACAAAATGGATGGGAGCATATATTATCGAAGAAATCAATTCCAATGGATCGGTTCGACTGAGAACATTATAGGGCACAGTATTTCGGAAGCTGGTAAATGGTGCTTGACTAAAACAGCACCAAAATAAAAAATGGTTCTGTAACTGTTACAAAAACCTATAAAAAGCAAAAAAGCAAAACCCCAAAAATCAAGAAAAAGCAAAATGAACTTCGACAGGCGTAGTAGACCATTTGACAATAATCGACATTTTTACCATTGACATACCACAGATCGACCATACCTTCATCATCGATAAGAAGACCAAAACATCAAATCAACCCATCATGACTACAGTCAGAGGGAGCGTCAAAACCAGAATGTATTAACTCAACCTTCATTAGAGCGTCCTTCACCATCAAATCTGCCATTAATAACACCATCAACAAGATCGCCATCCTCTCCACCTATAAATACTAAGCCAATTGGAAATCACATACTGTTTCATCAAGATCTAGAGCGACAGAATTACCAGACCTCTTTGAGCAAATCAAATACCAAGAAAGCCAAACAAACAACTGACAAAATGGCCCCAAAACAAACCAAAGCCACGAAAGCCAAAATAAAAGAGTTGGAATCCGTCGTAATTCCATTAGTAAAATGATTAAAGAACATCAAAAACGCGAAAGTGCAGGAAGGATCATGGGCGAAACATTGGACGAAAATCAAAGAATGGGATTACCAGGGTCAATAAAAAATGACAAAGGAAGCGCAGAAGGTAAATAATAACACCGTTATGAACTTTATGAATGCACCGCTCTTGGCAAGCTTTGCAGGAATGAAGGAAACCATTGTTAAATCACAATAAGTCAGTACCACAATGGGAAGTTTTAGTTCGACACACCGGTGGAAATATCAGCTGAAGCCATTTACAAGCTCACTGGGTTATCTAACAAAGGCGACCTTATCACTGTAGGCATCAAGGAAGGGTTAGTCGAAAAACTAATGGGAACACCAACAGGAAGGAACTCAAAGGGGTTGACAATAGGGCAAGTCCAAGCTACCACACCCAAAATGGTGGCCAAAATTGTATCCACTGGCCTAACTGTCACAGGACATGGTTGTGACTTGAAGCTCGACATGCTAGAAGTAGTCGACCGCATAGCAAGCACAGTAAAGATATATCATTGGCTCAATACATGGCCGAAATACTAAAATCTATATGCGAGAAGTGCCAGGAATCAGGTGCAATGATCATATTCCCATCACTCTTAATATGGATAAAAATGTACCACTTATGTCCAATCGGGCATAAAGACTTCTTAGAGTCGACCAGGTTTCATATGTGGCATTTTAAGCCATTTTTAATGGCTGGAACCCCATTGAAACAGGAAGAAAGCAAAGTATTCCTGGAGCACTAGTTCCAAAACCTAAAAATCTGAACAGCTAGATGGAGGGTTCCTCAAAACATCTGAAGATGTCTACCTCCTACAGCACACATCCAACTGGAACTAGACCACACAGCAGTATGGCACAAGCAAGGGTCTACAGCAAAGGAAAAACCACTCGACTACTATCCAACAGTCGAGGAGATCTTCACAGTGTTGGAAAGATAGACCAAAACCGACATCCCCATACAAGAGGCTGCAAAAGAAAATAATCAAGCTATTTTAGATCCATTGACTAACCAGGAGAAGGAGGAAGACTATGAAGTCAACCTTCGTATTGGTACTTTCACCTCGGGAGACATTCCAACAAAGGGACAAAAACCCCTCCAAATTGAAAATGCACCGACTGAACAGCAGGCGGTCACACCAACAGAACAACATATTATCATCCCGACTCATCAACAGGAGGGAGGAGAACAATAGATAGAGGAATATATTGAATCAAACAACCCAGAGTATGCTATGACAAAAGAAAATTTGAGAAAAATAGCAAAGAAAATAGCAGCCTCAAGGAAAAAGAAAGAAAATCATGGAAAAGGGAAGGGGAAGTGCAAACTTATTTTATCAGAGTTGGAAGATGAAGAAGAACTGTTGGCTACTATTGTCGACATCCTAGAAGATGCTACAGCAAATAAAGTATTAGTCAAGATCCAATTCAAGCGGTTTGTCGACTCTGGAGCAAAACAAGGCAGGCCAAAGAAGGTAAGAACTGATACCCCACCCATAATAAATCCTATTAGCTTAACCCTAGATTCACCAAGACCTTCTCCCACTAGAATAACACAAGAATCAACCATGACCATATCACCAAGCTATAATGATCCCTCAAACCCTTAAGGAAAAGATGGATAAAGATGTTGAACTTCGGCAATTTATCAATGATTTTCCAAATCTATTCCTTAAAGCCCAGCATATCAACACCACCCATAAACTTGTCGAGTCAATATTTTCCCGACAAAGACTCATTCCACAAACTACCCAAGTTCCATCACCACCATCAGTTATAGGAATCATCAAATTATCATACATTCGCAACCCCGATTCGATATCCACCGCAGTCGCAACCCACATCTCATCATTCACACCAACATTCCAAAATCATCTAGCCAATGAGGAAGAGAGGGGACCACTTGCCCTAGAAGGTAATGACACAGCCTTAGATGCCGAAATCGACAACCCTATCGACCCTCAAACAGAAATAGAAGGCTCCATACTGACAAATCTTCCAACCACCCCCATAACCCCAGACCATTCACCGACACCACCACCACCAGAACCAGAGTCTCAACACAATCCAGACCCTCCATCTTAACCACCAGTAGAAGCACAAACAAACACAAACCCCATCACATAAACCCAAAAAACTAATCCTACCACAGCAGAAGTTCAGTCAACTGAGAATCCGCTGACTAAAGAACAACAAACTCCATAGCAGCAGGAAACATCAGTACCGACTAGATCAGAAGTGGTCCATAAGTCAAAGCATAAGAGTAAGAGAAAAGAAAAGAAGAATAAGGAAGAATAGCAGAAACAACAAAAACTGACAACTATCCACCTTCATCAGCTGGGATCAACTTCTACAGTTGAAACACCAAAGCTAAGAGATGGAGAGATGGATAGACTCTTGGAAGCAATAACCAAAGAAGCATCAACCAGAAACCGAACAAAACAAGAAAGAATTGAAAAAATGAAAGCATAACAAGTCCAATTCCTGACCAAATGCGGGACTTTGACACAAACAACGATACTAGGAATGGAAGAGACCGACACTGATAAACCATTGGGAAAATCATACCAATTGTTTGAAAGTGTCGTGTCGAACCTATAGATGCAGATTAAGAGAGACGAGCAAAAGGAAGAAACTTCGGTGCTACTAAAACAACAGTAGACAACATTTTTTGAAGCACATAAGGTGCTGCAAGACCACTTCGAAGAGTCTGTCACCACGAAAGAAGTCCTACGGAGTTGGTACACCAATTATGGACAAGTATTCCAACAGGTTCGACAAACCCGTGAGCACATCCAAAACTTAGAAAAACAACAAGGTCTAGATGACACCATGAGAAGAACAATACAAGACCATATCATATTAGAAACAACAAAATTAGATAAGATAGAAAAACAAGCGCACCAATGGACGACCCAGGAACTTCCAAGCATCAACACACTCGACAAGATCTGGCCACAGAAGAGAAGATTGTTAGATACAGCAGATGAAAAATCTTAGACACTGGGACCTGACTTGGAAAACATCATAGACTGTTCAATTCAAGGGATGTCGACTCTGTCAAGCTTCACAACCTTAACCATCGATATCCAGAATGCTCTATGCAATTGGGCAGAGTTTCAACACCAACTGGCCATCAAAGCAAAAGCTATTGTAGAAGCCTGTGTTCAAAAATGGTCGTCCATTCGTTTACACAACCCATGAAGACAAAGCAAATGCAGTAACTGTTAGTTTTTCATCATATAAGCTAGCATTATGATCTTAGGATCTTTTCACTGAGAGAATAATAAGCACAACAATAAAACATAAGCACATCACAAGAGACAAGAGACACAAAGAGTTTTCCTCTGGGAAACCATAAAGGAGAAAACCCCGCAACTTCCTTAGAGATAGAATCAGCACCAAAAAGGTAAAACCAGAAAACAGTAAGATGATCACCCGACAACAGAAATCTCTCTCTCTCTCACTGAGAGAGCTTCTCCTCTCACTCATGTGCCCCAATGAGTGAGTGTGCTTGTTGCAAGTGTTAAATAGAGAGGCTCTCACTCTCTATTTATATTCTTTCGTTCACTTGAAGTGTACTCCAACATGTTGGCCTAACTTAACAATTACTTACTAGAGCCGACATCTCTAGGAGTGGCTAATAACCCTAGTGCCCCACCAATTGTGGGGACTTTGCCTCCTTTGACCAATAGGAGCGTAACACAATCGTGGGGACTATTGCCCCAACTTACAATGACTCACCTAGGGTCTACTTCACTAGGATAGTCTAATAACCCAAGGGCCCCATAACTGTGGGGACTTTAACCCTTGACCAATAGGAGGGTTACCCACAATGAATTGGCATGACTTTCTCATTATAGAAACTTCCCGAAATAAACATCGGGGTATGACATGACTCAAATACATCCTGGAATGAACATCGGGTTACAATAGATAAGAAATACAAGTGAATACATTCCGAAGTTACAATTACGTCAACACTCCCTCTTAACTAGGAAGGTATTCTCTCGACACAATGTATCAGCACAAGTCTTCTTCTCTGTATCATCTGGGTCATCGTCAGGTCTTTGTCATCTTCAGGTCATCTTCATCCTCAAGTCATCTTCATCTGTAAGTCATCTTCATTTGGATTTGGATCATCACTTTATCTGGATCAATATCATTACTGAATCTAGATCATCACTCGATCTAGATCATCACTAGACATCATCATCGGATCTGGATCATCACTCGATCTGGATCATCACTGGCTATCATCACTGGATCTAGATCATCACTTGATCTCGATCATGAATGCTGGATCATCATCACTAGATATGGATCATCACTCGATTTGGATCATCACTGGCTATCATCATTGGATCTAGATCATCACTCGATATGGATCATCACTCGATCTGGATCATCACTCGATCTGGATCATCACTCGATCTGGATCATGATCAGCTATCATCACTAGATCTGGATCATCATCATTGGCGCTATCTCATGATTCTTCTCATCACAGGAAGTTCTACAGAGCCAGCCCTTTTTCATGCTAGTTGTAGGCCTATTCTTCATGTAGTTCTTTCTTCAGCATATCTGACCTGCTCGTCAGAATCGTCCGTCCAGTACTTACATTTGACCTACTGATCAGAAAGGCACACCCAGCACTCACATTTGATCATGTAGGAACCAATCCTATAATCATATCAGAAAGGCCCTGCACTTACATCGGAGCACGTGGGAACACATCCCTCAGTCGCATCAAAAAGGCTCTACACTTACATCTGAGCACGTGGGAACACATCCCTCAGTTGCATTAGAAAGGCTCTGCACTTACATCTGAGCACATGGGAACACATCCCTCAGTCGCATCAGAAAGGCTCCTACACTTACATCTGAGCACGTGGGAACACATCCCTCAGTCGCATCAGAAATGCTCCTGCACTTACATCTGAGCACGTGGGAACACATCCCTCAGTCGCATCAGAAAGGCTCCTGCACTTACATCTGAGCACATGGGAACACATCCCTCAATCGCATCAGAAAGGATTTGCACTTACATCTGAGCACGTGGGAACACATCCCTCAGTCGCATCAAAAAGGCTCTACACTTACATCTGAGCACGTGGGAACACATCCCTCAGTCGCATCAGAAAGGCTCTGCACTTACATCCATCCAGGCGGGAACACATCCTGCTCACAGTGATGGAAGGGCTTGCACTCACATCTGATCATGAGGGAACACATCCCAGCAATCATATCAGAATGGCCCCCAGTCCTCGACTGAGCTACCTGGTAACTGACCAGGTGCCTCCATTCTCAGAATGGCAATTACACTTATATTCGACTGTAAATTTGATCATATAGATCTGTAGACAAACACACAACTCACAAAGAAGATCTCATAATTTACTCAGCAATTGAAGAATGAAACAGTGCAAAAGGCTTGCAGCTGTGAATGCTTTCATTAATCAAAAAAGTAATCTAGATGATAATTACAATAAAGTAAAATGGCTTTAATAGCCACAAGCAATTCAAATCCACATGAGAAAGTTCGAATTGATTAGACTCTACTTGACTGTAGGTAACCAAGACTTTGTCTAAATCACTATCGGAGGACCCAGTAGTTAACTGTCCTTGTCTAAACCATAACTGGAGTTCATCGGAGCTCTAAAACACAACCAAGTGTTACATTTAGTGTTGACTAATGGTTAACTGACTGTGGTAGGTGAGAAATGCGCCCCACATGTGTGCAATCAAGTAAACCTAGCACTAACTGAATGTAGAGGACTAGAACTGAATGTAACTGAATCCTAACTTGGCTTGACTAGTCATTAACTGAAGTGAACTGACCTTGGTTGGTTTCGGCACTCCCAGTGGCTTCCTAAATTGTAGGGATTGATCTAGGAGGCTCCTAAACTTATGCAATCAAGTGCAGTAAGTGGCAGTGAGCCTCAATTAGTGTTCCCCACACTTTAGTAACTAAAACATGTGCCCCAATTAGGTCAAGTTTACCTAATGGTGCTAATGACTATAAATAGACTGGATGGACTCTTGATTTAGACATGACACCCGATTTAGACATATGACCAAATTTGGACAAGGGAGGATTAATAATCTTAACACCCCCCCTGAATGCTAACTTGGACAAACTGTGGGCCCTGGTAACTAAGACCATAGGTCACCCATTACATCAAGTAAAATAAAGTAACTGTTTAATACAAGGAGCTAGGGAAAAAACCACATGGGAAAAAAGCCCTCCTTCTAGCTAAGCAGGTAGAATCAGGTCTCAAGTTTGAAAAACTTGAAAATATGTTGTTGCAATCTGCATCTCTATGAGGTAGTGAAGCAGCATGCATGGTGTGCTGTGCACAGGTATTCTAGGGCCTGGCATGTAGACTTCTCCTTTTTCTCCAAAAATGATGATGGAAGGAAGGAGGAATGTAACTTTTGTCTCTTGTTGAATGAAGAGGTGTATGATCATATCCATTCTTCTGAATGCAGTAAGACTGAGCCCTTACCATATTGCATCTTACAGGAATTCTATTGCATCTCTCTGAAGGAGGAAAAATAGTATGGCATAGCGCAAGAGTCTTTCTTTTCTAAGTGTCAAGTGAGTTTCCAGTCATCTTCCTAGCTTCCAGTTTGGAAGTAGGGACTAAATCTAGATCTGAGTCACCCTGAATCTTAATGTCATAAACTGATATAGATGGATCTGCAATACTAGTAGAAGCTGTAAAAGAAGTAGATGCAATGGTTTTACCTTCCCTTGCAGGTGGCTGCTGAGAGTGCACTAGTTCTGAAGGAGGCATGAAATGTGAGAACTCATATTCTCTTGAAGCATGATTCACAATACCCTTTGCTATGATGCTCCCAGTAGAGATATCGGTGATCTCCACTGAGCCAGGACCAAATATCACTCGCTTTGGAGATCCAGTATGGGTCATCGGATAGACAGATAACAGGTTTGAAGCCAGGGAGGGAACAAACAACACATCTTTGAACCTTCCATGTTCAAGTTGGATAGAGCCCTTCCCTTTGGTTTGGAATTTACTGTTATTGCCCATCTGAATACTAGGACCATCAAAGAACTGAAAAGAAGAGAATGATTCTCTAGATGCAGCCATATGGTTGGAAGCTCCAGAATCAATGAGGAAGGTAGGTGTTAATGTCCAGCAAACTTTCAGTGCATGTCCTTTCCTTTGGTATTCTTCTTCTTCTTCTTCAAAGTCTTCCTTCCTTGCGCTAGCAGGTACATAAATGTTGTGCTTTTTCAAAAGAAGAGCCATTTCATTAAGTTGTCTTCTCATACCGGAGCTTTCTGAATGGAAGCCCCTTCCACAGTAAGGGCAGAGGACCTTGCCTTTTCCATTCTTCTTGCTTCTCTTCGAACCTAAAGGTTCTTTTGACTGCTCAGACTCATCTTTTTGCTTCCCTTTGTCATTCGCTACCTTATCTTCTCTTGCAACAAGAGCTAGATCTTTGGGAGATCGAATGATTTCCATTTGGATCAATTTATCATTCTCATAAATAAGAGATTGGATGAAAGCATCAAGAGTGGGCATCTTCCAATTTGGAGTAGTGAGCCTTACTGTTTGGAAGGTGGATACAAAGACTGAGTAGTCTGAATTGAGCTTTGTGAGAATAGAAAGGATGAGCTGATCTTCATCCTTATTCACTTTGCATTGCTTCAACTGATATATCAGGTTCTTGAACTTTGAGAAGAATTCATTTAGAGATTCGAAATTTGATGGATTGAGAGTAATCATATCATTTTCTAGCTGATGGATCCTCATCTCATCATGCTTATCAAACAATGAAGCAAGCTTGTCCCAAACCTCCTTGGGAGTGTCCAAGTCTTGGATGTGAAATTGAATATCTCTAGAGACTGAGAATTGCATGATTCCAATGGCTTCATCAAGCTTGTTCTTGTACTTAGCTTTGTCTTTGTCTGATTCTGGCTCTTCCTCTGTTTCTTCTATGAGTCTGAAGAGATGCTTGGTGTGGAGCAATACTTTCATGTCATCCTTCCACTAGTGATAGTTGAAGGGAGTGAGAGGCTCCATTGGATGAGCCATTTTGAATGTAATAAGAAAGACTGAGCTGATGTAGCGAATGCAGTGAGGAGTAGAGGCTGCTTGTAGCGAATGCTGTAAGAAAAGCTGATAACCTGTCACACAATCAAACAAACAAAATGATCCGGTTGGAGATCTGAGGAGGAGAGGAGTCTTGTCCACTGAGGCTATGATACCATGTAAATTTGAGCATATAGATCTATAAACAAATACACAACTCACAAAAATATCTCACAATTTACTCAACAATTGAAGAATGAAACAGTGCAAAAGGCTTGCAGCTGTGAATGCTTTCATTAATCAAAAAAGTAATCCGAATGATAATTACAATGAAGTAAAATGGATTTAATAGCCACAAGAAATTCGAATCCACATGCGGAATTTTGAATTGATTAGACTCTAATTGACTGTAGGTAACCAAGACTTGTCTAAATCACTATCGAAGGACCCAGTAGTTAACTGTCCTTGTCTAAACCACAACCGGAGTTAATTAGAGCTCTAAAACACAACCAAGTGTTACATTTAGTGATTACTAATGGTTAACTGACTATGGTAGGTTAGAAATGCGCCCCACATGTGTGCAATCAAGTAAACCTATCACTAACTGAATGTGGAGGACTTGAACTGAATGTAACTAACTCCTAACTTAGCTTGACTAGTCATTAACTGAAGTGAATTGAAATTGGTTGGTTTCGGCACTCCCAGTGGCTTCCTAAATTGTAGGGATTGATCTAGGAGGCTCCTAAACTTATGCAATCAAGTGCAATAAGTGGCATTGAGCCTCAATTAATGTTACCCACACTTTAGTAACTGGAACATGTGCCCCAATTACGTCAAGTTTACCCAATGGTGCTAATGACTATAAATAGACTGGATGGACTCCCGATTTAGACATGACTCCCGATTTAGAAATATGACCAAATTTGGTCAAGGGAGGATTAATAATCCTAACAGTGCTCCAAGGGACAAAGGGATGCAGAATCAAGTATAAGTAAGCCACAACAACAATGGACTATAGTTTTCTTGCTCTTCAATTCCTCCTCTTCAATTTATCCAAAGGGTTCCTTATATAGTTCTTCAATGGGGTAATGGAAGGTAAAATATGAGTGATCTCAAGGCATATGGAAGACCAGGAGACCAATGACTCGAATCCACATCAAGGAAAACTCAAAAACTATTTGGCCTTTTGCACACATCCTGATGTACGTGGCTTTAAGAGTAATATTCACATATATATGCGAGAAAGGGATTAAAAGCCATGTACATCAAATAATAGTTTTTTTTAGGGATGATATTGGAAACATCAAAGGTACAAAAATAGTCCATGGGGTCCAAAGAGTCTGCAAAAAGACAGGGAAGGCCATAAAAGTGTGATCAACGATGTGTGGTAAAATTAGTTGTATCAAGC